>JAPWGK010000023.1:600000-772388 GCA_029641185.1 Pseudofabraea citricarpa | reverse complement strand
TTTTTTTCTTTTCTTATACTTAGATTTTTTATTATTAATTAGTTATATTAATCTCTTATTTACTTTATATTTTATATATTATAATATTATCTAAGTATTACTCTTTTACTTTTATCCTAATAAGAATAATAAAGATATATATAAACTTATAAAACTTTTATACTTTATTATATAAAAACCTAGATCCTTAGATTTACTAAAGTTATAATAATACGTAATAAACTAGAACCTCTAGAACCTAGAATATATATAATAATATACTATTATATTAGATACTTACTAGTTATAATAAGAGAACGAATAAAAATTATATCTAAGATACTAGAATATAAATCTTAGAACTAAAATCTTTAATACTTAGAAATATAAATAAACCTTCGACTTATAATTAAGGAAAATAATAAGAAAAAGGAATTAGATAATAAGATATTTACTTTTATATTAATTAAAACTAGAAAGAAACTTATAAAAATACTTATAAGAATAATTAGATAACCTAGAAAAATTAGATATATTATCTTAAGATATACGCGCCCTTAACTTTTAATACTTATAATAAAAGAAAATAAGAATATAAAAAGCTTTAGGAAATTAAGAATATAAAGGAAATTATTTTAATAAGATAAAAAGAATATAAACGCTTCCTCTAATTATTTAATAAATTTTATAAAGAATACGAGCTTACTAAATAAAAATAAGATTAACTCGTGTAAGAAGTTTATAATATTATAAGTAACTTAATTAAGTAATTAATAATAAGAAAGTAATAGATTATAAAGCTAAAATAAGAGAATATTAGATTAATTAATAGAAATAATTAGTTAGATAAGATAATAAGTACGAATACTTATAATATTTAGTATATCTAGGAAATACTTAAGAATAAGAAATAAATTATTCGGCTAATAAGAAATTAAAATATAACCTTAAACGCTTAAGAGAATATATAAGAAAATAAAAATTAATCGTATAAGAGTAATAAGCTCTTAGATTTATTTATCTTCTTTTTAGGAACTTATAAGGAATTTAAAAACTAAAAGTATATAATTAAGAATAAGCTTAAGATTAACCGAGATTATTTTATAAGTAAAATTAATCGTATTAGTTATATAAATAATAAAATATTTAGAGATATAATTAATTATATTTAAATTAGATTATATTAATCCTCTCTAAATAGATTTAATATTATAGATAAAATCTTATATAAATTTAAATTTATTTATAATAACCTAGATAAAAAAGGAATTACCTTCTTAGAAGTTAAGAAATTTTACTAGAATAATAACCTTTTCTTAACTTTTTTTATTAAATTTAATAAACTTATAAGAGAACTTAGATAAAACAAAAGATCTAGACTAGATAAACTTAATATAAAAGTAAACAAAAAATTTTAAGACTTTAGAGTTATACTTTTAGATAAACCTAATTATAAGAGTATAATTATAAAATATAAGAGAATAAATTAAAAGGTTTAAGGAAATAAGAAAATCTAGAAGAAATTAGCTCGATTTATAATAAATATTTCTAAGAAATCTTTTACTTTAGGTAAATCTATTAATAAAGAAAAATTAACTAATTTTACTCCTAAGATAATTAAACTAAGACTTTCTAAGAAGGAAAAATAAAAATTATTAAAGAAAAAGCTTACTTTTATTATTATAAGTAAGAATATAAAGCTAAGGATTATTTATATAAAAAGGTTACTAAGATTATTATAATAAAATCCTTAAAAAAGATTACTAAGTTAGAAAATAAGAAGCCTTAAGGGAAGTTATATCTTAAGGTATAAAAGAAGAGATTTCTCTAAAAATTAATATTATTAGATTATCTCTAGGATTAGAAAATAATATCTCTTTTATATTATAATATAAAATAAGAAAAATAAAAATACTTTTTTTTATATTAATTAATATTAAATATCTTAGTAGAAATTTTATAGATAAATCCTTTATATAATAAATATCTTAAATTAAATAAATTAAACTAATAAAATTATAATATCTAAAATCTCTTATTAGATTTAATAGTAAATAAATATCTTTTATTAAATATAAAATCTAGTTAGCTTTAAAGTTAATTAAAAATAAGAATTACTAAGCTTCTTCTAGGTTATAAAACTTAGAAAGATATAATATTATACTTAGAAAAATATAAATATCTTTATAAAATATATTACTAGATATAATAAAAAATAAAATTATATTTAATATAAAAGATTCTAAGAACTACTAAAAATTCAAATACTAAGTCTTACTTTTTCTTATATAAATAAGAAAAAAGATTTATATATTTATAAAGAAATAATTAAGATTACTAAGATCTTAAAAGAAGGTAAAATAAAAGAATTTCCTAATATACTTTTAATCTCTCTAGAAATCCCTAAAAACTTAAAATAACTAATTAAGAAAGAAATCCTTAGAAGCTCTAAAAAGAGAAAAAATAAATATAAAAAAGAGTTAAAACCTAGACGTATAAAAGAAAAAGCTATATAAAAAATTAAAGAAATAAGATAAAAAGCTAAGTAAGAAAAAGTAAATCTACTAAAATAAAAACCTTTATATATTAGTACTCTTAGATTTAAAAGAAAAATAAGATAAAAAGAAATAATAATATTTATTATTTCCCTAAAGAATATTATTAAATAATAATAAAGAAATACTAAAAGAGAAGTTAATATTAAGAAATATCTCCTAAAAAAATTATAAGACTTAATTAAGATATTCTTAAAAAAGATTATAAACTAGTTATTATTATATAAAAGCTACGATTATTATATTAAACTTATAAGAGAAATAAATCTTAGATACGCTCTTTTATATAAGATATCTTAAGAGAAACTTAAATTTATTAGAACTTATATTAAAAAATAATTAGTAAAAAGTTTTATTAATATAAGTAAAATATCTTACTTATTATTAATTCTTTTTATATAAAAGTCTAGAAAAAAATTAAGATTTTATATTAATTATAAAAAGCTAAATATAATTATAAAAAAGAATAAATATCTCTTACTTTTAATAAATAAAACTCTAATAAAAATAAGAAAAACTAAGTTTTTATTAAAATTAGATATTAGATACGCTTTTAATAGAATTAGATTTTAAACTAAAAAGAATAAAAAGCTTATTACTTTTTATATTAAATAAAGCTTATATAAATATAAAATATTTTCTTTTAGATTAACTAATAGACCTTTAATATTTTAGAATTTTATAAATAAGATACTCTAGAAATATTCTAATAATTTTATCTTATCTTATATTAATAATATTTATATTTATATTAATAAAACTAGAGAAAAATATATAAAATATATTAGAAAAGTCTTAATTAAATTATAAGAGATAAAGCTTTAAGTAAATATTAAGAAATATATCTTTTATTAAGATAAGATTAAGTTCTTAGGACTAATTATTAGTATAAAAAGAATTAAAATAAACCCTAATAAGATTAAGAATATTTAAGAATAAGAAATACCTAAGAACTTAAGAGATATATAAAACTTTATTAGATTTATAAACTTTTATAAAAGATTTATTAAGAATTACTTTAGAATATTCTTTTCTAATTAATAACTTAAGTAAAAAAGGAGAAAAAATAAAAGGCTTTAACTAGAATAATAAATATTAGAATACTTTTAAAAAACTAAAAAAGATAATTACCTTAGTACTAATACTTATATATTTTAATAAAAATAAGTAATATATTATAAAATATAACTTATTAGATTATATTAATATAAGAAGTATTATCTTAATATAAAAAAATAAACTTTTATATCTTATAATATTCTTTTCTAGAAAACTCTCTACTAGCTAAGTATAATTATAAAATCTATAATAAGAAACTCTTAGTAATAATTAAATACTTTAAGAAATAAAAACCTAAACTTTAGGAATAAACTTACTTATATAAGTACTCTTAGATTATAAGACTCTAGAATATTTTATAACTACTAAGAAACTAATAAGAAGATAAGCTAGATAAATAGAATTCTTATTAGAATTTAACTTCTAAATCGTTTATAAACTAGAAAAATAAAATAAGAAAATAAATACTTTAACTAGAAGATCTTAAGATAAATTATAAGATAAATTAGACGATTAATAGAAAGAATAAATATAAATTATTTTTCCTAAAAGTAAAATTAGTAGAAAGAAAGCTCTAGAAATATTTAACTTATATATTTAAGCTATAAGAGTAAAATAAACGATTCCTAAGTATATCTAGAAGAGATAAAAGAATAATTAGTTTTACTAAGAAACTCTTAAGGCTTTAAGAGATAATAAACTAGTAAAAGATATTCCTAAGTTATATTATAAAAATTAAGATAATATCTTATTTTATAAGAACTAAGTCTAGGTTCTAGAAGCTTATAAAATAAAATTAATTTAGAAAATATATAAAGAACTTATAATTAGATATCCTAGCTAAGAAGGAGATATTAATTCTTTTATAAGATAATTATATCTAAAAGAATATAAATAAAAATCTTAATTAATATATTAGAAACTATTATATTTATAAAAAGTTTAAATCAAATAATATTATTTACTAAGGATACCTAGAGTTATTATTAATATTAGATAAACCTTAGAGTTATATATCTATAAATTTTATAACTAGACTTTTAGAGAAGTAATAGATTTAATATTATATTAGTTATAATTTATAGATTATTAAAGGAAAGATATTATATTTTTTATAAATATAAAGATAAAAGAATAAGTATAAAAGAAACTACTAAGTTATTCCTAAAGAAACGTATAAAAATATTATAGATTACTTATAACTTATATCTCTAATAAAAGTTCTTAATTTATAAGTAAGATATAAAGAAAGCTTTATAAGATATTAGGAATTAATATTTAATTATTTATAATAATATACCTAGAGATAAATAACTAGATAAAAAGAATAAACGCGAAAATAAAACGTACCTAAGAGCTTATATTAATTACTTATAAGATAACTAAAGTTAAACCCTACTAATAATAAAATTTATAAGAAATAAATATTAATTTATAAGTATAAAGGTTATATTATTTTTTATAAATAAAAGATATAAACTAAGAATAAATTTTAATTAGGAAAATACTAAAATTAATTAGATATAACTATAAAAACTAAACTAGATAAAAGATAAGTAATAAAATTCGTAAAAAGAATAAAAGATACTTAGAAATTTATATACGAAGAAATAACTTAGTCCTAAAATAAAATAAAAAAATATATAAATAAGAAACGATTACTTATATTAAATTATAAACTAGGAGATAAAGTTTATATCTTAATAAAAAATATCCGAATATAAAGACCTTTATAAAAACTAGAATATAAGAATAAAAGACTTTATAAGATTAAGAAGAAAATTAAACTAAGCTCTTATAAAATAAAGTTATTACTAGGACTTAAGATTTATCTTATATTTTACTTTAACTTATTATATAAAAACTTAGATAATCTTTTACCTAGATAAAAAGAAACTAAATCTCTCCTAATTAATATAAAAGGAAATAATAAATAAAAAGTAAAAGATATTAAGAACGTAAAAATAATTAGAGGAAAAGTTTTCTATAAAGTTAAATAAATATAATAACTACTAGATCTAGAGTAATATCTAGTAGAAAATTTTAAAAATATATAAGAAATTCTAAAAGATTTTTACTTTAGATATCTAGATAAACCTTATCTAATATAAAAATTAAACGCTTAGAAGAGAGGATAATATTATAGTTCTTATATAAGTTACTTAAGATACGTATTATATACTTACTTCTCTTATATATATTTTACTTATCTTATATTATAACTTATTAACCCTAATTATATAACTAGAAATTTACTAAGTAGGGTAAATTATATATAACTTATCTTATATATTTACTTACCTAAGAATACGTATAATAGAGAATACTTAGAGAGTAAATACTAGCGTAATAAGAAGAATTACTTATAACTAGTTTCTTATACTTTCTTTCCTTTTCTTTCTTCTTCTCTCCTTATACTTAGATCTTTTATTATTAATTAGTTATATTAATCTCTTATTTACTTTATATTCTATATACTATAATAATAATTACTAAGGCGTAGGAAGTTATACCTGATTCTTATATTAGCCGGCTTTATACCTCCTAGTAGGATCGATACTAGGCTATAATTAATACCTATAAAGGCCTTACTAGATACTAGGAAATTAAAGTTATATTATATATTCTAATATTCTAAATCCGGAGGCGGTAAAGTTAGGCGGTAAAGAGTACCCTTGCTAGTGTGGACCTACTAAATAACAAATATTAAGGGGGGGGGGGAGTAGAGAGACACCAAGTAGATAATAGGCTAAGCAAGCTATCCACTTAGTAGTCCACCTTCGAGCGCATTGGCCTTGCAAAACTGTAATACCCACTGACTACTACATGTAAGTTACTACTACTACCACCACCCACAGATACAAACTTCGGCCTTGGGACAAATAAGAATAATCAACTACAAATGTGAATTTACACACTTGTGTGGCGAGAGAAGACAAAGGTTGATATAAGTGAAGTTTCTTATTTAATACTAACCTCTTTTTCTTCTGTCCTCCTAGAGCAAATACGCCATGACTCAAAAGCATAGAATTATACCTAGCTAGGCAGACATAACCTTATAGACTAGACAGCGGCTAATAACTCCCACCGCAGCATAGCGAGATGTGAGCAGAAACTAGAGATCCACCTGGCAACCACTGCCTAGGAAGTAGGAACAAAAGATCCACAAGGAGAAGTAAGAGAGACCGAGAGAGAGCCTATGAAAGAGACATGCATGCAGCACAATCCTCGGTAAAGAATAACCTTCTGAGATGTCTACCTACGATAGATAGATAGATAGGTACGGGGGGCATGTACCCCAGCAAATATATTTCATCTACTGCATGAGGTACGAAGTACTTGCTCCCCCTAGCTCCTGATCCACAAGATACTACATATCTGACTAGGCACCTAGATATACACGAACAGCCGGACGAGGCATCCGCTGCCTAGAGGTGTAAACGTAACATAGTAGCAGTAAAAAACCAATTGACGAACCATGCATACTACAACCAGAATGACGATGCACGTGAGTGACCTAGACGATCAACAGACCTCAGTAGGTACCGTTTGAACTCAAAGTGAACCTTAGCTGCCTGCCTACGTACCCAACCTACCTAAGGTTCAAAAACACAATACCCTAGGTACCTACTGTACCCCTCCCTCCGTCTCCCTCGTTCTTCCCTGAACCGCAAACCTTAAAGCGGTAAACGAGCCTACCTAAGGTATCTACAGTACCGGTACCGTACCGTATATAAAAAGAAAAGAAAAGAAAAGAAACCATCGATCGCCAAGGACCAAGGTACATACGTAGAGACCACACATCACAATGAGAGAAAATCCTCGTCCTGCTCTGTCGTTCTTCACCAGCCTCATCTCCTTCGTCATCGTCATCATCATCAACACTCGTCATCTCATCTCATCCCATCTCATACATACATTCCTCTCTATCCACATGCTACCTACGTAAAAAGAAAAAATCCACCCGCTCCGCAGTCCCCGCAAAACGGATACGCACGGCGGGCGAGAAGGAGAGACCCAGCTTCACTTCACGTACAGTAAGCGACAAGGTAGCTATAGGTAGGTATCTAGGTATCTTTGCGACGAGCACCAAGGAAGAGGGTGGGATTGGGATTAGGTAAGCATTCACATAGTACCGCATGGCATAGCATAGCATACCTACCATAGTACAGCATAGCCATTGCATAGCATAGCATAGCCTATACGTCAGTCAGTCAGTCAGTCAATCAGTCAGTCACTGCGGTACCGGTACTTACTCTCTAGATACATGCATACACACGCGCACATAAGACATACACGTGAAAGGACTCGTCTTCTTTTCATAGCCTGATGATGATCCTTGCTTCATTATTTCTCTCTCTCTCTCTCTCTCTCTCTCTCTTCTGCTCTTCTCTGGTCTTCTTTCTTCTGCCTGGGGTATAGAGTAGGTCCTATGCTATCCTTCCCTTCCTGACCGCCTGACCGATCTGATCCGATCCGATCTCTGCTCCCATTTCCATCTCACTCCGCCAAGAAACAGTATGACGACAAACCCAGCCGGGCAGTAAAACCATGTCTGGCTTACTGCCTTACCCTCTCCTTCGCCCTCTCTACTTTCCTGACAGAAAGCCCCTCCCGTTTTGCGTTCTTGAAAAAACCTCGATCCGTGCCTGACTCTTGACGCGCTCACTCGCTCACCCTCTTCCATGTATGTAGAGGATGACCAAAAAACAACAACGCCCCCCACTATGCTTGCTCTGCTGCAAAAGATGCCATGAATTCCGATCCCAGAAAGCAAAGAGAAAACGAGAAATAGCAATTCATACTGCGAAGGAAGAAAAAAAATAGAAGAAAAGAGATTCGTTTGCCTTCTCCATCCTTTGCAATCCCTAAATCATGAAAAATGTGTGCGTGTGCTATGCAAAAAAATGCAAGTAAATGCTCATGGCTGAATAACGGGACGCCTCCTTGAAATCCAATATGCTTTTTTTTGTCTGTTCATGCTCTGCCACCCAAGTCATGTCCCGATCCGAGACCACGCGTTAGACTTGGGACTCGGCCACAACGAATGTCAGAGAATCTCTTCCTCGTCTATCCTTCCCACCCGCGGACTCAGCCCCATGCCGCCAGGACTTGCAGGTCCAGAATTCTTGTTGAGTCTGCTCATTCCAATTCCAGACCTCTCAGGCCGGCTGATCGGCTCAGGTAGTGGTTCATCCTTCATACAAGAATTCTCAAGCATGTTCGTCCATTTCCCACTAGTTCCTGCGTGACTGTGTTTCAAGTGCTGCCTGAAATGATCGGCACGGAAGAATTTCTTCGCCTGGTTACATTCTCCAAACTTGTGCTCCTCTTGGAGATGCCCAATCCGGATCTCCCAGTCTTGGTTAGTTGCAACCCCGATTTGAGGTGTAGATGGTGATGAGATGCCAGACCTAGGGAAGTCTTCACCACAGTATCCGCAGGTGTCAGCTTCATTCGGGCGCATGGGCGAAGGATGGAAGGCAGCTTCGTATCCTGATAGCGCAGCGCAAGACCAAGAATTCTTCCGCAGATGTAATGAATTTTGATGCCTTTCTGCTTCATTTTTATTCTTGAAGCGATTGTGACAATAAGCGCATTCGTACTGCTTCTCCTGCTCATGGGTCCTAAATAAAGCCATTAGATCATGCCATTTGAGTGTGTTACTAGCACTTACAATAATTCTTCTTGAGTATCAAATTTCTTAGGCTTTTTCGGGCAACACTCGCAAATGAAAACACCGTGCATTTTGGGAGCGCTGTTGTGCTTCATGTGCCCCATCCCCTCGGACAGTTTTCGAGATGTCATGAGCGGTCTAGTTTCTGATAATGCTCGATTGTGTGTCGTCCTCGAGATTGAACCTCGCGGGCTGGGGTTCAATGACAACGATGTGACGTAAGGCGAGTCAGGTCCCATATCTGAAGAGCCTGGTGAAATGCCGCCAGGAGACAGTCGGCCATATGACCCCAAGCTCGTAATACTGCTTGCTGTAAGAGATAGCGTGGAAGCATAGGAATTGTTCCTTGGGCCAGATGCCGTGGATGATACAGAACCAGAAGTAGAATGATAACGTGGGCTTGGCGAGGTTCGCCCACCCGCAGATTCGCGTCTTCTGAAGAGATCACTCGCACTTCCTACAGTGTGCAAAGATGGACCATCTTCTCTCGGGGGGTCTTCTGAAGCGCGTCGTTTCTGGCCAGCAGTAGAGCCTGGCGAATAGCTATCATTCCGAGCAGAATAATCATCAATCTGAAGTCTAGTAAGCCCAGCCTCTTCCATCTGGAAGTCAACATCTGTGTCTGGGGAACGCTGATAGTAGCTTTCACGCGATCTGCTGGTTACACTCGAAGTATCATCAATCATACTCATGCCAGAACCACTCCCACTGCGTCTTGCATACGGATGAGGTGATGATTCAGCCGTTGTATCACTGGGAGATCTATAATCATACTGGCCAAAACGTGGAAATGGGTTTGCAGGGGAAATGGCAGAGGACAATGGGGTATCTGATGACGTCCACCTAGTCATAGGGTCCTCAAGACCAGACCTCCTTGTGTTTATGGGCAGCGATAGTGGCTTCAGACTAGGATGCCTAGGTGGGGTATCTGATGATGCCCACCGAGTCATAGGGTCTTCAAGACCAGACCTCCTGGAGTTTATGGGGAGAGATAGTGGTTTTAGAGTAGGCTGCCTATGCTCCAGCGCTATCCGTGATGTTGGCGACGCATCGCTAGCAGAAGAACTGAAAGCAGACTTCGGGTAGCCTCGTGGAGGGGTGACATCTTCTGAACCTCTACGAGAATCGAGCTTCTGTAAAAGCGACTTGTCATAAGCTTGAGCATTACTTTTGAATTGCTCGTGAACAGAAGATTGGAATCCCCGAGGATCGTGGTATTTGGATCTGGGATTAAATGTTAGTTTAGGCATATAATATTAAAACAACAAGACATTGAATCAACTTTTCGTCAAAACTTGAAAACTGCTGCACTTGGAGCAATCGCCAAGGCCACCGCAAGAAAAAAAAGTCTGGATATGCCAGTGGAATGATCTTTCTTGTGTGGACACTGTCCAAAGAGCTGAGGCACTTTTTTCCCTAAGAAAAGTCTCACTGACTTGTTGGATCCAATGCTCGTGCCAGATAGGCTTGCATACCCTTCGTCTATCCGGGGATAGTTATCTCGCGCATCTGGGGCGGTAGTCATTGATTTAATGGTGGAGGTCGAACTGCCGCGTCGATTTTCTGGTCGCTCCTCCGATATGCTATTCCCTCTTCCTGCAAAACTGCCATATAAACTCGAACTCGGCGGCACTGATGCGACTGGTTTCCCCCAACCGCCGTCCTCTTGTGAATTACCCCATTGCCACGCAATGTCTGGACCTCCAAATTCGGCAATGTTTCGAGGCGGCGGTAGAGGCGGCGGAACGGGTTCTCTGGCATTCGGTATTGACATTGGTATGGCAGAAGCACCTGGTGAGGATGCCGAATTGAAGGAACTAGACCTGCTCGACGTCCTGTATCGGTCAACGGGGTTGGACTCGTGTACATAGATCTCGGGCAGGCCTAGCGAGGGCCTTGAGCCCCGTTGGGGAATGTCCATGGTGAAGTTCAGGGATTGCCACAAGCTGAAAATACGAAGCCTTTGCGAGTAGTGCGGATGTTGGTCAAGGGCGACTCAGCAGGACCCGTTTTCGAGGTGGCGATGTTGGTCGGTGGAGCCGATAAAGTGAAGTGGTAAGAGGCAAAACATAGAATAGATGGGAAGTGTTGACAGTGAGTGAGTAAGTGAGTAAGAGAGTGAACGGTTTTTCCTCCCCAGGACGAAGCTATCCGCACATCACGCAATGTCAGAGATCTGGGAGGAGAGGTGTATTGCGGAGATCAGCCCAGGCAGAAGACGGTGTAGGGCCGAGAAGACAGGCTTGGGGCTCGTGGGGGTGAGAGTGAGGGTGAAGGCGAGGGTGAAGGCGAGGGCGAGGGCGAGGGCGAGGGCGAGGGTGTGTGAGAGTGGTAAAGGATGTGGATGTGGTAATGGAAGTGGAAGTGGATGGGCATTCGGTCTCTCGGGGCGTTCTAGCTTATTGGAGTGATGCTGACAAGGACAGGAGGGAAGAAATGGGGATCATCCGTCACCGCAAAAAGTATACAAAAATGTAAGATTTACATGTACAGTAGTAGCAAGTGAGTGAGTAAAGTAGGTAGGTGTAGGTGTAGGTGTAGGTCGGCCGGTACTGTACAGAGACAGACAGCGTTGTGAGGGAAAGGGTCGATTGTTGCATGGGGCGGCGGGTGTCATGGTAGGTGCGTAAGGTGCTTGGTGCTAAGTGGTAAGTGGTAAGTGTGGTGCTGCTGGGTGCTGGGTGTGTGCTGGGTGTCGGTGGTGGACTGGGAGCTGGGTTCTGGGAGCTGGTGCTGGTGGTGGTGGTGCTGCTACGGTACTGTATGCTACGGTATGCTATGCTATGCTATGCTAGGTGCGTACGGTAGGTGCGTAGGTGCGTACAGAGCCAGAGCCAGAGCCGTAGGGCAGTTTGGGGAGCGAGAAGCGCAAGTGGGACCCTGGTCGCCCTGGCCGTCGTCGTCGTCGTAGGGCCAGGTTGCCAGGTTGCCAGGGCCCACAGGTTTTGGATGTAGGGAACGAGGGGGTAGGGGAGAGCCCTGTCGAGCCAAGTCAACGGAAGGCTGGCTCCTCGCTCTCGTTATCCTTGTACGGCCTGGCGAGCAACAGATGGGCTGCTCATGGTGGTCAGATTCGATGGGTTGATCGCCGAACACAGTACAGTAGAGGAGGGAGGTGGTAGGTAAGAGGTCAGAGGTAGATAATCAACATCCATCCATCGACACAGCTCAACGGGCGCAACATGAGAGCAAGTAACATGAGAGCATGGGAGCACAACAGCGCCTACAGGGCGGGCGGGTAAGGCACTACTACCATGACTGACTACAAGGCAAAGCAGGGCAAGACTAGGAGGACAAGACAGGACAAGACAAGACGGGCAAAGCAAGGCAACGCAAGACAACACAACACAACACAACACCACACAATACCTACGCAACACACAATAGGACCGGTAGGACTCGAGGATAAGTTGGTTAATTATAGCTGTGACTGGCTGCTTCCATTGTGCATTGCATTGCTTGCTCTCTCTCTCTCTCTCTCTCTCTCTCTCTCTCTCTCTCTCTCTCTCTCTCTCTTCTCCTCTTCCTGCTCTCTATTCTACCGCTGGCTACCTAGGTACTTGACTCCGCGCTTCTCCGCCATCCCCTATTGATAGCTCGGTGTCTCTGGAGTTTGAATCGCTGAATCGCTGAATCGCTGAAATCGACTTCATCCACAGCAGCTGTGGCCCAATACATGCACACGGCGGGGTTTACTATCCCGCCCAGCCCAGCCAGTGCAGTGCAGTGCTCACTCAAGGGCACAAGGCCACAAGGGGCACTAAACAGACAAGGCAGTGGCTTACAGGGAGCGGGGGTCGTCAAAGCGCGGGCTTAGAACACTCTCAGCATTCGGTGAGGCCAACCTGTACATCCTGTACATCCTGTACATCCTCTCAGCCCTACCTCAGCTGCTAACTTGCTAAGCTCCCTATCGACCGGCTAGCGTCGTCGACATGATTCTCCAGACGAATCGAGAGTGACCGGATTGACGACCACGGCCGGGTACGGAAAACCTGGAGCCCGACTTGCGAAATGATTCGAGTCGCCCTGCTCCAGCCTGTTGTACTCGGCTCTACCCACTGCCTCGCCCTCTCCTACCACTACCACCACCACCACCACCACTAAACAATTCACGACTCACGACTCATAGCTCATAGCTCGCAACTCCTAACTGACTAACTAACCCGCAACCCGCAACTCGCAACTCACAACTCACCCACGACTCACCGACTGCACGCACTTACTTACTTACTCACTTACTCACTTACTCACTCACTCACCCACTCACCCTCCCTCCCTCATACTCACAGCCAGGACACTCACTCACTATCCATTCCATCCTTCACGGTGCGCCATGCGACTCTGCGTTTGCGAAGGATTTGCCTGTGCTGCGAACAAAAGGACCTCCTCCCACTCCCACCCCCGGAAAAAGCCAATTTGAGCTTGGAGCAGCTGTCACCTTCAATGTCGTGCTTGGTAATCCGAGCACAGCTTTGCAACGTTGACTTACTAAGTGACCATTTGGAGGCCACCAGTGTTTAAGAAGCCCATGTCTGTGCCTCTGGGCTCAGTACCTTGCAGTCTTTTTAATTTGCGCGCGCCCTCCTGCCAGCTCCATCCTCTGCTCCCCATGGAGATGGCCACTTCGAAACTGACTCACTGGTGTGAGGGTGTGGCTCACTTGCAGCCGGCGCCTTTTCGACCTTCCAAAGACGTTGCGAGTTATGCAGCACGATGGAGTCGTGAGAGATATATATATACAGATATACATATACATCATCCACACCCCCGTACAAAGGATCATTAGAGTTGGATGGGACCGTGACGCCCCCATGCCCGGTCTGCTGAACTTCGGCCACCGACCAATTGCGCCTGAACACCATAGAGGTGCCGACGAGTCGGTATTCAATCAGAGCCTCTTCTGCCAAATTGGCTGCCGTAACTGCAAGTGCAAGTTGCCTTGTCCACAGAAACATGCAGAGTGCAGTCCTGCAACCATCTTCTACCCACACTCCAGAATTTAGCCCTGTCGGTGGGTGGCGGGAGAAATGGTTGGCCGGCTTAAGCTATCTTCCAAAGCATTCAACATTGATATCAATCCTTTTTCTTTTGGTTTACTTGGAAGCATCAGGTGACGGATGAGAAAGCATGTACTCACGGTCACCGTCAGATTAAAGTTGTGAAGAGGTCTATGGATGCTAAAAAGCCCAGGAGATACCACGTACTAAAAAGTAGCTACTATCAGGTCGCAAGTTGTCCCAATCATAAAATCATGAAGCGGCCAACCATTTGGTTGACGACGCACCCTGCAAGACGCTGCGCCACCATCAGCGCCTGAGCACTGGAACTGGAACTGGAACTGGCACTCATCACTGGTGCACTGGGGGGCAGCAGTAGTGACTCTAGTGAGAGCCCCTCGGCCATACAGTAGGGACCCTCTAACAAAAACTGTTACGCGTCGATGGCAAACTTCTCCAACTTCTCGTTTCTGTTGCAGCCAGAATCTGCAAAACACTCTCGCCATCGCCATCGTCAACCCTCACCGCGGAGGCTATTTTTGACATGTTAGCGCCAAGGCGACCCCCCAGCATCGTCCCAATTCTCAAGTGCCGTAGGGCAGATCTCTGTTTCACTTCCGGACTCTATTCTGACCTGCACCAGATCAGGACTGGTAGAGCAGGCATGGTCTTCCTTGGGGCCACCAGAGGAACAGATGACGGCTTGAACATGGCACTTTGTCCCGTCTGTAAAGGCCTTGACATCTTCCAGAATCCAGAGTCACCAAGGCTGTCTTCAAACCTAAGTCCTTCTCAGACTTCATATCCGATGGATCGTACTCGCTCTCGCTCCCCCAATCTCCTTCTGAGGTGACAACCACACAGTTCACGTTAGGGCTCAGAAGCCGCACTATCAGATAAGCATCGGCCCTCCGTACTGTATCTCGCAGCCATTTCCTCTTTCTGCCCTGGCTTGCTCGATGTTCATTCATCGTTTATTGTCCAAGCTCGGCCCCAGTTGGGGTGCAGAGCCGTCAGAGATCGGCAAGCATCCAACTACGGTATTGTACGGAGTACGGTACCCTCCGCCCGCTTCTGAACCACCCACGCGGGCGGAGGGCAGAAAACTTCTGGACAATAATGGTCCTATACGACAGCGACAGCGACAGCGACTACGGGTTGCAGACTTGGTCTCCATCCCTCGTCGCTTCGCACAAAGCAAGCCTCGTGAGTGATATCGACGATTTTTGAGGTCGGTAGGGACTGGCTGATCCTGTCACTGAGAGCAAGAGCAAGAGAGAGGGATGGATAGGTAAGACAAGCATCACTTGCCCCGCCTCTCGCTAGTCGCTAATAATGACAGACAGGCTCAGCAAGCCAGCAAGGGGGGCGGAATGGGGGGGTAAGTACAGTAAGGCCTCTCCGCTCACTGGCTCGATGCAAGTCCAACGGTCATATTGCGTCTTTCTACATCCAATCGTGTGTTCAACGTGGTGAGCAGAGTGTCGACCATGGTTTGCCCTCGATGGGTCTTGACTTTATCTGAGAAGCTCGTGTGTTTGAGAAATGCTGTTCAGGAATCAGGATACTGGTCGGTGGCTGTGCCCTTGAAGAACACAAAATCAAAAACAAAAAGAAAAAGTCGCCGATCCAGTGGCAGGTCTTGTCTGGCGGCACCGCATCCTTGTCCACCCGAACCCAGAGAAAATCTCGAGGCCTGCCCTGGTCGATGTGCCCACCCCACGGACACACTAAAAATCACAAGCTCCGAGGTATTTTACGAATATCAAGCCGGTCATTACTGGATGCACTGGACCAACTCGAGCGGCTGGCTATTCCTGCACCCCCCAGCGACTCGCTCCCTCTCTCTGGAATCTGCCTGCACATGTGGATTCTGCACATGGCCCCAGAGTCGAGGATAGGACAGGACGGTAAGTGAGTGATGTACTACGGCAGCGTACATGACATGACATGCACTCCTCACTGTGCAGTGTGCAGTGTGCAGTGCAGTATGTACCTACGATGCAGACACAGACGAGACGGCCTCGGGAAGTGGGAGGGGAGGGGAGGGTAGTAAGTTGTAAGTTGTAAGTTGCAAGTTGTAAGGGTGCTTGCTTGCTCTTGCTGTCGCTCTACAGTACAGTAGCTCTTGCTCTCCCTCTTGCTTGCAGACGCATGGGCCAACTGACCAACGCGGCACGGGACACGGGATACGGAACCTCGTTACCACGCTACGCTACTGTACTTGTACTACTGTACAGCAGTGTTCAGCCCTCAGCCCTGGAAGACCTCGTCAATTCTTTCAGCCTTCTTCATCTCCGCAACCGCATTTTGCACCAACCATGCTCTCCGTCCCCTCACCCTCCCGCACAACCACCACCACCGCCGGAACAGGGCAGGCCAGCCTCGTGTTGTGCGGTGAACCTCTTCTCTTGCCTTGCCTGGTGCCTCTTTCGAGCGCTGGCCTCACAACATCTTCCTCTTTGGACCGAAACCTGGGACCTACGTTGTATAATCTCCGCATGGCCTCAAGGATGGATGAGTCGACATGATGCAACCAACGTGCTCTTCACCTCCGATCTTCGCAATAATTACATCCCCTGTGCACGCTGCGCTGCGCTGCGATGCACTGCACACACACCTTTAAGGCTTCAAGGCATTTTGGGTGTAGGGCCATCGAATGCGGGCAGCCATACCCCACCTTTCGAGCTTTCTTACCAACACTCATGTAACCTCTACTGGTGGGCGACGAAGCAGTCGGTGTTGGGACACAGCTACTACTGCAAGAGAGCACATCCTCACAGCAGACGGCGCAGTGTCAGGCAACGTGGTACAAGCCCATGAGTGAATGTCCAACACAACGGGTACAGCGGTGGTGGTATCGCATTTCATTTGTCTTCCAACTGTTCTTCCTAAGATCATGCATCTCGCAAGCTTTCGAGCTCCTGGGTCCTGGTACGGCAGTGAACTCTTTCTGGCCCTCGTACATACAGTATTGCAAGCTGCTGCCAGAACCTTGTTCTAGAGCCCATGGCCTTCGACTTGCAAAGTAGGGCTGATTAAACAGCCGGCATGAGCCGACTAAGATAATGCACGGCGTCATGGTTTCCGGTGAGATGTACTGTAGCGGAATATGCGCCAGACCGGATTGACTTGTAGGGCTCAGTTTACGACATGTTGTGGGCGCGAACCAACTAGACAAAAAATGTAAAGCAGAAATACGGCACAGCACTTTGGTAAGCCGGCACCATGTCATCCGTAATCCGAACGAACATGTTCAGAGAGTTTTTTTACGTTATCTTCCAATCTCATCGATATCTTGATATTGGCGGGCGTGACGCCGGAAACCACAAGCAGGCTGTGGTCGGCGACCACTAAGTAGTAAGGCAAATCTTCAAGCAGGATTACGCAACTGGATAGGATTTAAAATATGTCGCTCTTTTGCGCCTCCGACGAGTGTATGGTGTAGGGCTCGAAAGCCCCAAAGAAAAAGGCATTGTGTGGAGGTTTACGCTGTAAATGGGCGACGCTCATCATCCATCGTCCCTCAGCGAGAGGGCACAGCATACTCTTTCGTACAAGTTTCCGCCAAGGCTTCTTGCAAGGCCAGCATCGTTCTACAAATCTTCTTTTGACTTTCTAGGCCAAACTAAGTTTGAGCAGGGGACGTTTCCATCGGCTTGCAGGGTTCGGACTTTATCCTGGGTATCTCCGAAATTTTTAGATTGTCGGGGGGACTGTAAGGCTCAGGAAAGCGATCCCCACATTGGTTTTAGTCAGGCCGCTTGCTAGCCAACGAAAATATGCGGAGCTACTCGAGTAGAATGCAGTATGAAGCTTTTAGTGGGAGATTGACCTGATCTTCAACACAGCCTCAATGGATACAGAACTAGCACGGCTAGGGGCTTTAGGAAGGCGGGAGGGGAGGGTCTATTTCATCTTCTTGGTACATTACATGCGAAAAAGGCCATAGAGACGGATCGATCGGAAATTCTATGATTTGCAATAATAATCTTTTGGCGACAGAAAACGAGTCCCATTTGGACAGACTCGGAACCACCCATGAGTCAAGGCTCGGGAAGGTGCTGTAGCGCAGAGTCTCGAGCAAATGACACACAGTAACTTTGTCCGATCCTTATAAGGCGTCCTAGCGATCTCGAGTCAGGAAGTACATGCACAGCTGAGTTGCGCCAGTCGTGCGGCAAGTGAGGATTCAGAAGGACATGTATTATTAGGCGAGCAAGTGTCACCTTGTGCGCCCTCTGCGCTTTCTCTTCTCCTCCAACGAGTCCTTTGACGACAAGGCCAAACATCCGGTGTTGACGAGGGGTACGAGGCTACGGAGTGATGACATGCTCGTCTGGCCCCGAGCCGCGTTTCATTGGTAACGTCTAGGCCGGTTCCAAGACCCCAAAACATCTCAGAAGTCAATACCAACCAAATTGCCATCGCGCCGAAAAAAGCCCTAAGAGCCCTGAGATGGCCAGAAGGGCTGGACGGGGCGGTCAGGGGAAGAAGGCTAAGTATCAAAGAGGCTGAGCAGAGGCGTTCAACCATGCAAAACACACGAATCAAGATGTGCCCATGGCATTCCGGCCTGAACTCAGATGGCAATGTTACAAATTGGTGGCTGATAGGCTGCATTTAGTACATTAGTACGACTTGATATCGTTAAGAACAAGGAACAGACGATATCGATTCTTTTACCAGCAAAAATCTTGATTTGGACCGTCCCATATCTGGATGCGAGAGCCGAAGCTGGGCAGCACGGCAGCGACGTACATACTTGCCACGAGATGCTCGATTGGAGGTTATCTTGGTCAACCTGCCCCCCCGCAAGGCATGGCCAGGGAACAATTGGAGAAAAAGAGGTACCGGGTAAGGCAAGCTGTACAGCAAACAAGGCGCTTCACGACGAAGGGGCGGGGAAGCCAGACGAGGTGAGAGCGGGAGAAGCTGTGTCACCCAAAGCCAGGTACTCGTTCAAGAGCCAGCCCCTTTTGTCTCTCCTCTCCGTGCTCCATTCATCCGTGTCAAGCACCTGAGGGTAATATCTCTAATAGTATCCTAAAGGAGGAAGGGAATGGGGCTCTTGATCAAGCTTCCACGGCGTATCTCTCGAGATAAGGTAACTGAATGGCACGTCATTAGCAATACCGTTCGTTATGATCAGCCTTACTCCAAGCCACCGATGGAAGCCAGCATCAAAAGGGCAGAAGTGCAGGCTATCATGTATAGTAATCTGCATGGTAATCTGCAACAGCTTACCAACGGCATGGCGATGAGGGAGAGAAGCTGTAACCCCAGGGATCTCTCGTGAATCAGAATTCCCACAAGCAAGCTCAGTGAAGGTTGCATTCTCTTCCCCTGAAACTTGAATGGGTTGCACTTTGTCCAATTTGCCTCTCGGCACTTGTTCTGCTTCCTCTCACGAGTCCGTATATTGCTTTGCGCACCTGCATCCCAGATAGCAGTACCAGTGAGTGTATGGACGCGTAGCCGTGTGTGTGGTCTTTGTGCGGACACAGATAAATAACCAAGGCTAGGCAGAGTTGCAGAGATGATGAACTGGCGTGGGCAAGTGGATATGTGTGCCTGTACTTGCTTGCTTGCCTGCTTCCCTCATGTGCCTCGGAGATTTTACAGATGTAAAGGGAAAGAAACACGGGAGAACCCACCCCCGAACATACTGAGGGAATTCTGGGATGAGAATTCTCTGTACGGGCCCCACGGGCGGAGGGGCCTCATCATCGATGGTGGTGTCGGCCGGACAAGCGTAATCGGTATCTGCATCTCATTCTGCCGGCAGTTCGCTTGCCTTGAAATCAGGTCCCACCGCGTCCCAGAGAGCCAGACGAGCCAGACGAGCCAGACTCACAGTGTCTCCCAGGCCGAGTTCGCCGAGTCACCGAGGCCTATCATCTACGTAGTACAATCAACGTCGAATGTACAGTAAGCGGCACAGCGGGCCTGACGTCCAGTAGAGTGGGTGCAGACGCTGCAGAGTACTAAGTGGAAGTGGAAGAGGAAGTACTAAGTGCAAGTGGAAGTGGAAGTACAGTAGAAGTGGAAGTGGAGTTGGAAGACCTCGGGACGGCTTTAGCGATCGATGCCTGGTTCCAACCGGACTAGCTGCCTCATGCCTCATGCCTCATGGTTGAATCGCGCGCGCTAAGGCTAAGGCTAAGGCTAAGGCACGGTGGGCTTGGGATCAGAATTTGGAATTTTATGTCCCATCGTCGTAACACCACAAAACTCTGACTTGCATCACCTGACTCGAACATCTCACTTTTGACCGCGCCCCCTTTTCTTCGCCATCGGTTGCAGAAGCGAGAGGGCTCCAGGGGGTTCTGAGCATTGGTAATTATTGGACATTCTGAAAGTGCACAGCACTTAGGGCTACACACTGAGGACGCCGCTCCTGTGAACATCGTCACCCTGGATTTCAGACCTCCGCCTGCCAACATGGCCCTCTCGAGGGTGCCGGGGGATGATGAGCTCTATGTTGGAGGGTATGCTTGGATTCTTCTACTTCCTCCTCCTCTTCCTTAATTTCTACCCCGCAACCCCGCCAAGCACGTGATGATTATATACATATCATCATCGTAGCGGACCACTCTTCTTGTGAGAAAGCCTAAGCTAACTCAGATGCCAGGATCTTCACTCTTCGGCGGAAGTCTGCCCTGGTTGATGCGGGTATCACCCATATCGTATCGGTGTTGAAGTATGACTTCAAGGACTTTGAGGACTGGGAGAGGTATGAACACCTCAGTATCGAGGTTGATGATATCGACGACGAGAATCTGCTCGGCGAGTTTGAGAAGAGCGGCGCGTGGATTGAGAAGGGGTTGAAGGAGGGTAAGGCAGGGAAGGAGGGAAAGGTGTTGGTTCACTGGTAAGTTTATTCCTTTTTTCATATAGCATAGTGCATTTCTAGTTGCTGGTCCTTCACGAGTATCCTCCTTCAGATACTAACATCTCACAGTGCTATGGGCAAATCCCGCTCTGTGACAATCGTTGTGGCATATCTCTTGCGCCAGTATCCGCATCATACAGTAGCGTCTGCACTGGAACTGATTCGAGAATCAAGACCTATTGCTGAGCCGAATGACGGCTTCATGTCACAACTCGAGCTGTACAAGGATATGGGATGCCCAAGGGATATTGAGGCCCAACCAAAGTACCAACGGTGGCTGTATCAACGAGAGGTTGACTTAGCCCTCGCTGCAGGAATGGCCCCAGACAAGATCCGCTTTGAAGACGAAGAAGTACAGGACGCCGAAGCAAGCGAAGGAAAGCAAGTCGAACTGAGATGCAAACGATGTCGGTACGTTGAATCTGACTGCGTCCCCCACCGTCGAGCACTCACTAATCAAAGGCACTTTCCACAGCCGAACTCTAGCCACGTCGCCGTATATCCTCACGCATGACGCCAAAATACCCTCGCAAACAGCACGAGGACCCATCGCGTCACTCGCCGAGCTGTCGACGGCTCCGCAGAACTCATGCACTCACCACTTCCTGCACCCGCTGTCGTGGATGCGCCCAGCGCTTGAGCAGGGCTTACTCTCCGGCCGCCTCGAGTGCCCCAATGCGAAGTGTGCTGCCCAGATAGGGAGGTATGCGTGGCAGGGACTGCGGTGTAGCTGTGGCGTGTGGATCTGTCCGGCTTTCAGTCTGCAGAAGGGCAGGGTTGACGAGGTTGGCTTCCTGGCTAAGAAGAGTCAGCCTGTGCAGACAGCGTCAGGTGAGGCTATTCCTAGTGGAATTCGGCTACCACCCGGTATGAGAGGTAAGCAATCTCTGTGATGAGTCTGATGAGGAGTATTCGGTCTTTAGGCGGAAAGCAGGCAAGCAAGGAGAGGAGAGGTTTGTGGGGATCAATGGCGGTCATGTGTGGAGTTTTGGATGTGGTCTCAGGTCTGGCAGCTGCTGCTTACTGGGTTGGTGGGTTCGTGGGTTAGTTGGTTGATTGATTGGTAGCCTTCTGAGATGTATCTCACTTCGGCATTCGGGAACTAGAAGTGTCTCTGATTCCCGTCTAACGTGAGAATAGAGGGGGAGGGGTAGCGGGAGAAACAAAGAGCGAGAGAAGAAACTCAGAAGAAGAAAAACTCAATTCCATCTCGATCTCATCTCAGCCTGTTCGAGCTCTTCGGCCGTGACGTGGAGTGACATGAAGTGACGTGAAGCTGGATCGGAAATGGAAGTGGACCAACCTCCATCTCCCTATCGCTAATGCACCGTAATGCTGCATGCATGAAATCGTCGCTGTCTTGTACCGTATGCATCGTACTAGGTACATTGCAGGACCTTCCTCGGGTAATTTTGCTGAGGTACGTACATACGTACATCTCTCTGCGCGTCTGCTTACCGTCGAGTCGCATCTACATACATACTGATCTGCCTGCGGGTTTGCGGGTCTGCCTCACTCCCAGGTTGCCTGACGGAGTTAGAGACCAGAGAGGGAGGCGGATCTGGAGATGTGGTGAAAGAATTGCGAGAGGGAGAGAGCTGTGCGAGAAAGCGAGTAAGGTGGTCTCCCTCGCTCACTCCCTCGTCTAAACGAGGAGCCCGAAGGCCGTTGAAAGAAGAGGACTAGCCACACGTTTGCTGTGGAATCCGCACCGGTAGATATCGAGTCGGGCACATTTCTTTTCCTTCACAAAAATCATCTGCGCTTGTCTTGCTGTCTGTCGTTTGGATTTGGTCTTTTGAAATTTCGTACTTCTCTACAGGTCTGCAAGCAAGAACAGAATTTAGACGAGCAACCTCGTCAACACTCCCCGATCCCCACAAACCCAGAGAAGCGAAAGACATACAGAAAGGCGAATACCGCCACAAAGCATCTACGTAGATAGATAGCTGCCGCGCCTTCACCTCGCCTGGCTCCTACTTTGTACGTAGGTACCCCAGCTATGTAGATCAGATCAGAGCGAGGTGAAAACAGCTTCTCTTTTTTTAGTTTATGCTTATTCACATACCTACCTACATCTCTTTGGCTTGTCTGCTTAGCTTGGCTTGGCTTCTTGCTGATCTGACCTCAACCCCCAGAGTTTTCTCCGAGTAGACAAGACAAGACAAGGCAAGGCAAAGGAAAGAAAAGAAAAGAAATGCAGACAGGTAGATAGATAGGTGCCCGAAAGGGGAAGGTACAGGAGGAATAAGAATACGAGGGGCGAAAAGGAAAACTTTCTGTATTGGACCCTGATTCAGATTCCGGAGATAAGGGCGACAGCGCGAGAGAGGCTGAAATTCAATAATCATCATGCCTCGTGAGATGTAAAAACAAAGGCCAGGGGAGATACGCTGAGTTCGGAGATACGATGGTTCGCAGGTAAGGATGGCCAGATCTTGTTTATCATGGAAGAAATGGTTGTTGGTTATTTCTTTTGTAGGTAGGTATATCAACTCTGGTACGTCTAGTCGCACGTAGACACAAAATAATCAAAGTCGGCTCAAGAAGAAACTGGCGACCGTCTGGTTTGATTGCAAGGATTTAATACAGGAAGGATGATAGTATTGCCACCTCCATGATCACAGAGCTCTGTTATGCCACGGCCCTCCTTCTCTTTGCTCGTATCACTACCTCTAAAAGTGATAACAACGCATACCATACATCTGATCTGGTCTCGGTTGCTTGATCCGGCTGCACAATACCTACAATGGACTTAACGTATACATACATCCTCCTTGGCCTTATCTCACCTCCACGCATCAAGTAGTTCGCACGGTCAATATACTAATCCGGCAATGAATGGTACGTACAATATACAGCAAGTAACAAGACTCCGAAACTCATTCCGCGTCAGATCCTGCTAATGCGTTGCATATATCTGATCAGCAGCAGGCAGAATGCAAGGTGAGGTCTGTCTGACTGAGTAACTTATGCAAAGAGGTCTGTTCAATAACCTTTTACGATACGGGACTTGCATGCCTTAGATCTGCCACACTACATGTATGCAAGTAAGAGGGGCAGCGGAATCGAAATCGAAATCTGCCTACCTGCCTGGAGTTCGTAGTCGTTTAAATTTTTCAAGATGGACCCGCCTTTCTGCAAGCCCTACCAGCCTCACCTTCATCAATCAAGAAAAACCAAGCGAGATGCTGACAGGAAGGAAGCGGGGTGCAAGCGCACTTGATAAACCGGTGAACGGAGGAAGCAAAAAATGAAGAGAGAAGACGAGAGATGAGTGGTTGTGCTACAGCTGAGAAACTTCCAATGTAAGCGCTAAGAGAGATAGACGAGGCAGAGCGGGTATTGCCAGAACTCCTGCAATGTGACGCTAGAACATCTGGTCCACCGCAAACTCCTTCCTGCGAAGGTGATGTGATTGTGGGCTTCTTGTTATGGTATTGGCGAAAAAGTATCAAGTGTGGGCAGCAGCAAGGTCACTCGGAGGGGGTGTCCCAATAGAGAGGGCTGAAAGTGAGGTGAAGGTAATCTCCATTGGATAAGCTTGAATCAAGTTTCCCGGTCAGCCTGTGAGAAGAGCCGGTGGCCTGTGAACGGATGATCACTGATCCCGCCATTGACTTCAAGGGTTTCTATCTGGGGGTAAACATATAGCCTGTCCACATCCAATCGACCCATGTTTTTCTGGAGACACATGGCTTGACGCGTTGTACCGGATCTGCTCATGGTACACTCGTCTCATGCAGTCAGCAGCAGAGACTGTCGTCAGCAAATCGTTCTACTGCCGAGATTTTGAGCGGCCGTCTAATCTAATGACGTGGTGATTTGCTGCGTCACTTAGTCGTCTGCTGGCTGATCGGAGGTGGGCACGAAACGGGAATTCTCTGCATTGTACATATAACATGTCTTGGCTGGGCTGACTGTATTCACAAGAAGTCCGGTGATAGTACGGCCCCGAATTTGCCTAAGTTGAGTTGCTGACAGGCCCGAATGCTGCGTGCCAGCCTTGCGAATAGGACCGATGTTTGGGGGCCGATCAGGTGATCAAAGATGCACGTGAAGTGTGATCTCGTCCTCATGGAAGGTCCTTTGGTACTTGAGGGAAGAAACCCGGATTCTGAAGCCGTTGTTGGTTTCGCTTGGCGATCTCTGCGTTTCGTTTCTTGTCAAGTCGTTGTTGATAGAAGGATTTCTGCAAAGTAAATATTCTTGGTTCATCTTCCGTCGTGGTAATCGAGTCTGCTGCTTTCTTCTACACCCATATTAGCATGTATGTAGTCAAGATACTGATTGTCGAGAGCTCAGTTACCGTGTCTTCCTTCTTCTTGTCGACATCTTTCTCGTCTTTCTTCTCGTCTCCCTTTTTATCCTTGTCGTTGTTCTTTTCTTTCTCCTTTTCCTTTTCCTTCTCTTTCTCCTTCTCCTTCTTCTTTCGCTGCTTCTCTTCGAACTCTTCTTTCACTCGTGCAACCTCGTCTTCTAGTTCTTTCTTTTTCTTGGCTGCCACAGCCGCTTCATCTATGATAGGGCTGCAGAAACCACGGTCCTTTAGATGGATGGCACAGACGTAGAAAAAATCCTTCGAGAGCGTCAGATCAACAGAAGGCCCCGTGTCTAGCTAGTACTTCCTTACCTTGTTCTCGGGAGTGACCAAAACACTTGTGCTTGGTTTGTAGCAGATATCACAGGCCTTGGATGCGGTGTCGGCGACCTTCCGATGGTGGTAAATGTTTGGGAAAGACATTGTCAAGGCTTCCGTGCACCTGTCCTGTATCCTTATGCCAGGGGAAGAAGACGATGTGAGACGCTCTGAACCAGCTGTTGGAAAGTGTTATTGGATCAAGATGGTCTTTGTTTGCGTTGTCTGAGGAGAGGACGTTGAGCTCTTCAATAGAAAGAGCTCACACTAGCCACAGTAAGTCAAGCCACTTTGTGCCCTTCTCCCCACAAAGCTCGGTCTCTTCCAGCAATCTTTAGTCACTACCTATTAATCATTGTATGTCATAGACTGCTCCACGGTTTACAATGAAATCTTTGCCAATTGAATTAAATCATCCAAAAAGTGTTGTATGAGACTTCAACTGAATGTTCCTGGCAATTGGCTTAAGTTTCCCCACTACTCGTCACAAGGCTGAGAAAATTTAGCGGGCAAGGATGTTTTCAAATTTCTTATCACATTCCGCTATCGTCTTTGCCTTTCGAGACGATCCCAACTCAACAACACGTCTCATTCGTCTCAATCTTACCGTCGCAGCATACAAAACCCTAGAAATATAACAGTCCCGGCCAATTGACCCTCAACATGGCTTCAGAACAAATCAGAGCACCTGGCAGCAAGCCTGGAGAGAACATGCTCTGGGGAGGTCGCTTCACAGGTAAGAGTCATCTTTTTCTCGGGTTGGAGTGCAAACTGACAATAGACAGGTGGTCTCGACCCCCTCATGGTTTCCTACAACGAGTCTATCTACTATGATCGTGCATTCCACACCCAGGATATCAAGGGAAGCATTGCGTGGGCTCGCGCAAACCACAAGAACGGCATCCTCACCGCTGAGGAGTTTGCAGCAATCGAGTCTGGCTTCGCAAAGGTCGAGGAAGAATGGGTATCTGGAACATTCAATATCATCCCCGGTGTTGATGAGGATATTCACACAGCCAATGAGCGTAGACTGGGTGAGATTATTGGGAAGGACATTGGTGGAAAGTTACACACTGGTCGAAGTAGAAATGAACAAATTGCGACGGATATGCGATTGTGGTTGAGAGATGAGTTGAGGAAGATTGAGGGCTTCTTGATTGATTTCCTCAATGTTGTTGCAGCTAGGGCGGAGAAGGAGATCGACTACGTTATGCCAGGATATACCCATCTACAACGTGCACAGCCTATCAGATGGAGTCACTGGATGTTGTCGTATGGTCTGGCATTTGCATCTGATCTCCAGAGACTTCGTGAGGTGATCTCTAGGGTCAACCGATCACCACTCGGATGTGGTGCGTTAGCTGGTAACCCGTTCGGAATTGATCGTGATGCGATGGCTAAGGAGTTGGGTTTCGAGGGCCTATTGTGGAACTCAATGGGTGCCGTCGCCGATAGAGGTGACTGATGTTCGAAAATTGTCTTTTCTACTGCTGACGCGTGCAATAGACTTTGTTGTTGAGACAATGCAATGGGGCTCAACTCTCATGCAACACATGTCCCGATGGGCCGAGGATCTGATCATATATTCGACGACAGAGGTTCGTCATCCCTTTAATCATAGCATTTGTTTTATCGCAAACTCGTTTCGCTGACACATCGATAGTTCAACTTCGTACGACTTGCTGATGCGTACTCAACTGGCAGTACGTTTTAGCCCCCACTCCCATTTCTGCCAAACATCCTAAATATAGTCTAGGCTCGCTCATGCCACAAAAGAAGAATCCGGATAGCTTGGAATTGCTCCGCGGAAAGAGTGGACGAGCGTTTGGCCACATGGCTGGTCTAATGATGACAATCAAGGTAAAACAACCTACTCGCTTAATTTAACGGACCCCTTTCGCTAACTTTATCTTTATCAAGGGTATTCCAAGTACATACAACAAGGATTTACAAGAGAGCGTTGAACCATTGTTGGACCATGTTAAGACTGTCGGAGATAGCATTCAGATTGCGTGCGGAGTCCTTAGCACTTTAGCAACGAACCCCGAACGAATGAAGGCGGCTCTCGAGTAAGTTATCTTATCCAAACTGATATGATCGCAAGACTAACACCATCTAGCCCATTCATGCTTGCTACTGATATTGCGGATTACTTGGTCCGCAAGGGAGTTCCATTCAGAGAAACTCATCACATTTCTGGGCAATGTGTGGCTTTAAGTGAGAAGACTGGAACCCCGATGGACCAGTTGAGCTACGAGCAACTTAAGGGTGTTGATAGCCGTTTCAACGAGGATGTCTCGGCAATTTTCGACTATGAAAAGAGCGTTGAGATGCGTTCTGCCGCAGGTGGAACCAGCAAGAAATCTGTAGAACAACAGATTACTGTTTTGCGGGAAATGCTTGCCCAGAAGTAAGATTAATTACTACACCTTGTGGCTTGTAAGATGCAAGGGGTAGATAGACAAAAGTTTGTGTACTTTGCATACCAAATGACCATCAAATGCCGTGAAACGCAATCAAAGTTCTAGTGAAATGTGAAGTCCCTTCATGATATTGGAGGTCACTGAGTACGCGGCATGTAAACATGAACAAACTTTAGCCGCTGGGCGAGATGAGGTAAACAGAGGTAGATGTAGAATCCCGGTACTTGTACAGCCGTGATACAAGGCGGCTATAGTACGCCCTGAAATGAACATGGATGACTTCGCGAAAAGCAACACAATTAATCAGGGGTAGCGAGCAGCTTGCTGTACCTGATTCGGAGAATTACTTCGGAACTAAAACTTAGAATGTATGAAAGTCATAGCTATCAACTAGTAGATAGTAACTTAGAAGCGTTTGGTCTTCGTAGGGTAGGTATTGATGAACCGAAAACATTTGTGAACAAAAAATAAAAAAGGATACCTGAAAGTTGTATATGTAATAATTTTAAAGTACTTGTTCTTCATAAAGTGCGTAGAAACTTTAAGCATTGGATTATATACCACTTCCAGTAACCATGAAGCACTTGGCAGCAAAAGGGAATGATAATGAAAAGATATATCGCGACTGGAAAGAATACAGTAACTTAGGAAAAACATACAGCAGCTGAAAAATAACCTGGCCACTAAAGATATTAGGTATTGATCCGGCTATCTGAGACAGCTTGAGCAGTACTAGCATCAAGCCAGACCTCTATACTTTGTTGAACCTAGTTAGGCATCTTGGACAGAGAACGGCCGTGGCTCTATGGTTACTGCAGACTGTTGAAAGGTATCGACAGGCGAGTTATTTTTTGTAGCTGGTCGTTCCTGCCTTCTACTTCCCAAGTCTTTGCTCCGACGCCGGTTTGTTTACCTGCCTCCAAAGCGCTGTCAAGCCTACCTGTCAATGATTGTTTACTTACGACGAACGTCCTCTTTCTTCGGTACCCAATATACTCCCAGCTGTATGGAGCTTCGAGTACGGTAGTACCTCGACATTCAACGCTGCGGATCTTCGGAAGAATCCTACACACCATGGTATTTATCATCGACGCTTGCTACATCGATAAAGGGTCAGGTAAGCCAACGTTATCTATGCAACGTTATTTATGATGGCATCCTGTTGAGCTGGCTTTTCACCAAGACAGCAACACCACCATACTGCAGTCCCTTGCTCTTCCTCGATTTGAACAGTTCATCACTTCTTCGTCTTCGCAAGGATATTCATCTTTCACGCGTGATACCTCGACTAGTATCGAGCGTGCTCATGCTTTAATGGAAGCTCGTTGGTCTCATCGAGTTTGATGACCAGTAGCTGTGCCTAGATGCCAGTCCTGTGCAGCATCTTCTAGACCAAAATATCATCGACTTCATCAACTCCATCAAGCCACGACAGCTCAAGAGCATCATAACATGTGACACAGTAGACAAAAGTCATGATGAGGTGTTTCCACGATGCATCGTGTCCGTATGACTTTGTCCGACGACAAGCTGTGATGAGGTTGGTTCGTTGTTTCTCTTCGACGCGTCGCTTCTCGGAGTATTCGTCGTCGTATCTATTGTAAGGAAGGATATGATACACTAGAGAAAGCAGTTGATCAGCATAGTTCAACAAGATGGAACTCTTACCGTTAGAGCTATCCCAAACTGAACCTGAGTGTCTCTTGTCCCCGACCTCCTGCACCTGCCTTTGACTCTAAGCGAGGTTCGATGGCCGAATTCGTCGAGGGACGCTTTGAACTTCTGTCCTGAGTTACAGTTCCATCTGATATTTCTCCATCCGGCGAGGTGCAGCTGTCTGAAGCGTCTTCTCAAACCTACACCAGCGCAGCAACTTGCTCTTGGCAACTTGTAGCTTCGGGTGGTGTCAAAGAGCACTTCCGTCCGACCTCGCACACACGCAGAAACAAGAACACGAGATCACTCTCGAAACTCATTTGTTCAAGCATACTGATCCTGAAGAGTTGCAGTTCTGTGACTACAGCGAGCAAGAAAAACCGTACTCGCGAGTCGTGTGGTTTGAAATACGTGCTCAGATTATTCGTGAGAAGAGAAAAAACCATCTTCTAACAAATCGTCCTGTGCAGCTTAGCAACTTTGCTATGCCCAGACGATGGCTTATTCAAGGCTAATCTTTCGGTGGAATTCATATCTAATGGTAGGCTGATTTTGGTACCATCAACGGTTGAAGCAGATAGTACAGTGTTTGAGAAATGATCCAACTCTGTGCTACCTGGATCTACACAATCCACTTCTCATCCTTCTACGCCTTTCACACAAGGAACACAGATACAGAGCTGATCTCAAGATGTCTGTTGCTTGCACTAGGCTGACTGGTGCTCAGAATCTGGTAGCAGCGCATTTTGGAGGCTGAATGGGCCGGAATTTCAGAGCGATAAGTCACGTTGTGCAGGGAACTGTGATGGGTCTAGGAATTTCTTACCCGCTTTCAAGCTTCTCGGATGGAAGAGCATACTGGCAGACGGATCTCTGTTTTTCTCGTGGCATGTTTCAAGAATTGATTCATGGCGAACAACTGACCAACTACCGGCCTCCTTTCATTCTAATCCACAACAAACAACACCAAAAACAAGCATACTACCTCGGTTACCTCTCGCCAACGACACAATGTCCGGGATGGGATTGGACCCGAAGATGGCTGTGAAATGGATCCAGGGCTCCTCTGCACATCCCAACTTCCTGGACGAACCGCATTATTACTGCAGCTTGCGAGGGTGGGAGGAGGGAAGAAGGGAACGCCGGGAGAGGGAGAAAGAAAAAAGGCACCAGGTATACACAAGGGCACGTCTTAGCGAGCATGGAAACGCCTAACTGCGGCCAGCACCCCGGAGAAGAAGGCCAGTAGAAGCTTTGGTGGAAGACAAGTCGATGCCAATCCATCATGAGCATTGTGCGATGGCTCTTTCTCTCATGGTGAAGGCGAACAGGTCATCCCCGAGTTTCGTGATGTCTCCGGAGGCTTCGCCCCGCTCCTTCCGGCGTTAATAGGGTTTGTAGTGTTGCCCAAGTCAGCTCTCCAAACGGCCAAACCATCCCAAGTACACAATCAAAAACGCCCAACTGGCTTGCATTGGCCCCGAAACAAGGTTCTCTTGTGCTGTCACGATATGTCGACATGCGAGCCCTACCCACGAGGCGACGGGGGTCGGGCGATGAGCACAGTGAAACGCACTTACGGACGATTAGCGATGGGTGAGATTACAAAGGGAGGATGAGGATGAATCTTCCCCATATGCCATACGACCCACGGGGCACCGCGAGGCTGGTGTGCATCCTCTCCTTCGAAGTATTATGGGATCGTCAGGGGCTTAGGGACCACGGTACAGCCATCGAGCGATGGAGGATGTGCATGAATCTGCGTGGTGCGTGCGAGTACCATCTCAATGGAACAAACACCCACATTGCGAGCAGAACGGTGCGACCCCTTGCCTGCCGCGATCCGCAGGGCCCAACGTGCGCTGCAAGTCCGTCAGTGCCAGCGAGGCGTAATCCGGACGGCACTGACAGACTGAGGGATGGATGACTGGACCACTCACTGACTGAGAGGGAGGGAGAGACGGAGGAGGGATCCAAGGGATCCAAGGGCTACCAAGGGAGGACATCTCCACACGTGCCGCCTGCAAAGTATAATCAACCTGAGAACGCAGCCGCGGCCCTCCAATTCATATATCAGATATCCTTCTCATCAATACCCGTCGTCTAGCACAACTCTCTTTCCATCCCGCCCAACAAGCCAGCATACCTAACCAGCAGGCCTCGATCAGTGATCATCTCCTTTATCTCTCCGGCCCCCAACATCATCATCCTGCTCAGGTTCAGCTCAGCTCGACTCACTTCTCTTCGATCATCATTATTACCGGAATTATTTCACTTGGAAGCTGGGCTCAGTAGTTTCGAAATCGCACCATCATCGCTGATCTCTACATTTTTTCATCTGGCAGAGAAGATCAACTCCAAGGGGTCACGTCACTTGACGGTCACAGACGGCACTACATCACGCATCTCCAGTCAAACGGCCGATCGACAACCAGTGCCTCTCTCCACCACCCTTCAATCTCATCTCATAGAAGCTTTCTGGAGATCTTCACATTCTCCCCGACTCAGATATATATCTCACCGGGACGCCTCCGCCAGATACAGCTCATCAAACATTTTTCTTCCACATTTTCTTCCATTTAACTCTCGAAGCCCGACCCGAACTCTTTTTCTGCCCACAAAACTCTCGGCCGGCCCAGGAATTCTACAGCTGTCAAAGGAAATAAGGAAGAAGCCTTCACCGGTGCTGGACCATCACCAACAAATACCCCTCTCGACCCTAAATTATATAACTTCATCCACACCTGTAAGTTTCTTCTTATCATGAATATCAACCAACACAAAGACTAATATATTCCTTCAGACACGCTCACATATCCACAATGGATTTCAAAAGACCAACCATGATCTCCCGCTCCAGCTCTGTGCTCAGCAGCTCGTCTTCATCAGCATCTTCTTCCTCGGCCTCATCCTTCAAAAGACCAATCAAATTCTCGCGCTCCGCAACATCCTCATCCACTGCTTCCACCGTCTCTTCTACTTCTACATCGTCCTCCAGAACGCAAACCAAGAAACCCAGTCTCATCCGACGATCCAGCTCCAAGGCTGTGCGCGTGACCGATCGCGCCACAGAGCAGATGCGCTACAGTGGTGAGCGATTACTCGATTGGTGCTGCGTTGGTATCGAACGAATGGTTGTCTAAATCATTCAACGACCAGAAGGCCGGATGAGATGTGTAGTAAAAGTTTGTCCGAGACAAAGCGAGAGAGGTTTCCAACTGTACTCTTTTTCATTTGTTTGTACCATTCGTATACGGGATAGGATAGGATAGGATGGGACGGAGATCTTGAAGATCAATGGTGTAAAATCTGCTGGGCATGGTGTTTTTCCTTTTTGGGATGGAGTCGGACATTTTCTTTTTTGAACTGAGCGATTGAGCGAGCGGGTGCTTCTCAGTTCCATTTAGCTGGACTTTTTCCTTTGTCTTTTTCTTTTCTCTTCAATTCTATAGATCTTCCTAGAGGGAGAGCGCTGAAAAGCCCACCTCATTTTCTATTTCTTTTCATTCTATTTCACTCTAGGGGATTTATCTTCTATTCCTCTCTCTCTAATGAGAAAGATTATTCTTAAACAGACTTCTTCCACTTTTCTTCTTTCCTTGCTATCTATCTATCTTAATGTGTAATTCTGGGCTTCTGTCCCCCTCTCTATCTCTTTCATCTTTATCTTGCTAACGTTGGAGGAATACGGTACTTTTTAGTTTAATACATTGCAATACACTCATCCACACTCTATACTATGCCTTGAGTCTATTCCTCAGCACAACCCCGGTACAAGGAACTCAAAAAGGTACATATGATGCCTGTGGTCTCGGAAAAAGTATCACACCAACCGTCACACAAAATCAGAATCAAGCCCACGTCGAGGAGATGATCAGATAGCCGTTGGCTCCGCAAAGAAAGATGTTCGCAAGGCGGAGCGAATAGGATGAATGGGATATGCAGCAACTGGCTGATCACAGCCCCGTTTCTCGATGATCGATGATCCGTCACGGCATCGAGGGCTGCGGCGCTTCCTGCGCTTTTACGCTTTTTTATTTCTGTTGTTTGTTCTATTTTTGCAGCGCCTGCTCGCGCGCGGGCTTACGGTAAGCTGAGATGATCGGCCGCCTCTCATGACAGCTGCGTACCGTACCGTACATGACAGTGGCAGTGACAGTGAGAGAAATGAGAGAAGTATGCGCGAGGGAAAATGGGGTATGGAAAACTGCGGCTACGGCTACAGTACTTTTACTAAGCTCGCTGGCTCGCTGGCTTTTGATACAAGGGATAGAATTGCCTACTTCGGATACACATACAGAACTGGGCGTCGTTCAAGACCTACCAGAAAAAAAGAACTTGTTTGACGATTAGACTCAGCATTTTTAGGTTTAACTTTGCAATTCATTTTACAACTGGAGCAGATAGGTTTGAAAGAGAGGTGATTGGTGAGGTCTATGTCAGCTACAAAAAAAGAAGAGGTGAACTGATAGCTATACAGGATGTTGGCAACTACTTTCGCACCCGAAAACTATGGCTCTCCTATGACACACCTTTAAACCACTTGTCCTGTAATAAATCCCTCGCAGTTGGACGATCCCTAGGGTCAAGCTTCATAATCTTTAGAAGAAACTCCCTGTCCTCCTCTGTCAAACAGTCATCTTGGATCAAGCGGAACGGCCTCGCCCTTTTATTATCCTTAATCCATTGGTTAGCTGCGGCTAATATTCCCCAACTTTCAGCGTCTTCCATCGAAATAAGATCTGCATAAGATTTCGGTATAGGACCAAAGTGAGCAAGTTGTCTTATGAGGACGTGGACTATATACGTGTCGTCGTCAAACTTGGCATCTTTCGGGTCGGGCGCGAACATATGCCAGTTGAGACCCCAAATAAGACTGATAAGCTATGATTGCGTAAGTGTGATTCCGATAATAGTATGCTAAGCCTAGCGCGATTGCTTACTGTTGCGCCAAACGACCAAATGTCTGTCGATTGGCCCCATCTGAGTTCCATCATGGCCTCTGGGCTTCTAAAAATAGCAGCACCTATATGTGGCCCAAGTATTCCAACCTTGAGATAATCTTTTGGATCTATCCGACAAACATCACCAAAATCAGCTAATTGGACATCGGCAAAACGCGAGCGGCCTTTGCCATAATTGACGAGAATATTATTAGGCTTGATATCTATAGCAGTGGTATTAGTATTATATTACCGAGTAGGAAGGAGTCAGCGAATATACCAGTATGTGTATACCCATCTTCATGCAACACCTGTAACGCCTGAAGTACTCTTTTTGCTACAATCTTCACATCCAAACTTGTTAAAGTCTTTTTGTTTGATGCATCTAGAAGATTGTCGTCAAGGTATTGCAGGACAAGTGATGGAGGATCTCGAATTTCGTCCAACAACTGGCGAATATAAGGGCGATCACGAAAGCGCTTTAGAACATCTCGCTCGGTTTCGAAACGTGCCTTCGGGGCTGTCTTGATAACAACTTTGCCGCTTTGAGGGTTACTATTCCTAAACGCAATTATATATGTGAGTATAAAGATGGGAGGGAATAAACTCACGTGGCAGTCCAAATGTCTCTGGAGACTTGCGCAGACACGAGATAATTTCCGAGTTTTCCTTCGAGTCTTTGGCCAATTTTGATACTGGTAGCCATGATAGAAATACCCTATTCAAGATGTAATGGATGCCCAATAGATAACAACAAAGATGAATGGCTGTAAAAGAAATGAAGAATGAGTAGTGAGATGATGAGAGGGAGGGCATTTATCTTCTGCTGTCTCGCACAGGCCACATGCTTGAAAGTCCTCCTGTTGTCATCACGTGGTAGGTATGCTCATATTAGCGCTTGCATGCTCAAACACCAACAATGTTGTCTGATGTTTCCGACATCGACGCCCACTGTTTGCTAAATATACCACCAGTTAAATGTTTATCACAGCGCTTAACAGTAGGTATTCCCTTAAGACCAGCGATACGCTTTCCAACCTCTGCTCCGCCTCTTCAAGACATTCAGTCCTTTGCTGCCTCTAACCCGTCTGCAGGCAGCAGCCGCAATCACCCACTCGATGTTGGATTTCAACGGAGAAATGACCACATTGAATCGGCCATTCGAGTGTTTGTTTCATTGAAGGAGTGAGGCAAGATAATTACTAATTTCCCAGTGATGTCGGGAAAGCGCTTGTATCTAAGGTGTTGGGGATAGGGAGGGAGAGCGCGTAGTAGATTCAGGGTATTCGAGAACTTCGAGATATAAGAAGGGATTTTTGTTCTTCTGTGTCAGAAAATCAATCACTCTCGTCTCTTCGAGCATTCCCTTCCACCCAAACATACAAGAACGCAAATCTACCATTCAGCAACCGTCTACTTTTATCCTTTATCTCATCATAAGGTTACCCAACCTTGCCTGATACCTTCAGCATTTCAATACCCCTTCACGTTTCAGTGATCGCTTTATTCTTTGGTCAAGATGTCTAGTAATGCTATCAAGAGAGCTATGTCTGTTGGCACGGCCAAACTCAGCAAAACTGGTGCTGAGATCATCTGCGAGGTCGCAGTAGAGACAGAAACGTGGAAAAGAACCGAATTGGCGGCTGCAAACGTTGGCAAATTCTTCAAGAAAGCAGTTGAAGAGGAAGGTGCGAACTTGCCCGCTGGAACAGTGACGCTGATTTCACGGTATGTAATAATCAGACTACTCAAAAATTATGTGCTCGCAACTAACAACGACTAGTGAGGGCAACCATCAAAGCCCTGCTGACCAGAGGGAGCACTTCACTGCCGAGGCCTGGGATAAGAATGGCAACTATCTTTCCACAGTTCATATTGTAGCAAAGAAGTGAGAATTGCATGCATTCGCCTGGGCTATTGAGCGAGTTTGGCAGCAAATATAGCTACTGGGAGCAAGACCATCCTCTGAAATATATAGTATACACAATGTATAATATGTATGTAGATCATGGTCCGATTTGTGTTATCTAAGTTACCTGTTACTGGCTGTATTGAATTGGATTGATGGTCATTTAATTATTCTTTCCCATTCAGTTCTTAGTCTTCCTCCACGAAGCATGGAAAACCTCCTTTCCTTCCCACGAACCCCGATATCCCCACCTTATCGGCAGGGACAAAGCGGAAGAAGTCAAGAATACACGACATAAAACGTATAAGGTAGAAAGTAGTAACGCCAATCCTTCTCTCCACCCCATGTTATGAAACGAAACGGAAAATGGGAACGATAATGCTTCCATGACGTGATATGACGGATGCAAGCAAGCACAGAAATAAGAACCCGCCTACCGGTCCCTTCCCGGCCGATCAATTACCAGATCTGAGGCTCACTGACTAGTATCCATTTTATCATCCGCAGCAATATTTTCGGTTTCAGCTTCAGCCTGCTGAGCCTTGAGAGCAGCAATCTTATCCATCTTATCGCGTTTCCTCATTTCGCGGAATTCGCTGATCTTCGCTTGCATCTCCACATCAGGCACTACATCATCGATGCGCATAGGTTGCCGGTTATAGGGATCCGTTCCGTCGCTGAGTAAATGTTGGCGGATCGTTGCACGACTGAGTGTGGCCTTGCTCATCGGGAGAATAACGGGATCTTGGAAGATGTCGCCTGTAATGGGATCCATCAGCTCGTCGGGGATCTCGCCGAGATCTTCCTCTTCCTCTTCTTCGATTTGCTTCGCCAACTTGAACTTGCCCTTCAGTGTTTCCCAGTTTTGCATATCCTCTGCTGATTTCAAGCCATGACGGAGCATAATCCGGGAGGTGCTGTCGAAGTTTGTAGGTTTGTACGATCGACCATCTCTAGCTACGGCATCGATAAAGCTCTGTGCCGGTCCCAGGTTCAGATAAATCTCAACAAAGTCGGCCAATAGAACCTTCGGATTAAACCCATACTTCTGCGGGTCCTCCACCTTCAATTCACTTGATTTGGGTCCGGTCAAGGAGCTAAGATTGTAGTTCAACATGCTCGCAAGACGACTGACAATTTCTTGCATGGTGAAGGATTCGCTGAGGGCAGAGGTGAATAGCTTCATCATGGACATGGTTTCGTTTGCCAATTGCATATATGACGTCGCTTGACTTTCTGCTGATTGCAACTCCTCTTCTTTCTTAGCTCTGTCCTCTGGCGTCAAAGGAGATGCGGGATTTCTCAGTTCTATCTGAAGTTCGTGGATCTTAGGGAATTTTTGTAAAGATTCGTCGAGAACATATGTAGCATCGTTCAGGAGCAGGTTGACGAATTGAAGAAAGAAATCAACATTGGTTCTATTAGGAACATGGTTAGTAATGGGAATATTTGACTCGATTTTATCAAATACTTACTTGCTTTCCTGTCTCAATTTCTGTTTGTATACATCGTTACTCCATATACATTTGACGACTTGGAAGATTTCGTATCGAATGTTGAATTTATCATAAAATTGTGTGTGTGCACCAGTTTGCTCGCATTCTAAAGGTCTATTAGACAAAGTCACCAGCTTCATAATATGTTACGCACCATTATAGAATTTCATGAGTGCGTGTAGTAGATACTTATTGGCGAACTCGGTACCTGTCAATGAATCACCAAGAACACCCTTTGTTCTGTGATAAACTGGCCAAGTTCCGTGAAACAGGAGAGAAACGAGCTTTGCTTTCAAGTACGGATTTTTGATGTACTCGGAATTCGTCAAGAAAGTGATACAAAGAGTCATGATTTCATCTCCAACAGCGGATATCATGACGTCTGGTACGTATCTAAAACCTGTCAACTTTCGATGCAATGATTCATGCTTCATTGAGACTTACCGAAAAATGAAATTAAAATTGCTCACAATATCCTCTAAAACGTATTCGGGAAGAAAGGTAAATGCTTTAGGTTGCTCGTTTGATAATGGTAACCTGAAGTCATTAGACGATTCCTCTCAGATCCAGGCAATACTTACTTGAGACTCTTCTCCGGTGTGTACTCCGTGCCAGATGCAATTCTCAAAAGCCAAACAGTGACATATCTCATGAATAATAACGACTTTTGTTGCATCTTCTTGTCGAAAAGAACACCCTGAATAGCGTACTGTAATGACATGGACCGTTCTAGTGCGTCATCATATTTCTTGACTTGGGCATCGAAGATAGCTAGTCGTCGAGGATCCTGGATCTAGTCAATACTATAGTAAAGACTATCTGAGAACTCAACTTACATTGAGAAGCTTCTGGCGTTCTGCCTGCATCAATCCCATTTGCTTCTGGATGTGCTTGATATCTTTTTCCAAGTTTCTTAAGTTCGAGTTCACACCCTCGCTCCCATAGTGATGTGCAGCAAGAGTCAAGAAAAACACCTCAGATATGAAATTGGATACGCCAGCCACCTTCGTATCGTAGTATTCGTCAGAAGCATTTTGATCTGCGTTCAGCTTTGTCTCATCCTTAATAGCAACCCTCGGCTCGCGTCTCAAATAATCAATATCGATCTTAGATATTTTGGAAAACGTGGTATCCATGAATGGTTCGCATAACCCATCAAGTACAACCGTAACATTCATCATAAAACCATCTGTCGAGACCGTCCGGGTATCAGTTTGTAGAGCTCTTCTCTTGTGGTTAGAATTTACTATCCATGCAAACCAGTCAAGAGTTTTGTTCTTGGATACTGGACTGGCTCTAACAAAAAGGTTGATAATGTCCAGAAGATCTTGCTGATGGTTCTGTAAAGTTAACCGGAGAGCTTCTTGAGAAGTTACAATGTGCCGCTTATCCATCGTCTTAGGAGCAGCAAAATAATGTTTTGCAACCTCTATTTGCAGAGGAGAAATTCGGAAGAATGGGCCCAAAAGCGTGTTTTTCTCAATTCCTGGAGCTGATTGTGCCATGAGGAAAAGAGGACTTTCCGCAATCGCCGTTACTACAGGTGGAAAATGCGAAATTGTCTTTAGAGCCTAATAAATCAGTCAGTGAGTGAAATGTCGACCAATAGTACAGGTTCAGGTTCGTCGTACCGTGATATAAGGTCGGTAGTTGTCGTTCATCGTCATATTTGAAAGTTGATAACTTAGACCGGTAACTGCCTCTACAAGCATAGTCTTTGCTGTATCATCATCCTCGAATCGTGAGACTGCCTCAGATAAGAAATCTAGGCAAATTCCCCGGTCATCTTCCGGCTCATGAAGTAGAAATGGAGTCAAAGGATCAGTTAATGGATTTGGTTCACGGCTGAGAAACGGTCAGCCTCATTCACTTCCACACTAGAATACGGACCTGAAAAGCTCGGGGACTTTAACGGCGAATATACAGTTGCTCATGCATAATCGTCTCGCCTCCTTCAAGATTGCATCTTTTTGATTTGCATATCCTTTCAAGCCTTTCAACGCCTTTACAGTTCTCTTCCAACATGGTAGTAAGTATTCCAGTACAGGTCGGTTGTGTGGGACAGTGGAGCAGGCTTCGAGGATGGCGGAATCTAGGTTCGATACTGAGAATCTCAGAGGTTCATTCCCCTCTTCCAATTCTTGTCTTAAATTTGGGAGATAAGTAAGCCGATGATTCGAAGAGTCCAACTTTTGGTTTGGATCAAGGGTTATTCTAAAGATCTGTCCCAGAACCTTATTCTCATATTCCTCAATTGGCTCTTCAGTTGCGTCCTTCACGGTCTTTTTCAGTGGAGGTTTTGTAGTCTGCTCGCCTGATTCAGCTCTTGTTCGCTTCGGGAGTCCTTTTGCAGGTGCGCTTCTTACTGGGGCAGCTCCGTTTGTTGGCTGAACTCCAAGCTGTGCAAATGGATTTGGGGGTGCTTTGCGCACATTGATCTTTGGCTTCGGAGTGGATTCCGCCGCAGGTGCAGGGGAAGAAGCTGTAGGTGTTGTTGATGACGAAGAAGCTCCTGTATTTTCAGCGGTTTGTTCTGGCTTTGGTGTAGCTGGCCCTGACAACTTCTCCATCCGTCGTCGACGAATCTATGTCACCAAATTGGTTAGCCACCTGTTAAGGATATACGGCTTGGTCGATCTACACTGACCTGGTCCATCTTCTCCTTATCTGGAGCATCTGGAGTATTTGATGGAGGCTGAGGAGCCTTCTCAGGCTGCTGTTCATTCTCCATGATTATGGTACGTGGTGGAGAATGATTGTAGGATTTGGTTGAAATGTTACTGTAAATGGTAGCCTCGTCGATGGTGGCCGTGACGTTTATCGCCGGGCCCGCGTTAGCGTGTCGATAGGCCGGCCGGGAGCTTGCTAATCGAGGCCAGGGTTCGGACGCGATGTCTCGAAGCTTCTGTGAGTTTACTGTACGAAGAAGGGACATGATCAAAAACTGGAGAAGTAACCCAAAGATTATGTGCAGGAACTCGATCCTAGAATATGCGATTGTGCTCCTCTACAAAACTGCAAGGCTATCATAAAGGCATTGTATCACCTCAAGCTTCTATAGTATCTACAGTAGTTGCATCTGTATAGACGCATAATGATGAAAAACCTAAGAGAACGAACAAGGCAGGCAAGCAAGAGCTGCTCGCTGGCTAAAAAGGAGATGTGAATCTTGATTCATCATTCCAAACAAAATATAGGATGTGATCACTTTGTAACCACGGGCATTTAAGCCTGCGCTCTATTACAATGTCCTCCCACCCCAAAAAGCCTCAGCCTTAATTCAAAAATGCCCGAAACCAGAACGCCACGCATGCTTGCTGAAAGAAATAAGAACTGTACAAGAAGCTGTCCACACCGTCTTCACGGTCTCCTCAATACGATCTTCGATTAAGCTCATCTAATTTCTTACAACTCTTTAACTCCATCGTCCTCGCTTGTTGCATCTTAACTGGATCCTGGAAGAACCATCCCGAGGCTTCGTTCAACAGTCTTTGTCTGTACTCGTTCTCGTCTTCACAGCCTATCCTTAGCTGATTTACATAATTGACCTCGGCGCTACGATCGAGCTGGGTAAATTTGTGAAGCGTGTAATGCTCAACTTCGGATGGATTCAGCCAATAGTCAACCTTGTACCTGCTTGTTGTGCGGTGCATGGTGTGCGGAGGAGTTTTAGCATCGAATCTCATTGAGGGGCCAGCTGTTGAGCCAGAGCCCGAAAATAGCGAAGATAGTAGAGGTACCACAAACAGAATGAGCAGCGGTAATAGTCCCATGATAGTAGAACGCAACGAAGCTGGTGGTTCGGCCGGTGCATTTGGATCGCGTGGTCTTCTTCGAGGCCTTGCGCCGCCAAATTGATGTACTCGAATTCCAGGTCCTCCTCCCATATTAAAAACGAATTGTCCTCCGTCAAACATGCCTCCTCCGCCTATAGATTTGTCAGTATATTTCCTGTCCTAAGTGATCCCCAAACGTACCGCCAAATGGTCCGCCTCCCATCCCACCTCCACCACCGAAGAACCTTCTAAACATCTCTTCGGGGCTCATCTCCTCATCGAATCCACGAGGTACCCCACCACCACCACCTCCTCCTCCGCCTCTCGAAGAAGCGCCTCCAAATCCAGAGAAAGGATTTGGCGGCGGCGCACCTCCACCAAATCTGCTATCTGGATCACCACCAAACCTATCAAACTTCTCCCTCTTATCGGCATCTCCTAGCACTCCAAAAGCCCTGCTCACCATCTTGAAAGCTTCGTCCGCATGCTCGTGTCCATTCTTATCCGGATGTGTCAACAAACTCAATTTCCTATAAGCCTTCTTGATCTCCGATTCCGTTACAGACGACTTCACAGCCTCGAGCCCCAGAATGTCGTAGAATGCCGTAGGTGAACATCTCCGTACTCTTATAACCGCTGCCTTCTGTTCGACGGTGTATTTACGGTCCTGGTTCCCCTGGTTGTGGTCTCGAAATTTCGATGATCCATTAGCACCTGTATCTGCGCCAGATGCTTTTGCGGACATGGCGCCGCTACTTTAATCGGAATTGCTTGCGCGCACCAGCTCTTCGATGGGCGTTGACTGGTTGGTTCGAGATCGAACAGAGGTGTAAAGTTGCCCTCAAAGCAAATTGAAAAGCAACAGTAGCCTTGGTGTTGCGGTGGTTCCTTTCTTGGAGAGGTGGCCGCCGCTAAAACCAGATACCAGATTGTAATGCACGTGATCAGCATTGTCGTCATGAAAATGGAAGGTCCCTCGAGAGTCGAAACAGATAAAGCTCTGTATCTGCACAAGGCCTTACCGATTGAAAAAGCTTAGTGGCCATTGGATACCTCAATAACAAGCCTGCGGATCTGCGTGTCTTTAAAAGTCGAAATGGCTTCTCAAGACAAAACTGTTCAAGAAGCAAAAAAGACGGCCATCTCCTATGCTACCGATTGGGGCAGTATGTTTTTTGTCCATCCTATCCCATGTAAATAAATGCTAATCAGCAGCAGATTCACCACTTCCTCCAACTCTTCTGGCGACCCTCATAACTGCGCTCCATGCACGACCTTTACAGAAACTACCTTTGGCATTCACCCCTGTCCTGCTCTTCAGCACTTACCTGAACTTGAACTCCTTCACTATCGACTCTGCAGGATTGACTGCAGCTTGGTCTGGGCTATATTTTTTGCTTGCTAGAAGAAGAAAAGCACCTGGTTCGAACATAGGTGCGAGATTTGGAAGCAGGTTTGGAGCTCGAGGTTTGGTCAGAGGGTCGGCAATGATGCTTGCCGCAGCCAATGTTGTTGGTTGCGGAGCTACTTATGCTCTTGGGCGCAGAAGTAAGGAAGACCGGGTAGAATAAGTATGGTGCAATCTCGAGAAGGGATAAAGCATGTTGGAATGATATTAAAGGTACAACATGTATAATTACGGCGTCATGGACAGGTTCTACAACCTATGTATTATATGTTTACCGTGGGACCTAAAAAGTTCAGGTGTACAGCATTGTTGAGCGTTTACTACAGATCCCTCAACACCGATAGCGTTAATATGATAAGTTTAAATAAGTGGGCGTGGAGAGTATTCTAATCAGACATTAAGAGCTTTGCAATTGGAAGTGATAAAAATGTTTATTTCTATCTCTGTCCATCGTGTGAAAGCCCCTTCTTTCCTAGTAACTCTAACAGCCCAAGAACTTTATACAGATTTCATACAACGACAAAAGAGATATAAATTCAATAGCAGCATTGTTTTGTTTGCCCAAATGCCAAAGCCAAAAACTCCAATCCTGAGAGCCCGATGCTACCACCAATAAGGCACTTTGGCCTATGATTACTCCTCTGACAAACGCCCGATGCTTCGAATATTGCAGGCTCTTCTGCAAACACCAAACTCCTTCTTTAGTGCTAGTTGCCAACGCCAGGTATAACCCGTCTTATAAATGTACAGGGGAAATGGAACATGTTGTCCGGAATAGGAGCATAATCGAGATAGCCAGCAGTATCATTCGCACCATTTTGGTGCTCAAAAGTATCACCTTCTTCTTTTTCTGCGAGAAGAGACCTTCCAGGGTTGACGTCTGGTATTCTCGAATATAAGCAATGTCAACATCTCGGACCTTTGGCTCTGCGTAATTCTTGTATTCGGAAACGATGTTCTCAACGTCCCAGCCAGATATATGACGAATCACTGCTGTAACACAACCCGTGCGATGCTAGAGTACTATCAGCTTGAAGCTTTCTGAATGAATACGAGCAACTAACCTTTCCGTGGTTGCAATGCATTAAAAGAGGGTGATTAGCCTTATCCAGGACCACTCTTAAAATAGAATTCATCGTCTCTGTTGGGATGTTCTGCTTCTTGGTACCTTTCATATCTATAACAACATGGCGGATGCCATTTGCTTGCATGAATTCGCAGAAACCTTCCGGGTAATCCTTCTTAACCAAAGTCACGATCGTCTTCAATTGCAAAGCCATAATATACTCATAGTCCTTTGCCTGGGGAAAGCTGCTTCTGTAGACACCTGGGACAACATCTCCAAAATTGAGTGGTCGCCCATTGTCTTCGTTGCCTGCAGTCTTGGAATTTTCAAGAATTCTTGTCGCTGTTTGGAGTCGTTAGTCACTGGTATTATAGGAGGTTCTTGGAGCGACAACATACTTTGCTTTCCCATCTCCTCGTAGGTTCTCGGAAACATATTTTGCATGTCCCGGCCAAGGTTAACATGCCGTATCATTGTGGCCTGTTGGTATAGAAGACCCATCTCAGCGCGGTCGATTGACGAAGCTCTACTTGCGCGTTGTATCTTCTCGATTTCGTGATGCATATCCTTCTCCTCGCAATACGAGCTTGGGCGAGATCTGAATTGCTTCTCCGGAGCAGCGTTATTGGTATCCTCCGCGAAGATTCTGGTAGACCTTCTCGAGACCTTCGCGTTCTGCAGTGCTGCGTCCGCCATTTTCGCCCTGTTCCTCACTCTCCTCCCAAACGACTCGTGGCCGGTTATGCGTGTGTCCTTCTCGAATTGTGAGCAGCTGTCGGATTGCCCTGTTGAAGCAGAGCAGTAGCTGCGTCGAATGCGTCCTTCTAAAGAAGGCCACGACCTGCCTGCTGGTTATTGGGTTGGGTTCGGAAAGCCATGATGGATTCTCGTCTCTTGGTTAATGGAGTTGAGAAAGTTGGCAATCAGTTGGGATTATGATGACGGCGGCCTCGCGGTTCCAGTGTTCGGTTCCATATTAGGGAGGTTGAGTTACCATGGTTGTAGAGAAGATGGAATAATCGGAGGATGGTAAGCTTCGTCTGGCGTTCGATAGCCGATTGTTTTAGTCCTGCAACCTGGTCCGTGAATAATGCAGATGGAAGGTTTGACCTAAAACATCACCGTCATACTGCTACTGTACAGTAGCTCTGGAGCGAGGGTGTTTAAAGTTTTCCGTGGGTTCTTTATTCTCATACTCGTGTCCGAAAGGTGAGGTGTTGCTGAAGCAAACAAACAAAAGACCTTACGATAGGGTAGCGTGATACGTGATTCTTTGTGGCGAGCACTGGCCAGGAGATGACCGACCTGCATATCTTTTTTCCCTTTTTCGCCTTTTATGCAAGATTCAATGCAGGACGTGCATTGCAGCCAACGGTCTTCTCCCCCTCTCCACCACCAAGATCATCCACTCGCTACCAGCTGTACTGTTGGCTCTGTTAAAAGTTCGGTGGGGGAAGCACGTGTGCTGGTCCCACTTAGCCTTTGATGGACAATCTGTTCCTCAGCTAAACCCCAAGCTAGGAATGCTTAGGAACTGACGGTGCCTATGTACCTTGAGTGCTACTTGTACCCGGCTGAACCATGCAGCATTGTGAAAGCTGGCGTGGCTGCGTGGCTGGTAAACCTGGGCATCTTCACCCGAGCTTCCATGCAGTCGGTACCCAACCACAAGGGGGTAACTAGATAGATGGAGAACAAAGCTGCCATATGGGATGCAGGGGGGTTGAAAGACCAGTTAATTGTCGGTTCCTTAGAATTCGGAAAGCAGGCAAATACTCTAGAGCTACGTTTACTTCATTATTCCGGGGATTAACCTTTGAAAGCGATTGACTCTGTTTGGCCTGCTTAGAAAAAAGAAGGCGGTTTCAACTGAGAAGTAGGTACTTAGCTACATTATAGTCGTTTGATTGTTTGTATACCTAAGGGCCATACAGAATGGTACTAATCGTGCTACAAAGATTATTTGAATGCCTAGATTATGACATGTTGATTATCACAAGATCCTGGTAAGCGTGGTTATAAAAAGGCGTCGGCAATTTTAGAATAGCGAAGAATTGTGTATTAACACTTAACTTGGGAGAATATTTTCCTCGGATCATAAATAATAGGGCCCTGTAACTGGTGGGGAGATTTTGTGATACTTGAAGGCAACTAGAAATGTATATCCATTTTAGTGGTCCAGGCGATTCTTCGTCGGTTAGAAGAACGCTGCCCTTACTGGAACTGACATTGAAAATCCCTTCCTACCAAGCAACAGACTTCATAATTCTGCAATCACCAGTATCTTACCAGATGTTTTAAAACTCTGCCTAGTATGGTCTCAATACCATCCATGAGTTTTGCGCCGGTTGAATAAGAATTTGGTAGCTACTGCCATTCTAAAACTAAGCGAGGTGTAGTTACCAAGAGACAGGACAGAGCTAACATGTTATCTGGACTGACCTCTGCAAAGTTCTCCTCGCCCTTTCCTAAATATCATATCTTCTGGTTCAGACCACAGTCATAACTTTTTTGCATAGTAGCTAGGAACTAGCTCCAAGTGTTCCTAAAAGCCATTTAAACCCCTCAGAACTCCCCTTCCCTCTCGCACTCACCACCACTTCAAACATCTCTACATTCTCACTTCGACACTTTCAATTCACTACGATACCTTATCGCACTTGCTTCGATTGTTCTTCCATTCTCACTTCGATATTCCTGCTCTGGCCACACTTCCACCAGAATTCGCAGCATCACAAGCTTCCAAACATATCCAAAGCCCAGACACACTCTACCTCTATCAAGATGAACGCACAAGCTATCGCCAATCTCTCAGACTTCGAATTCTACTGCAGACCTGATGTAATTTCCCGACGTAACATTAATGCTGCTCAACCACCAATGTCAAAGCCAGTAGACGAGAAGCTCCAACGTCAAGACATAGAGAGTGCAAACTGGAGATTCCAAGTTTGGGAGTCAATTTATACTCGGGATATTTTGGATTGGGTACAGAACAGTGTCCAGAAATTATCCGACAAGAGCCATCGAGAACGGCTCTTAGATCGAGTCTGGTACTTCTTGCGAGCCGGGGATCCCCTGAAGTGGACAATGGAGACTCGACGAGAAGCTTTACTCCACTTGCATTACACAATATACTACACCTTCCAACTGCTTCAGGAACGTGTCTTCGGTGAAGCAGCAATGCCGAATCAGGTTGGCCTTTTCCCTTTCTTGCATACCGATACACAGAAAATTGAAGAGTTTCGGCGAGTCCTGGTCACATTCTCCAAGATCCTAATGCACCAAACCTCTTATGTACGGGATCTATGGGCACCACTCGTCAAGCTACACATGGACCTGAGCATCAATGAGCTCGCAAACTCGGCTCATTACGAGAACTGGGATGTCAGCAAGGAATGCAGTCCAGATGTTCTCGAGCAACCAGACATGGCACAGGTCGAGTCTGCGCTAAGGCGAATGAACCAAGCTGTATCGCCTCAATTACGGCAGACAAGTACCAAAGCTCATTGATCAAAGTGTCACTTGTCCAGTGAACCAGCCAATGCTTCGGAAACCCAAAAGCATATGGTTTACTGCAAGGAGTGTAAAGAGGGATAAAACTTGTTCATGTTACACACAAGGATGTTTGGAGAAATCGTCAGACTAGTGTTCCTGAAGGGCTGAATAGCTATAATGTAATAGTTAATGAAGGATCTGTTGTGACTAGAAAGAAATGAGTCTTCATACCTAATTTTGTGACTGAGAAAGATGCTTCTATGCTGAGTGAAAGAAGGTGATTGTCAATTTAATTTAATGATACTGAAAGGTATCTGCAGCTAACAGTCACTCCGTAGCGTGAGTACGTGGTACCGTGCCTTCCCTTTCCGATCGCTTAATTATCTTCTCAACCAACACAACGAACATTCAGGCGCAACAATTTCGATCTACGTACACTTCAGGATGCGACTTGGTGTTTGAAATCACCGACTAAGTCCATAATTTGTGGACGCGATCATCCTGACTCATTGAACTTTCTACAAACGTCTTCCTGCATGGGAAGGCGAGTGCGCAAAATCACTGGTGAGAGCACCTCGATCTAAGACATGAAGTCTTTTAATATAACTATCTCCACTTTACTTAACTGAACTAATCATGCCTACTCAGCTACTTCCAGTCATGGACCCGAACCCCGAACACGACAACGACAAAGTACCATATGAACATAGCGATGATTCATCTTCTACAGTCCCTCGAGTCCGCTTGCCTGTAATTACCGCTGGAACAATCAATATCGCAGCAGCAATCAAGCTTCAAGACGAACTCGAGGAAACAAAGAAAAAACTCGAGAAAGCCAGCTCGTTATTCTTCCAACCACTAAGTGGCGTTCAACTTCGAGACTTGATCAACAAAAACCCAACTCTCGAGGAGCTCTTGAAATTCGCCATCGAGAAGAACATCAAGAGCCGGGTTGAGAATGAGACTCAAAGGCTAGGAGAATACTATAGAAAAGAGTTTGAGGCGGAAAGTGCCGCTACGAAGGAAGTTCAGAATGAGTTGCAAGATACCAGAAGAGAACTTAGGAAGACAAGACGAGAGCTCGAGACTACCCGAGAAGAGAACAAGGCACAACTCAGGAACTTGGGTAAAGAACAAGTGGAGTTGTTACTAAAGAACAACTCGCCTCTACAAGCCATGTTCAATACCAACGTTAAAAGGGAAGTGGATAGACAGTTTGACAGTCTCAAAAAAATGTTTGATGAGAAAATCGAAGCCGCAGACACCGAGAATCGCAAGGAAAAGGAAGCTTATAATCCCACAACGAATTCTGCAATTCTTAAGGAAAAGCAGAACGCTTTGAAGCTGAAGTTGGTAGAGGCAAAGTTGGGGGATCTGAAAGCACAACTGCAGACGATTGAGCATTATGCTAAGCTGAACCCAAATATACCAGTAGTATTCGCCTGGAAGAAAGCGATTTCAAAGCCGCCAACTACTCCAAAGCCAACCGCAACTTCGAGTTTGACTACGACCTCAAAATCGGTCATTCCGTGCGATCCAATTTTAAGCACAGCTCTGGATACCTCTACAACTCCCGTTCCTTCCTTTGGATTGACATCATGGCCTTCTCCAACATCCTGGCCATCTTCTCCGACCGCCTGGCCGTCTCCAGCTATTCCCGCCACGCCATCCCAATTCCCATCCTCAAGTGCAACATTTCTCAACTCTACTGCCAATAGTAGCTCCGATGGACGATCGCCTTTTGGATCCGTGAGAAATCAGGCTCCTGGCTTCTCGTCTGTTGGTTCTTCCAGAAATATATCATCAATCGAGAACACCACTCTTACCACTCCCAAAGATCTACCCAAGAGAACCACACCTGTCACCTGTGGCCCTCAGAATCCGACAATAAATATGGACAATATAGCAACGACACCGTCTCAAAATGGAGCTGAAGCGAAGGAGGAAACCACAGCTGTTAAATCTGGAGACGCAACAAGAAGCACATCTTTGTTAACTAATAATCAATCACAGAAGGCCGCTGAAGACTCTGGAGGTCCTGCGATCTTTACTAGGGCATCGTCTACTGAAGCTGTCTGTGATGGTCCCACTTACTATCAGGGCTCTAAGACCGGTACAAAGCGTGAAGTAGATGAGGTCGGTAGTGCAAGGCAAGAACGCTTGAAACGCCCTAGGGCACAGCAATATATGTGAAAGGAGACTTCTTCCGTCCGAGGTCTTGGCAGATAGCGGAGATGGATTTTAGACATACGTGCTCTTTGCAGCCTATGAATTTAATGACTGACATCTCTTGCAGTTTGTCAAGGGCGGCGATCGAGGATATGTTTAGTTTTGTAGGAATATGAATGCACCCATTAGGTGAACGGGAATCTTAACTGATATCATACAAGTTAGGATGCCAAACATTTTGTTTGGCATCTTGATTCTCTGGATGTGAGGCCGATTATCTCGAATGCCATGGAAGATAATTTGCAAAAAGTGGCTGTTGGAGAAATTGAATTGTTGTTTGTTAGCTGCTAGGGTAGTTTTGTGACCGGTACTAAACTGAGAATCTGAGGAATAAGTGCGTATGGAAATATACCAACGCGAGTTTTCAAGTGGATTATCTACTTGTTTCATGTAACTCGCTATCTCCTACCTAATTCGTTCCTTTTGCCAAACAATGGGAAGGATGGACGAAATGAAAAGAATATGGACCTAAGTACACTCGAGTTCCTCAGCCCATTTGGATAATTACCTAACGAAAGAGCATACTGATACTTTCTTACTACCAATACTTATAATACATCCCAAGTTTCTAGTTCCCGGTAAGCCATCTGAAATAGGCCTGGCAAACCCTCTCCGCCTGGTCCCATGAACATTTCGAAAGCTACTATTCTACTCGCATTGTATCAAAAAAAGAAAAAAAGGGGGGTTGGAACGGTCTAATAAGAACCATGGACGATCTCGGAGTATACCTACATATGGCAAAACACCTCGGTCAGGCTTGAGAGTTCGGTGGAAGCAACGTCAACACACATATACTCAGACGGCGGAAATGCCCCCCCATCCTCCCCATAAAACCAACGACAGATAACTTTAAAGGTAAGTCTAAAAGAGACGACGAAGCATCAAGTACGGTAAGAGAGTGACGTTTTATCAAACTCTGATATTGTGCCGATAAAGCAGACAGACAGGCCTTGACATCACTCTGAAACACGCAATCAACTGCCGACGAAAGACTCTTCTCGCACTGTCGCCGTAGAGAGAGCACTGACTCCCTTCACACACAATTCGCGTTGGGACGAAGCTGAATACTGCGGCCGTGGCTGTTCTGCCTGCCTTCCTGCCTGCCATGTAGCGGGTTCTCGTTTGCTGGTCCAAGTACGTAGGCATGGATCTGCCCGGCGCTTGGACTCGGAAGAGGCTCTCTTGCTCCGTCCGATAGGGTTTTGCTTGTCCAGTCTGTGTGGGTTCTTGATTTGCGAATAGCGTGCTGCGCAGCGCAAGGACTTCTTACGTGCAGTGTGCAGCGTGGAGAGACCGAAGGTGGGAGGTCAAAATGCGAGCTCGCTTCGGCTGCTGATGTGGAATGAAGTGAAGTGAAGCAAAACGGCAACATCCAGACTCCAGAGAGAGGAGCACAAGCCCAAGCCCAAGCCCAAGCTGATCCTTGAATAGGTAACTACGGTACTGTAGCCCCTTTTCTGCTTGGTAGAAAATTACCTATCGCACTTGGCTCGGTCTGCTTTGCTGTCTTCTGCAAACGAGTGGACCAGTAGAAGAAGCAATGGCTTCGAGAACCCTGCTGACCGGTTCCATTCGGAAAGCTGTTTGGTGAGCAATATGACCAAACGCAACGATAAACAAGCTTAACAAATCTTGGCTTGCTTTCAAGGCGGGTAACGGGCAGGATTCAACACATACCTATGAAGTTATTTACAGTAGGTTGGTAGATGGAATAAAGTAAGTGGTGGCGAAAGCTCGGGGCACAGCTCGAGATCTTCGATAGCCGACCGAGATGGACAAGGACATGGATATCCTCGGCTCCTTCCCGTCCGTCCCCTGCACGGCCTCTTCTTCTCTCTCTCTCTCTCTCTCTTTCTCGTATCCTGGACTGCATCCCTTCTACCTCGGACTACAAACAGACTATCCCTCTCTGCTCTGCCTCTCTGCTTTGCCTCTCCGCCTCTCTGCATCTCTGCATCTCTGCCAAACACGCCTGTCCGTAACGGGGCTACCACGCCGACAAAGCAACGAATCTCTCTCTGGCTATGAATGAGTATGGTCGGCAGTTCATCACGGAGGTCCTCGCTCATCCGAAAGAAGCCACTTGAGGATGCTCGAGAGCTGCGAAGTGGGGATGAGAAATGTGCGACGCAGAGTCCTGTACTGGAGATGAGGGTGCATTCGGCCAGGTGGCAGTTAATATATTAACGCATTCATCAATACTTCCGACTATTCGATGAACCTTCCGAACCGCTGCGGCTGCAAGGAGGTTGCGCGCATGAGTATTGCGTCCCCACGGTTATCATATGACTGTCGCTGTGATACTCCCTCTCATGCCTCTCTCAAATGGCCAAGCCGTGTCCCATGGTCCCCGGCCAATCGACGACACGGTGACATATTGCTGTGCATGGGCAGAGATCGCGAACAAGGTTGCAGGCGCTCCGTGCAGCACCACATCAGCAATCCAGCCGTCCCTTCTTTCCTTCTCACTCGTCGGGACACAGCGCCACAGCGATGGCCCTTGGAGAGTTGGCGCTGTTTGGAGCTTTTCTCTGCTACAGTACTGTATCTGCGCCGTGCCTTCTTCTGTCTTCAGCCGCTTTACACAATAACGTCAGAGTCCCTGGTCCTTGTTGCGACTCGAAAAGAACAAAAAAACAAAAAAAAACACACATGTTGGCGCGTCTTCCAATTGTCAGAAGAGAGGCGCCGAGTCCACTGTCTACTGTCCAGCAACGCCAGCACTAACTTCAACAGCTCCAAGCAATTGAGCCACCGACGCTATACGAAACTTTTGTGCAGCACACCACTGCGTTTGCTCATCAAGTCGCCTGTCATTTCCCATCTTCCATCACTTGGGTCTGTCCCACCGTTTGTGATTGGTGCTGCGTATGACAGATCTCAAGTGAGTTCCTTCCCCGAACGCTTCTCCCCCAGCTGGTCTCCCGTGCGACCTCATGTGGCATGAAGTAGCAGCAGAAGCAGCAGCAATGCGAAGTAAGGCTCTGCAGTCCTCTCTAAATTCCTTTTCTCTCCTTCAAATATCTTTCACCACTGAGCCTCCTTCGGCCTTTTCCCTTGCGTCTATCTCCCTTGGCCCTACCGTTTACTATTTCAAATCCGTTCTCTTTTGGTATCATTTCATCCTTCAAAATTATTTGCTCTGCCCCTCTCCACTCCTCTCCACGTTGCTCGTCAAAGCGGCTGGATAGTCTAGCACTACTGCAACTGAGCGGTCACCCTATGGTGGTGCAAAGCATACATCACCACACCTTTGAACTCCACCCACCACTCTGGATTCGACCAAGCTCGTGGATCGTCAACATCCTCGACAGCTCTGCGTGTCGAGCATTTAGCAATCTGCTAACAAACCTTGTTATATTTGCGCCATCCAGCCCTGTCAGTGGCATATCCACGAATTACTTGGACTATTGGATATTGACCAACAGACTTCCCCCCTCTTCCATCTCCGTCAAGCTTATTTTTGGTGACAATAATTGAGCACAGCTGGCTCTTCCTACACGGATTCCATCGGTCAATGCTTTATTCTAGCCAGAAGGGAATTGCAAATTTCGTGCATCGTTTTCTATCTACGACCCAGCTCCATCTCACGGATGAACGGCTCTTCCATCATTACATACTAGAGGGTTATTCCCAAACAGCAGCGGGCGACTCTAACGCATTGACCTGGAATACCCCATTCTTTACATAACCTTTCTGGCGTCCATCTCGAAAGTATTAGAGTGAGCCACTCGTACGATATCTGTCGGTTGACAGCCTTCAGCCCCTCCCTTCACAACGGCTCTGCAGCTTGGTCACTATGGCATCTGACAACATGGAGCAGTGGGTACAATGGGAAGGAAAAATTGTTCCTCAAAGCTTTAACCCTGGATATGTTGTGCTCTCTTATTGCGTTAGTTATGTTGGAGCGTTAACGACATTGGAGTTGATCCACAGGAGGACAGCGATGAGAGGATACTACAACTGGTATGCTGACTGGGTTTACTTCGAAAGCCATTTTGAATTCTTTGTTAACCAAACTTTAGGTTTCTTCTTGCTGGCTCTTCGGTATCTATGGGTGGCATTGCGATTTGGTGCATGCACTTCATTGGAAATCGTGCTATATTGCTTGGTGGAGGTTCACAAGCATTGCAAATTTCCTACAACTCCGGATTTACAGCTCTCTCTTTCTTCTTGCCGGTCATCGTACTCTTCCTCGCTTTTTGGGCTGTCGGTTCGAATGAGAGAATAAGCTTAATTCGTGTTGGCTTGGGCGGCGCGCTGGCTGGTTTCGGGATTGTGGGAATGCACTACCTGGGCCAAGCAGGCATCTCCAACTATGACTGTGTTTACAACGTTTCCATGGTAATCGGTGCTGGAGCTATTGCGGTCCTTGCAAGTGTTGGAGCGTTGACTGTCTTCTTTATCTGGCGATCTTCTTGGGAAACATCTTGGTGGAAGAGAGGAATATGTGCAGTGATACTTGCAGGGGCAGTCTCCGGAATGCACTGGCTAGCCTCGGTTGGTACTCAATATCGACTTCGAATAGTCAACGAATCCTTGGTCAACAACATTTCGAGAAATGCCACTGTTATTGTGGTTATTGTTTTGGTACGTAAAGATCAATGATTGGGTATCAATTTTGCTAACTTCAAGTAGTCTGTTGGTGCTTGTATTTTACTCTTCACACTTACATTTCTGGCTCAGCGCCGCAGATCGCTTTCGGCAAACAGAGCTCAACAGGTTGTGCTAGCAGCTGCTGTGTTCGACAAGGATGGCAGACTTATGGTTTCTCCAGAAGGTCTATTGCCAAATCGGAAGATCACAAACTCATTTATTGAGAGGGTGTGTACCAATGGCGAACAAATGTGTTCATATGACTAACGTGCCAACAGTCCTTTGACGATATATTTGGCATTTCCCATCCCGTCTTTTTATGGATTTTCAGAACTACTAGAAACTGGAGCGGTGTGGCTAATTTACTTCCTGGAATGCGTAATCACATCCATCGAGCAGGATTAAAGGGTTCAAGACCCGGCACTAAATCCGAAGTGAATCTGGCTACGGACCAAGGTGCCCCAATCGAGGATTACTCGCTTGTCTTCCGTGAACTCTTCTGTGTTGCCGCATCTGATCTTGCTGAAGATCTAAATATGCCACTCGAAAACGTAGGGGTCTTATTCGACGAAATTATCAGTACTGGCCAGAAGGCTTCCTCAAAGATGAAGAATAGACGCGAGACTCCTGACAGTTCTGTTGATCTAGAGCGTAATGGCGTGCCGCTACCTATCTTTGGCCGCGGGCAACTCCTTTTCCTCGTTAGCCGAGTAAATAGACGAGAGGCAGAGCACCTTCAAGCAGGAGGATATCGATTCGCTAACGCTCAAAACGTTCTCCCAATTCTGGCGCGGAGTATGCAAGTTGGGGCCGATGAGCTCTCTAGGCATTTACATCACATGCGAGAGTACTCAAAGGAGAGTCCAATCCTTGAGCCAGGGGTACATTTGGCATGTTTTGCTATTCGTGCATCGGTTCGTGGTGGATTCGATGTACTTGTGCGCAAGGACGCTCGAAATCAGCTTCCAACCATGCAACTTCCGTTTGATGGATTGGAGAACTGGCAAGTTGATTATCTGCGGAATTTTGATTCTTATAGTGTCGCTGCGATCACCAAGTCTTTAACTAAGACATCGAAGTCTGCTTCTTGTTCCGCAAAGGAACAACTCTTCGCAGCTCAATTTCTCAACACTTTAAATAGCCTTAAGGATGCGATTGCAGATCTCTTTTTCAACGAAGCTTTGCTTATAGCCAAGCCAGTTCAGGCACCCTGTCGCGGGCGCACAGATGATTCCCAACCAGGGAGTGCTACTCTGATCACATTCCGTCTCATCGCACCAATCCACAGCCGAGCACCAGGAAATAAACTCGAGTTTATACCATTGGACTTTTTCCGAGTTCAACAGCATATTTACAAGAATTCTCCGGATCATGCTGTCTTCGCCCGAAAGACCTACCGAGAATTTGCACCCGTCATCGATATTCACGGACGATCAAGCAGTAGTATTGAGGCTAAAAGTCCACTAAGTGATGTTTTCTCAGTTAGGAGCAACAGGATGTTCCGAAAATCAAGCTATCACGATTCAAAATATCCACACCCAACAAATGTCCAGAAACCCTTCCCAGCACATCTTCGAAGCCAGCATTCCCTACCAAGTTCTTTACAACCGAATTCTTCTCCGTCTAAACTCAGCCGCTTTTGGAATCCCCGTTCCTCTCCTTCCGAATACAACAACGAAAAACTCTCTTCAGATACTTCATCTGAGAGAGGATTGGTTGAACTCATGTCATCACATCCCCCATCGTTTGGTGGCATCATGGTCAGCCAAGAAGTAAGCGTGGACGTGAAGGGGAACAACGAGATGGATTTGGAACTGATGGAGCTACCTTCTGGTGGTACTCCCATCGGAATCGTCACAACACAGGTCCTCAAAGAGAACAGTGAAGGCGAGACATTTGTCGATGAGCTCTTCGGGATCTGTGTTCAAAGTAGGTGAGAGGGCAATTCGTTCGCTCACTCACTCTATCCCTGATGCACCAAAAAAGAAAAGAAAAAAAGAAAATAATATCAAGATGCAAACGACAAGAGGAAGGTTAAGGGGCATGGATGGATGGAAAATCTAGATGGCTTAGAATGGGGGCTACTGCATTCTCTCGTGGCGCCGTGTGTCTGTATGTGTGTTTTTCTTTTTGTGATACCCCGCTTCCTTGAGTGATACATATATCTCCTCTGTCAATTTCCCCGCCTTCGATATTTTCATTCATTCAGGAAACGAGTAAAAACGTACTTTTGAATCGAAGGCGCAGATTTTTCTTTGTCTGGTTGCGTACCAGATATCTTTATTGCTATTTTTACGAGGCGGGCGGAGAGCAAGGGGTTTTGGATCTCTCTCTTGAAGATGGATTATGGGATGGCATTTTGATTTTTTTGTATGGTTGCGGGCTGTTTTTTGGTGTAATAGTATGGGGAAGGGAGAGAGGCGTTGAGTTCGGTTGAATTACGAAAGAAGGACCAAGAGTGAAAGAGTTTTAATATCTATTACCATTTTATTCTTACACTACATATATATTTAGATCATGAATTGAATGAGTAGATGCAAAATAAGGATATAAGAGAGACATGATTGGTGTTGCGATGGAGTGAGGTCCTAAGTCCACTATACTTACCCCAGCTATGCCTCTTCACGAATTGAGTTTGAATGGATGGATGCAATATTCCAAAAAACACAAAGTAGCTTAATTATCTTTTGCTTTGCATTGTCAGGTATATAAGTGACGCGATCTAGAAACACAAAAATAGGAATGAACTTGAACTTTATATACTATGGTATGGTACTGTATCCCTCCTCGCTTGCCCTTCTCATGCACAAAAGAAAAAGCACGTACGCAAGAAATCCAACTCCAATCTTTATATATCTAACATGCTAACTTTTCCTCCCAGCTCGGTTTTTTTATCTAACCCCAAGTCTTGAGCTTCTTCATGCTGCCCTCCTGGTCTAAAGCCTTGTGCATGTCGAAGCTGTTCCACAAAAGATGGGGTTCATGACCCCAGCCTCGGCGCATGCACTCAAATTCGGCCTTGGCAAAGTAATCTTCCAACAAAGGTTTGTATTCGGGATGAGCGCACTTGTCAATGATGACCTTGGCACGCTCTTTAGGACTCAGTCCTCGCACATCAGCCAATCCTTGCTCGGTAACCACGACATCCAAATCGTGCTCGGTTTGATCGATATGTGTGCACATGGGCACAATGCAGGAAACACCGTGAGGATCTATCTTTGAAGGTCTGGTAGATGGTGTGTGCATGATACTGTATTTGGAGGAGCGGAGGAAATCAGCCGATCCTCCAAGGCCGTTCAACATACGTGATCCCATCACGCAGGTGCTGTTTGCATGGGCATAAATGTCGACTTCAACAGGTGTGTTCATACCAATCTGTTTTTTGTTAATTATTTGTTACTGGAACTAAAACGAAGTGTCAACTTACAACTCCCAATCGTCTAATAATCTCAGGTGAGTTAGAAACTTGTTGTGAGCGGAGCAGAAGCTTGTTATAGTATTGTTCCCAGCCGTCATAGAAACGTTTGAATCCATCAGGAGAGAAACGAATTGATGTGGCAGTTGCAAAATCGAGACGTCCAGAATCGAAAAGATCCAAGAATGTATCTTGGAGCACCTGTTCTTTAATTAGTCAAGTAATCAAGAAATACAAAGTTTTCTTACCTCAGTCCAAACTTTCAGATGCTCAAACTTAGACTCTGCGAGACCTCCAATAACAGCATTTGCAATGTTGCCAATGCCTGACTGGATAGGCAAGAGATTCTTTGGGAGTCGGTCGTGCTTTACTTCGTGCTCGAGGAACTCGATTAAGTGACGGGCAATAGCTGCTGAGGTCTCATCTGCAGCAGAGTTCGGTACAGTCTGATCTTGATAATCAGACTCTACAATAGCTACAATTTTTTCTGTGTCTACTGGGATAGATGTTGTTCCGATACGGTCTTCGGGTCTCATGATTAGGTAGGGTTTTCGGTTAGGTGGTAACGAGGTCATGGTAATATCATGGAGGCCTTCGAAACTTGGCATGGAAGTGTTGACTTCAATGATAATCTTCCAATAATATTAGCTGAGAGCCCTTTGAGAAATGGTATGCGAATTACCTTATCCGCCATTTGTATCAATTCTGGAGAAGCTCCAACTGAAGCTCCAGGGATAATTCCTCCGTCCTCAGTAATAGCAGTAGCCTCGACGATAACTACATCCAGCTTCTTGTTCGGACGATCCTTGGTATAAAAGCCCTGCGGTACCATTAACATCTCTGCGCAACAAATCAGTCGATTATTTAGGGACTCACATAAACCAGATCGACTGGGAACATACTAAGATGCTTATCGAAGAACTTGATATCGCCATTGTTGATTCCCTTGGCAATAGACTTCCCGACTTGATGCGGACTTCTTCGCTCGATCATGTTGAGGGCCGCCCAGCGATTCTCCGTCTCAGCTCCGGAAGAAGCTCCGACAAACAGCGAGTACTTCAATTTGCCTTGGAGGTTGTTCTTTTCGACGTGATCTGCCAACATAGTTGGGATCTTCCTACACGTCAAGCAATTAGCTCCGGAGCCTAACCGCTATGAATGCTTGCTTCCACAGGACACTAAAAGAGCAATTGACTTTCTCCTGTTCTTTTTCTTTTTAGGATGACACTTACTTGGGATGACCAACACCGGTGAAGCCGGACCAGCCAATGTATGCGCCATGAGGGAAATGTTCAATCAAGTCTTCGGGGCGAGCAAGCTTGTTGAAGAGAGAAGGCCGTCTCACACGCGCCTTCAACGCAGCCGAAGCCTTGAGCACCGATGAAGAAGACATTGTTTCTTGCCAGCTCAGCCGAACAAAGAGGAGATCAGATACCAGACCCAAGAGAGTGGCAGATAAGAAAAACGAGAGTGGAGAGTGGAGAGAGGGTTTGGGAGAGTTGATTGTGTGTTCTGGAGAGAGAGGATTAAAAGGAAAGAAGATCATACGAGGCTACGAAAGAGCTTCTGGAGTCTGGACAGGTTGAGACGTGCTGCCCCACTTGCAGGCATGACGTCGGGCTGGCGACTGGAGCTTTCTCGCTATCTCTGCCTACTGGCGGCCCTTCTGCTTGTCCCTGCCAATAGCCGCGGTTCTGCTGGGTAAAGGCCGTGATCGGGGGGCAGGATGTGTGTCGGTTATGGCTGGGTATGCCGAGAGTTCCTTTTGTCCATGGCCAGGAAGGAGACTTGTTGTGACTTCGACTTTGGCTTTGACTAGCGATTAAGGATTGGGTAATCACTTGCAGAGTAAAAGCATACAATCTCAATTATGTGATGCATGCATGGACTAACCTAAAGCAAACAATCACTATAGATTACTCAAGAGCATAACCAGAAGTGTACAATTATCCACAACTTTTGTGGCACTTAATGTGGCGTCTCGCCATGTGCCAGTCTCTAGCTTCATGTAGGTACAGAAAGGTTCTTTGCACCTCATCTACTTCCAAGGACCCACAACCTTGAGCACTGTTATATATACTGTATCCGAAGTCGGCTTTGCAGGATCAAGAGAAGATTGAATCTTTGTTTTAATTCCTTCCGAGACTAGCCTCTCTCTATGGTATCTACAAACGCCTACAAATATGTTCACTCGACCCACCAAAGAGTCCACCCATGCACACAAGAATAACCAAAACCAGTGCCAATGCCAAGAACAAAACATAAATAAAAAAAACCCCCTACGACGAGAGAAAGAAAAGACAGACGCCACGATGAATCTAGGTAACGAAGAAAAATTATTATGCAATCTAAAAATTCCACGCAACGAACTCCTGAGCTAGCATCAATCCAATCAAGGTATTGCCCGCCGACCAGCAAGAAGCATGGCCACCAGCCTGCAGCGGAAATGTTGATACGCCCGCTGAACAGATGAGGATAAACAGAGCACCCGCAAGCATCTCGCCTATGCCGAGGGAGGCCAGTAATAGATGTGTAGAAGAGGACCTTTTTGGCCGATATTCAAATTTGGTCCCAAAGTGCTCAGGCACCACCGCAAATCCAACAAAGCAACACGCTAACATAGCTCCTAACGCTGAATAGACCGAAATATCGGGTGGTATCAATGGAACAATGTTCCATAATAGAAGAGAAACGCAAAGCAACAAGAATTGCACGAACCGGTTTCCCCGCCAAACCCTGGTTTGGGGATGGTCTGGAGGTGCTTCTGTCAACGTGATACTCCCGAAGCAATCTGCCAGAGAATCACCAGAATCATTTTCAGCTGGCGGAAAGAATCTCGGTTGCGCCATTACAAAATCATGCTGGCTCTCCACTTGTGATTTGCTATCTTGGGTTGAGCGATTGCGAGGTATAGGAGATTTCCTCTTCGTCATGGCTTGAAAGAAATTCTCCTTGACCTCTTGTGATGTCGGTCTGAAATTTGGTGGCTGGTGTTGTTTAAAAGCTCGCTCAGCTTGACTCAATGGAGCTGAAGGAACCTTGTACCAGAATGGCGATGATTTATCACCTACTGGAGCATTGTTGAATGATCCCGTGGCACGTGAATCCAACAGGTCATTGTGAAATGCACGATACGGAGACCCAGTTGGTGACCATTCCATTTCCTCGACCCCCACGCTCTTATACCGATTAGAGAATGCCTCATGAAATACGCCAGGCTGGGGACGTGGACGAAAATCATTCTCTGTAGAAAGCGTGGGTAACTGAGAAGGACTATGAAGATTTGATTGGACTCTTGTAATGGCACCATTTGGTTTCCCTTGAAATGGCAAGGCAGCCGTTCTTGAAAATGGCGAAGGAGATGCAGTTAATGAAGGTTCTTGTTTAACGGACTTAGTACTAATAGCTTCGAGAGCATCTGCAATATCCGTATTATTAGGACTTATGTTCCGTGGAGTAGAGCCAGCTTTAGGTAGTCGTTCGGGGGAGGTGTGAAAGAGCGCATTCATGTCTCTCCTAATGTGGGCTCGAGACTAATCATAGTTAGAACGAATTAAATAAAGTAAAGGCTTGGAATCTTACAGCTTTCGTGATGAGGAAAAGTGCCGCTGCATGAGATGCAATCGTCATTAATACATATGGCCCCTCCCAAATTTGAGTACCCATGTATTTCAAAATGAGACCTCGAACAATGACAGAGCCGTATGTAAATGTGTACCAGCTTTTGAAGCCCGACAGATGTAAGGTGAAGCCTCTCCACCACTCCCTAAAATACGGGTTCCACCAACATGAAGTTAAACTCATCAGGAAGCCAGGCTGAGCGCATAGAGGTGATATAGCTGCGAAGACGAGTAGGCCATAAGCATTAAGAGCGAGGGATGTAACAACTTCCGGAACAGCAATTCCAGTATTACTTGGCAACCATGATAGCGACTCTTCTATGATTTCAGGATTACCTGAGTACCATATTGACAGACGTTGTAAGCTAACCAGCAACGTAACAGAGTGGAATAGTACACCAAGAAGCTGGCCGTAATAACGTAAACCGGGGGCGATGAAGAGCATAAAGTCGTAGAAAGTGATAGTCTGCGCCTTCAGGTACGTTTCTTTCCTAAAACCGCTACCGAGGAAAGATATGATAGTGCGGCCCCAAGAAGCATTTGCTCTCTCACGCGCTTCTTTTGTTCTTCTCAGGCCCCTTCCAAAATTATCCGCTTGCGCCGTATATTTTGTTTTCATGATGCGCTCCGTCGCAATACCGGCACATTCGTCGCATACTTGCGGGTATAGCTGCTCTAATTTCTTCTTGCTCTGCTCGAAGGCGCGCCCGCTTTCGTAATAATTCGGATGATCTTCGTCGAGTTCGACGTCGAGTTCCGATAATGCGGATCGGAGGATGCGCTGGTTATTTAGACATGTTGAGCAGAAGGGGTCGTCGCCGCGCCGCTGATTCGGGAGAAAAAACGGATCTGACAAGATACTATTTGATTTCCCTGCTGCCTCTAATTCTTGGGCTACCGGAGGATCCGCAATATCACCGTTCTGGGTTCTCCGTTAGAATAAATACAAAAAAAAGGAGGGGGGCAAAGGCTAGGCTACCTCGTCAAGATAGTTATTCTGCCCACAGCTGAGACACTGCCATAAAGCGATAGATCCATCCTGGATAATACGAGATTTCTTATTGCAGTAATGGCAACTTAACCTCTTCCTGCTGGACAAGAGAGCCATGAGAAGAAACGCGAGACATCGAAGAATGTACGTCACGGTGGAGGGTTGTTGTTGTTCCTCGTCCTCGGATCTCGTCACTCGAGAAACAATTCTGCCGCCGCTGCATTGCGCGCACGGACACTTTCGGTCGTGGCTCACCAGCGCTTGTTCGGATGCGGTGAGATTCATCGCGTCGCTTCGAAGGAACAACTGTGCTTCTTTGAGCCTTGACAACAACAACGACAACGACGACAAGAGGAGCCTGTATGTTGTTGGCTAAAAAGGGGAAAAGTAGACAATGGATGCAAGTGATCCTAGAAAAGAAAGATTACGAAAGTGAATTTGAGTTTGCGTGCAGGCTGTTGTATATTTAGGAGTCGTGTGCAAAGAAGTGTGGTTGAAAGCCTGCCCAAGGGCCTTTCTTTTATTTATTTGCCGGAAGTATATTCTCAATCGTGCTCAAGCATTCGAGAAGGCAGACATATTCGACAACGCAAGTGTAGCCCTGATTTAGTCAGGTAGCGAGAAGGTTAGGACGCTGCTTGTACCAGACGCGGGTCATATTACAGGCAACAACTTATTATCTTCCTCCTTCCCTGGCGTCTACAATTTTCTGGGATTGAGGAAGATCAAAAGAGTAAACCGTCAGTATGAACAACTTCATACTCAAGGTAGTTGCGGCACTCACAATCCCCGCGTTATGGGCTGTCACATATCTCATCTACCGCGCCCTCACTCTCAAATTAGCCACTGTCTTTCTGACACTTATCCTCTTTGTACCAGTAACTATACACCTCACTTCACCTGTTCATCTTCAACAACGCAGAAAATGCTAACATTGGATCATAGATTCGTGTTTACCAGATCTCACCGTCATCAAGAAGAAAACCAGTATCTGCGGGTCAAGATGTACATCTGGCGGCGGTTTTTGGATCAGGTGGCCACACGTCCGAGATGATATCTCTGTTAAGAACCATCGATATCACGCGTTATAAGCAGCGAACATATATTTGTAAGTCCCACTTTCACCTGAGTTAACATTCAACAAAAAGTCAGATAACTAACACATTCTTTAGATTCAAGCGGTGACGATTTCTCACAGAGGAAAGCCATTCAACTAGAGACGCAGCTCCAGAGCAAACATCACTTTCGAGATTCAGAGCCGGAGGATGAGTTATTGCTCATTGAGCCTACTGCACCGGGAGAGACATCTTCCAGCACCGGCACCTGGCAAACGACACGCGTGCATCGAGCACGAAAAATCCACCAACCGTTATGGAGCACGCCTTTGAGCTCCATGCATTGTTTCTTCGACTGCATGATTCATCTCTTCCTATCACCAACCTACCCAGACGTGATCGTGATCAACGGTCCCGCTACGGCCGTACTGGTCGTGCTCGCCAGCTATGTTTTGAAATTTCTGGCCCTGGCTCCTAGCGAGAAGATGAAGATTATTTATGTCGAAAGCTTCGCCCGTGTGAGGACGCTGAGTTTGAGTGGGAGGATTTTGCTTGAGCTTGGGGTGTGTGATAGGTTTCTGGTGCAGTGGCAGAGGCTCCAGACGGAGTTGAAAGGGAAGGGTTATAACAAAGTGGAATGGAGAGATTTTCTGGTTGATTGAGCGTGGCACAGCTTGGGGTGCTTTTTAAGACAAGAAATTTATTTACACCAGGGAAGCTCTGATAAAACCCCAATCCCTGCTGGGATGACAATCACCATTCGATAATATGGCCTATAGTCAGACCAGATAAGATATTTGGAGCATATAGAATAGCAATTAGAGTTATGCCTATGCTTGAGCGGAGGTATTAAAAAGGTCATCACTATGTTTTTTGAGATTCGCGACAAAAGCAATCAATATTTAGGGGATATCTAGGCACAAAGCTCCACAACCATAAATCTTTCCTATGTGATTTTCATTAATTCTGTCTCAATGGGGTACCATCAGCCTTCACCAAAGACTCTTCGGTCTTGATAGGCCCTTCTCCTACACTTGTAAGGATGATTCTGGACACACCATCTTTCAGGACGTTGACAGCTCTCTCATCTACCTTCTCCAAACTCTGTAGCTTGATCTCCCTCTCCGCAGCTTGCCATCCATCTAATCCTGACAAAGCCATCTTCAAGGGTCCTGCAACAGCATCCAAATCCTTCTCCTCAAAGTAGATGACTGCATTTGGACCAGCATCGAAGGTATATGCAGCGATAATCTTTCCGGCAGCAGCATTAATATCCTCGACAACTCTGATGGCTGCACGAGAAACATCGTTGAGGTAGAAAATGGGAGGGAACGTATCCAAGCAAGTAGCATGGAAACTGTTGCTCTCCATCATGGTGACCTTGGCAAAAGTCCCGAAATCCTTCTCCTTGATCGCCTTCTCCATTTCTTCCATATGCTTGGGAACGACAATCTCGGCTCTGCGCTGGAAAAGCTCTGAAGTTGCAACGGTGATTTGCATACCCGAAGTACTGCTGACACCCTTCTTCTCAGCAGAAACTACAAGGATAAGAGCACGCATTGTAGGCCAGTGAGAAGCTGGAGCAACCTCAACTGCTACGCTGTCTGATCCATCAGCCTTGGTTCCCATCTGCCATGCCACATATCCACCAAATAGCGATCGGCATGCACTTCCGCTTCCTTGTCTTGCAATTCTGGACAGATCTGTTGGTGAAGAAGGCAATTCGTACAAATTCGCAATGGCGCGGACCAAGGCTGCGAAGCCGGCAGCACTCGAAGCGAGACCTGCTGCGGTAGGGAAGTTGTTCTCGGAGACTATTCGTAGAGGGAGAGAGGCGAGTTTGGGTAGGGAGGAATTGCTGGCTTCGAGAGCAGTACGAAGAGCCCGTAGTTCACGGAAACACGCCTGTGTGCGTGCACCGCTTACATCCTGGGGAGAGCCATTCAATAGCAAGGAATCCTCAGCGGAGAAGCTCGAAGAGCATGCGGCCGTCGTATGCGTGCGCAGGTCCTTCTGAGAGAGTGTTACTGAGACCGAGGAGTTGGTTGGCAGGTTCAATTTGGCGTCTCGTTTTCCCCAGTACCTGAATGAGGGGTCAATTTTTTTGTTTCGTGGAAAGGAGGGGTCGTTTGTTTACTTTACAACGGCAATGTTGACGGGTGCCGTCGTGCTAGCTTGATAAACTTGTCCGTCGGCCATCTTGAGCGTGAATCAAAGTATGTATGTGCTTTCTCTTACAGTAAGATCAAGTATAAAAGATGACTAGTCGTAAGTCGATAGGGAAGTAAGATAGTGTTGCTGCAGGACCTAAACCTAAGCAGAACCAATCTCTCCAATGCTCGAGGCGGTCAGTCCCGCCTCGGCTCCAACCAATCGGACACTTTGCCCATCAAGTACCGCTCGGCAGGGGGTTCAAAATTATTATTATGCATCAAGCAAGTGCAATTGTGCCATCATCGACTTGCTGACCATTCCCTGGATCCTCAACGACCTCGCCCTCAGTGAAGATACACGCGACCAAATATGGCAAAAGAATCAGAAGCGCCTGCAGAGGTCTGCCCCGTAGATCATGCCACGCGCGCAGCCTGGCTAAAATCGAATCCCTCGAAAACCACCGTCTTTCCAGGCGCAGTCCCAAAACCGAGTCCAGAAAAGCAAGCAAACAGCTGTGATTCGAGCGCCATTGACCAGAACCCGTCGCCGCCACCTCAGAGCCTCCTTTCGAAACTCACAGCCCCAGCTTCTGACGTCCCGAAATCATTGGCAGTCGATCGGGAAGTTTCTACGATTCCCAGAGCTTCGCCCGTCGACCATGCGGAAAAGCCGGCGAATAGTGAGAAGGAGAGCGGTGTCAGTGAGAGCGGGAACTGGATTTATCCCAGTGAGAAGATGTTCTTTGAAGCTATGAAGAGGAAGGGATATCAAAGTGAAGCGAAGGACATGAAGACTATTGTGCCAATACACAATGCTGTGAATGAGAGGGCTTGGAAAGAAATCAAAGAATGGGAACGGCCCTATGGCTCCAGTGAGAAGTCAGTGTGATCTGAAGGTTCCCTAGACAATCCTTTTACTAATACTCTCCTGTGTAGATGTGGAGGTCCGAGACTGCATTCTTTTCTAGGATTGTCGAGGAGCATGACCCCAAAAGCAAGATTTAACACCCTCCTAGGATACACAGCGCCTTTCGATAGACATGACTGGGTAGTGGACAGATGCGGCACAAAGGTTGAATACGTGATTGATTTCTATGCCGGAAGAAACGATGCTGGAGACGGGAAATTGAATTTCTTTCTGGATGTCAGACCAAAGCTGAACAGTCTGGAGGGTTGGAAGATGAGAGGTTCAAAGATTCTGGGTTTAGTGTAAGAAGTGTATTGGGGTAAGATTTGTAAAACATGTGTTGGCATATCTGGCGTTGGAGGAATATTAGGGAATCTCTGCTTCGAAGAGTTGTATGATACCATGACTGCGTTCATTGTAACCAAATTGGTCATGGATTTTGTAGAAGTAATTGTAGGAACACATCATCAAATATCTTGACTATTTGAGCTTTCTACTTTTGGATTCTTCCCTCCGTAACTGTATTCGAGTGCCGGACCTTGTTTCCATTGCTCCAATCTCGAGGTCCCAACCTGCTAGTTCCAATTTCTCAAAGAGCTTACTGCCTTCTATAAGTTTGTTCGTAACTTTCAAGGTGCTTTGGAAATGGATAAACAGTGCCTCGGCATCCGGTGCTTCTGTACCTTGTCTTGCGGAATCAAGAGCATGCATCCACGCTTTGAGTTGCGTAGCAGTTGTGGCGTCTTCTTTGAGAACAATAAGATACGTCCGGTTTACTTGGTCATACCACAGGATATAACTTTCATCTCTGTATAAAGCTATTAGTCTACCAAGGTTACCCTTATAGCTTCCTGTCTTCTCGTGAGGTAAGTGAAGCCGATCAAGCACACTCTGCAAGTCAACACCAAGTCGACAATAACCCAGAATCTCGCTACCATTCCAGCGAAGGACCCCATCTCGCTCAAAGACGCGCTCTTTCAGAGATATCTCATCAGGAGTGAGGAGTCTCAACTCTCGTGGCAGAGCATTTTTCTCGCGAAATTCTGTAGGTGTAGGCTGGCTCAGGATATGCGAGAAGAGTAGGTTGGCTCTTTGTCTATTCAAGGTCCGCATGCTTACTGCACGGACAGCTAGGTAGTTGGTTCCTAGATGAATAGCAAGTAACGCGATCATGGCTGTCCAGGTAGCCCATTGCGAAGAGATGTGTGATACGACCAGACTGCCTGCGAGCATGCCCAGAAGTGAAATGACGGTTTCTTGACTCGAATCTTTCTAAAATCTTTGTGAGAAACTTGTTGAGCATTTTAAACTTGGCGTATACATACAGCGTTCAGCTCTCCTAAGTTACCTTGCGTAGCGAAGTGTGCACTCAGGGAAGCTTTACTACTCCCAGCAGCAACACCGCATAACGAGCGCAGAACACTCGAGAAGCTGAGCAGTAGGACTCTCGAGCTTTTGGGTAATGCTGGAGATAGACAATCGAGGATCATGGCCGAGTCGTTGAAGATATCAGCTAACAATCGGTACATTTTGCACTCTGGCTCGAGGGAAGTCCCAAGACGATGAGCAAACAAAATCGTGGCTATTCGACCCATGCTATCTTGGAGAACTGACAGCAGAAGTGCTGCTGTTGGCGAAGCATGACTATCTCCTACGCCGATACCTATCGATGAATTAGCCACGAGTGCAAACGAAGAAAAATCATTATCTGAACTCTTAATAAACAGCGTCGGAGAATTGATCATTTAGAGATAGCAAAGCATTCCAAGATTTCCATTGGACCTTTCAAAATGAAGAAGAGTTTAAATGTCTTCAAGCACACGTAAGAAGGGTTTCGAGGAGGTAGAAATGGAGCAAGAAAGAACTTCAACGCCCGGCTTTGCAGAAAGTTATATAAATTTTGAAGAGTATTGTGGATGAAGCCAAATAATAAATGATGGCTGGATTGGCACATGCATATATCTGTGCTGGTTCTGTTGCCTACGCAGAAGAGAAAGAACAAGACACTCATAGAGGGCATTATAACGCTTGATAATATTTATGCCCCTACAAGAAAACAATCAAACTTTTATACAAAGACGAAACCTGTGCTCCTGCACTATGGTTCACCCTTGTAGTTCGTCACATTTTGACTCGATTTCCCTAATGACATTGTTTGTGTTCATAGCTTTGGGGCTTTAGGAAAGTTTCTTCTTCTTCATATTTACCCATAATAAGAAAGCTGTTTCTATTTCACTAGGGTTTCTGGATCCACCCTAAGCACTTGTATTGGGAGGAATCTAAAGCTCAAGGAGGACTGAGTGGCTGAATCAAACAACAACAGATTTTAGCAATAATAAAATCTAATAGCTCACCTTCAAGGACAGCTCTCGAGGACAACAACCCAGCGATTGAGCTCGAGAAAGCCTGTAGAGAATCCTACCATGAAATTCAGCAAAACGACACACCCTTCTCTGATAAGAAAAGAAAACTTACATATATCTGATACCTAACTCACACCATCAGAAGCTGTAACTCCCTTTAGAGAAGATGGATTTTATCTACTCACTCAAGGTAATCCTTCGTTACACTATGGGGATACCCCGCCGGGAGGAAAGCATTCAGCACACTCCTAGCATAGCTGTTTGAATTTCTCGGCACCTTGTTCGAGAGATCAATTCTTAGTATATCGTGCCAATGGAGCTAGATGTAGCTGTTTAGGCATAGGGAGATATTTACAATTATATCGATTCGTGTTTCGGCTGTATCTGAGCCATCCCCATCACCGCCGCTCGTTACATAGGTTGCTACGAGATTGCCAGCCTGATCACGCTCTTCGACTTCGATGGGCTGTTGTTGCATTGACTGGGACATTGCAAGCACAAATGTATGTATTAATCACTTATAGATGACAATAAGAGCCCCACGGATACCGTGACAGCATATCACTCGGAGCAATATTAGCCCGAAACCCAATCAGGGTTGTTGTTTTGAGATGCACTCGTTGTGTTGCGTAAGGTGTTCGTAATTCAGGTGCACCACTGTACGTAGCACGGTTCGGAGTAACTTGTGTTGTAAGCGAAATGCCATGGCGCTCAGAAAGCGAGAAGTCAATTGCTGACTTCGGGGTCTGTAACACCAAAGTCATTTGGATGAAGAAGTCATGATCAAGTACTGCTACAATGTGAATGACTGCTATCCTTATTGATCTCGGGAAAAAAATTCACAGAAGAATGCACATGTGACATCGACCAAGTGTAGAATGGAGAGCAGACTTGATATCATATTTCCATATAGCATTACTCATTTATGCATATAGGTAGGTCCAAGAGAATAAAGAGATAGGTTAGAAGTTCAATACATCCGCACGATTCACCCAACGCCTGAGAACTTCAATCCCTGTCACCTTAATTCTGCATTTTACGCATCTATCGTCTCCCCAGTGGCCACTCCGCTTCCCTGATGCCGTCACTCCTGCCGTCGGAGTTTTCTCGTCTTGTTGAAGGTCGGTGGATATATGGAATGATAGGTAATTAAGCAATCCGCATTGTTGAAGGGGTATCAGTGCTTTTTTCGAGAGTATTATACAGCAGTCCTTGTCCTTTCCGACGTCTCTCAGCAAACCATGGTCGCTCCACCGGTCTCGATTGCATCAATCTCTGCAAGGTCTATTGGGGTCCGGCGGAACCGGGCTGGCAGCTCGTTGCGATCAAAGTACTCTCCCTTTGCAGGGGCGACGGAACCAAAAGAGTGTCCAGAGTTCTCGCCAATGCTGCCCTCCGTTGGCTTGCGGCGACCCAGAGGACCATGCTGCTGAGCTTGCTGTCTGTAGGAGGAGAATGAGGTGGAGGAGGAGAAGTCCTCGGGAAGCTTCTGGGTTGGGGAGGCTGGGTGGGCGGCAGGAGTATGGTCGATGTTTGCTGACCACATTATTAGTTATGCATGCTCCCAGGGAGTCCGGGAAAGTAACGTACTGGGAGTAGTTCTCTTGCCCAAGAACTTAATCAAAGGAGTGCGCTCAGCATGTGCAGCTGCCGAGGCCCGAAGTACTTTGGTAGCAAACATTTTTGAAGTTGGGTTGAAAAGACGAAGAGGGGAGAGACGAGTAGAGAGAGCAGACTGCAGATATCCGTCGGTGTGCTTGGTGAGGGCCTTGAGCTTTACAAGTGGTCCGAGGGGAGGGGGATTATGTAGGTAGAATTGGAGGAGTCCTGGAGATGCGTTGTGGTGTCGCGAGCTCGGGATTGAATCGCTCGGAGAAAAAGCGCTAATAGCGCGCTCTTGGTCAAAACTCACAAGATGGGGGTTGGAGAGCACAGGTGGCAGCGAAGTCGGGGCAATCTTTTTTTCCTCTCTGGTTAATCTGCAAGCAAATGCCTTCTTGAACCTAATACGGCAGAAATAAGACGTGCTAGCAGATGATTGTCTTGCGGGGTTGGGGGAGAGAAAGAAAGTGTTGACTTGAGAGTTGAAGCAGGCCCTCGGAAGCGACCGAAGATATCGGATCACAATTGAATGTCCTTACGGAGCTACTGCTTTACAAATCTGCACATGTCTTGCCATCACGGTCCACCGGCATGCACATGGGCGCTACGTGTCAGCCCTCTGAGGGGTAGATGCGACGATTGTGAATCAGCTTTTATGGGGAAGCGCGCTCCATGCAGCAATACCTAAACTGGTCGAGGAAAGTTTTGCCTTATCAAGTGCTGAAGCTCGTGAGAATTTCCACATGCTGGTCCCCCCAGCCGATTGGCCAGCCTTGTTTACCTTTCATCATGCAGATAAAACAGACTGTGAGATGAGGTTGTGGTTGTTCGGAGATTCATCACTGTGATTGAGGATTTGATTATTTCTATGAGATTTATTCAGATGAAAATGAGGTTGCTGTGTGATGTGTGTGATGTGTGTGATGTGTGTGGTGAGAAACTGATGTGGATGAGGCTGTGAGAATATTTGTGTGCGTTTTTGCGCATCCTCATTAACTAACATACCAACCTTTTTACTACTTGTACGCTACTTACCTACCTACCGCTAACTAGAACATTTTCCTCAGTAGCTCGACGCCCGCGTGAAAAGAAATAAGATTCGCATTTTGGCTTCTCCAGCACGGGATCCTGGTCATCCATCCATCCATCCATCCATCATCCATCGCATGGAAGGGAGCATCTATTCACTGGAACGTGAAGGACCTCGGTTCCCAACAGCCTCTGTCGTGATCAGCTACTGAAAGGCACGCAGAGAAACGCCTCTCCAGAGCAGTCACAGTCATGCATGAACTCTATCTCGCTGCTAACGTTCCCTTTGAAGACCACACGACAGCTCTTCAAATCCTCCAAGGATTCTGCGGTGCAAACCCAGAGAGTTTTATTCGTCGGCGATTGATCTGGGAAGGTCCTCGTTCACGCACGCTCAAAGGCATTCCTCCAGTCCTCATAGCACAACAGCCCCCAGCCAAGGCTGCTTTGTGGAAATTTCTTCACGACCAGCTTCTTAGACAGTCATATTGCATTACACTCGTCTATGATGTAAAAAAGGATGATTTCTCCAAAGCTGGAGAGCCAGGACCGTGAGCCTCCCCCGCCTAGCCCCCCCATCATTTCACTAACCTCCGCAGACCTCTTAATTGTGATGCTATCCCCGGGACCCTCTGTTGGAGGGATATTGCTGATCCCGCTGGAGCAAGGCCGGTAAATAGTCGTTCGGCACTTGATATTCCAGACGAACGAGGACTATGCACTACTTTGCAAGCAATGGACCACAGGTATGTCTTACACGCTCTCTGATACCTGTCACATGATACTTATAATACCAAGCTTCGTTAGGGAATTCTTTCAAGAGTGCTACCGATTTGTTCATCGGGATGTTATCTTCTATCTCAGCCGATACCTCGAGCCACCGCAGGACTCTCATATGACAGCCAATTCTCCACAGCAGCCGAGAGAAACCCTACCATCTTTTGACTCCCTCAACCCGTATGATGCGGAGAATAAGTGGGCATTGACGGCATCCGTAGAGGTGCAGAATGGAAATGACCAGAGTCAGATCCAGCAAGCAATAGAACAGTTGATGCACGTCAAGGCAGAATTTGAGGGCTGCTTCGACTTCAAGGTCATCGACAGAAACAGGTTTGACACAAGGGTTAAGATGTGAAAAAAGATGCTTTAGAGGGCAGTTCCGAAAGATAGAATTATCCAAACCAAAAATATCATACTCCTTTCATAAGTTGCAGTCGCTGGTTTGCCCATAAATGCTTTAATTGAATCATATGTGAATCATGTGACTGCCTGTCAGTTTCGCGGCGATTCAAGAACATCCGAATCGCGTCGTCCTTCCTTTATAGGGGACTTCTCTCGCTCCAACAACAACCATCACCGCATATGAGTTGCTCCCATGCGTTACAGAAATACTTGGCAACTTACGCACGAACAAGACATTCAGCCGGTACTGTAGGCAGAACCGCTTTATCTACAATGTCGAGCCCCAAGCAAGGGGAGAAACGGAAGTCTGGTCTTGACCGGTCTATTTCTCCACCACCGTTGCGCAGGAAAGTCCAGTCTGCAACCACCAGTAAGTACTCCATACGTTGGTAATTTCATCTGAGTAACAATTTGCAGAAAGTGCGGTTACGTCCTTCTTTACACCAACTTCGCAAAAGCCTCTAGAGAAGGTCATTTGGCACGAGCGTGGACCAAACGACGACACGCCAAGCACACTACTTGTCGGAAAGTATCAGCCTTCGGGCAGCACAGCTTCCTCAGGAGCCAGCCTAGCAACGCCAGAGAACAAGCAAAAGATTGCAGCTTTTGATTTTGTAGGTGATCGGAGACATGGCAACTAGATCAAAGCTGAGCTCGTTCGACAGGACTCCACCTTGATTACAACATCTTCAGGTAAGGTATTTGCATCGGATGCCAATGACTGGAAGTGGTGGCACCCAAGTGTTCCCAGTATATTGCGAAAGCTCTACAACGACGATGGGTAAGTCCCGATACGACTATCCCAGTCAATCCTACTTACAATACCTTTAGCTACAAAATAGTAGTTTTGAGTAATCAGGGAGCCATCTCTCTCAAATCCGCTGCAGACAAAAAAGGTCCAAAGGTGGGCAAGCAGTCCAAGCTTGAGATATTCAAAGCCAAAGCAGCCGCCGCATTCAATCAACTTGATATTCCCATTACCATATACGCAGCCACTGAAAAGGATATCTATCGCAAGCCACGGACAGGCATGTGGAAGGAATTACTCGAGGATTACGACATTGAAAAGCCAGACGACTTGAACCTGTCCGAGTCCATCTTCGTGGGTGATGCAGCAGGGCGGGGTGCGATTCAAGGCAGACCAAAAGACTTTTCGTGTTCTGACAGGTTCTGTTACCAACTTTTGTGTGATAGTCATATGCTCACTTTTTCTTCAGGAATTTCGCAGAGAATGTCGGAATCACGTTCTTGACACCCGAAGAGTACTTTCTCAAGGAAGAGCCTCGACCATTCACACGCTCATTCGATCCTTCGGAACATTTAGTTAATGATTCCACAGCTGCATGTAAATTGACACAAACTCCGAATATCTTCACTACATGAGAGTTGACCAATTACAGCACGCCATGTTTTCGTGAAGAAGAACGATCGAGATATTGTGCTCTTCTGCGGCAGTCCTGGTGCCGGCAAATCGACTTTCTATTGGAAATACCTGCAGCCACTCGATTATGCCAGGGTTAACCAAGATATTCTAAAAACAGTTCGTAGAACTCTGCAAGTCTCCGTAAGATCCTTCATCTGATGTTTGTGCAGCGTGATAAGTGCTTCAAAGTAGCTGGAGAACATCTAGCAGGGGGAAGCTCTGTTGTGGTCGGTATGGAACCTCGTACAGCATCGTCCAATCTTTTCACTTACCACAATCAGATAACACAAATGCAGACGTCGATGTGCGCAGCAAATGGATCGAGTTAGCAAAGAAATATGGAGTCCCGATTCGTTGCGTCTTGTTCACAGCTAGCACGGCTCTATGCCAACATAACGATGCCGTTCGAGCTTTGAACGATAGTGTATGTTCCCATCGTGCATCCGATTCTTCAATTTCCCAACAGAATTCCTACGCCGGCGATCAAGGTGTCAAAGTGTCTCAAAGGTTGTACGAGGCTGATTGCATGCAGATGAACCCTGAAAACCGGACGATTTTACCAAGTATTGCTTTTAGTTCATTTGCTTCCAGGTTTCGGAAGCCTTCTATATCAGAAGGATTCCAAGATATCACAGAGGTTGAATTCAAGGTATGCTACTTTACATGTGACACCCCCATTCATGACTGATCCCTCTGCTATGCAGTTCCAAGGAGATGAAGATGAGGAGAAAATTTGGACGCGACATTGGAATTGACGGCAGCGTCCGTAAATACTCACCTGCATAGCATACTGTTGTATAGCTGCCTGCATGCTTTTCACATGGTTCGGGCTTTTATTTTATGGATGCTGTCCATGCTCATGGCGCTCTCCCGCCAATGATTTTACACTTCCCCACAGCGTTATTTCAACGACAACTTTTAGCCCACCGACTTGCCCAGGATGTGCGTGAATGCGCCGTTAGATTTAAAGGCATCATGTACAAACCATTGAAGACTATTCCCATAGAAGACTGGTCATGGAGTTGTGCTTGGCTTGACGTTGGTATGGTCGTCGTCATCGATCCTACCCGGTATCCTGTGAGTTCTCACCCGAAGCCTGAAAATCAACATAACATTGCAATATTCCAATGCAGGCGTTCACCAATGCAGTGAGTGCCGTTACCATTATTCATCTCTGCATGAAGTTGGAGTGACCTAGATCATCAACCTCTGTCTGTCTGATCCTGCACATGATTTGATCAAGCGCGAGCCCGGTTCGATTTCGTCATGTCCACTGCACTGTGCTGCAAGCATGGCCACACACAAAGCACTTGTCCATGACTCCATCAGATCATGTCAGCCGAAAGCAGACGGCGAGCTGTCCTGACCGTCGCATTTGACAAATAATTCCTGAGCACTTTTTTATGCCACAAATTATTCATAGATTCGGCAGTCTCCATTATTTTCATCACCGAAAGGCAAAGCCAGTTCAGCCAAGTGAGTGGCTCAGAGTGGGTACAGCAGCAAAATTCTCTTCCTCACTCCTCAGGCTGGCGGTAGAAAGTCACGCCTTCTGCACTGCGCGCCCAATAGTGAGGGGCTGGAGAGGCCTGGACCGCTACTCGCTCATATTGCGCAAAAGCAAGGGCTCTACAGAACCTTCGTTCTCATTTTCGCTGCGATATATCAACTGCCATACTTTTCGGATCTTTTCCCCACAGATGCTGCGAGCGAGGATGAGGTGTAGTTGCTACTGTATCCGCAAACAAGATTCATCCAATACAGAGTTTCGAACTTTCGATAGCAGGGCCTTGAGCAGGGCTTGGCTGGAAAGCTATCAGAGCGATTACGACGAGGGCAATCGCTTCCATTTCCCAGCGTCCCATCGAGGTCCGGAAAGTTGCCGGCCGGCTGGGGCCCGTTGGCTGCTTGTTCTCTGGCAGTTGGTTGTCATAATGATGTGTTATTTACAGGGCTGTTCAGGCTCTACTTTAGCACGGTAGGCTGCTTACAACGAACAGCACAGTACGTACAGTGCAGCACAGCTGTTCCTGGTGGTGCCAGCTCCCTGGGTGCCCTGGCAGCGTAACCCTGCGGAACAAGTAACACACCAATCAGATAAGCCTCGAACGGGCAAGCTGCAGATGCCGTCACGGATCAGGGAAAAGTGGTGATCGGTCTCTTTTCGCAAACATCGGCGTACAGTCCAGCACGGGAGGCTGCCCTCACAAATCGGTTCTGTCGCATCATTATCATCATCTGTGCCATGGGATGAAATCATCCCTTCTTTGACCCCCTTACCATGAGAATTTAGAAGGCCTGCAAGGCGTTGTTGACCTGTTGCCATGGATAATGGTGAGAACTGACGAGATCACAGCGGGAGGCGGACGGAACCCACGGATGGTGCTCTGGCTGGGTTGAAACTTTCGAGAAGCAAGCCCCAAGCAGGAAGATTGGTGACGATCATTGGGTCGAGATGGGATCAGCGGGTGGTGGTATGGTAGTGGGTGGTGGGTGGTGGGTTATGGGTTATGGGTGGTGGTTGTGCGCAGGTACCCGCCAGGATGTCTCACAGACTCACACACAGTGGTTTTCTCTCGATTGGTTCTACTCGTGACTTCGGGCTAGTGTTCGGATCTCTCTCTTCTCAAGAGCAGAGGCCGTTTTCGTGCTTGTTGTTGCTCGGGCTTGGGGCTGGGATTGAGGCTGGGGCTAGAGCTGGAGCTTCCACAGGCAACTACAGAGAGTAAGTAAGTACACACTCCGTACCTAGGTACAGTATGGTACCGTACCGTCACTATTCATTCGTTCTGTGAGAGCAGTCCCAGCTCGAAAGCTGGATTGAGTTCTGCATGCGGGGTCTGCTCATTCCCTTTGGCTTTCTCTTCCCTCTCTTCTCCACGCCACGAGTTACTCCGTTAGACGGTTAGCGACCGTTCCATCACTCCTATCAGGGCTATCGACCCCCCAATATTACCCCCAATAACACCCCCATGAAGACCCAGGATACAGGGACGTTGGCGGTTGATGAGCTGCCCTGGTCGGATCGAGCAGCGCAGCTTCTCTCGTCGGCAATAAAAGACAACGAGGAAGCTTTACAGGTCGACGCTACCTGAGAAGTCAGAAGCAGGCAAAAAGCGGGCCAGAGAAGCTAATTGGCAGCAGCATCCCCTGTTCCCCGAAATCGACAGCGAATCTTGGACAGGCTCGACGGTAGGTTGGTAACCTCGTCGGTGCTCGATCAGGCAAGTCGGCGTCGCTCACGGCAGGGATTTAGGGTTGACGTTGCAATCCCCAAGCGACCGGTAGGACGACGCTGGGATTCTTTGGAAGCCGGGCCACTGCTCCCGCGGCGCTGAATCGGGAATCGTGATAGGCCGCTCTGTCGGCGAACACAGCAGAAGACCATGGACATGATTCTGCTGGCATGGATCATGGAAGCTGCAGCGATTGAGTTGCGGTGCTGAGGGCTACTGTAGGGTGCTGTAGGGTGCTGTAGGGTGCTGTAGGGTTACCATCTATACTGTACTGTACTGTACTGTGGACGGTACTCACTGTACTGTAGCGGCTAGGGGGTCGCCTAGGGGGTCGTCTACAGGCTTACCAGGCCGACCGGTACAGTGCAGTGCTTACCAGCACCAGCACCAGCCCATCCCATCCCAGCCCAGCCCAGCCCATGCTTCGCAGTACAGCACAGTACAGGCTACTCTCTGCTCAGTGCACGCCGGAGTCCAAGCTTCTCGTCCCCAAGAAGCCAAAACAAAGAACAGCGGCGCAACGGCTGCATGTACCAGCCCCATCCAGCCAGCTACCAGCGTCAATCATAACACAGATGCCCGCGCCCCTTCACCCATCTTCTTCTCTTGCTTCTCTCCTCCGTCTCCGGTCTTCTCAACCACTTCGTCACTGCCACCACCGACCTGTACACCTGTCACTCATTCAGGTCGCATAACACAACTGCCTCGTTGATTCGTCCAGCGGTGCGTCTCAACTGTTTCCTGGCCCCGGTAACCAATCCTGTAAGTACCATCTTTGGCACGTGAGGATCGTGTCCCCATGCCATCAAGTCAAGCGAGGGTAAAAAATCTGATTGGTAGTGCACAAAGGACTGGCAGCACCACATCACCTCCATCGACGTGGTCCATAACTTCTCCCGCTCACCGTCGAGCCCTGTCCACGTATGACTGTTGTAGCTGTTCGTCTGAAGCTCAAACCGTCGCACAAGGAATTCTACAAAATGTCGTCAACCGCTCAGTAACTGTAACTCATTATTCGACACAGCCCCGGATCCAAACAAAACAAAACAACCACCCCGCCACCAGCAGAAAACACCACAACAATGTCGCAATTGAAACCACTCTTGCTGCCACAACTCGTGGAAGAGCGAAGGAGGAGAGAGAGCATGGGCGAACAAGAATTGGATCTGACTTCATCATCTTACTTTACACAAAACTCCACGCCATCTGAAGTCCCCTCTCCCGTCACACCTACATTCTCTAGCCGTGGTCACATGCGGTACCCAAGCTCAGCTTCCTCGGTCGAGTCGCCATTTTACTCGACTGCGGTGGACAGTCCCTCGTCGCCAACCTTTACGGTACCGAAAAGTAGCAAACGTTCATTGCCTGACGTCCAAGAAGAGCCGAGAGACGAGGAATTCGATATGTTTGAAGACGGCACCGATGAGCTTTACGATTGTCTTTGTAAGTTAGCCGGCATCAAACTTCAGCATGGAGTTGTGCAAAGCTAATACTCGAACTTACAGGCGACGATCTGCAGTGCCTACATAGAGACCCTTCTGTGGTACAAAGCTCTATCCAATTATCTATGCGTCCCGAGTTTGACGATTACGATCTTGCCGATGGCTTCTTCAGTGACGGAGAATATGCGCTCAGTTCTCGAAGCAAGAAGCGTCGAGGTCCTGAGTCACCTTTCAACGGTCTTGCAAATCGCATTGGAACTCGATTTCCTTCGTTCTCGCGAAGGTGGCGCCTCAAGAAGTCACCTAGTGCTGCTTCTTTAACCTCTGAAAGGGACTTCGGTGCGTCGCGAGCTGCATCGAGCCGGTCGTCCTCGATTTCGAATTCCATCAGACAAGGACTAGACAAAGTTTATGAGGCTCAGATGCCTCCTACTCCTACTAAGAGCATTTTCGAAAGCCGGGAGGAGATTTGCGCAATTCCAATCGACATCGAGAAGGCCAACAAGATCATGGGCGAGCGCGAGGAAGATTTTGCTACGACCCCATTATTACCTCCTTTGATGATGGATGCTGCAGCGAACAAGACATCAGTTATGCAGTCGCCTTTGCAATCACCATCTGTAGCCGAACCACATGAGCCTATCTCGGGCAGCCTGACACCAATTGATGGCGCACTCACGCCACAACTACAGGGCATCCCATCACCTCCCTTGAGTACTAAGCCATCTACATCTTCATTTCACCGAGCGCTCGTCAATCGTCCTGCCCACCTGATACCATCTTCGGAGATCCCTCCAATCATGATCGCCGATCCGAACGACGAATGGTCTATCAAGCTTGGACATGCCAACTTCACGATTTACCCAGAGCCGTACGTGCCCGCTTCATTTGACTTGGAAGCTTGTCGTCAATTGCGTGCGGCTTGGGATATCGCACGTGTCAACTATACCAAGCACCTCGTTCGCACTGGTGAACACTATGGTGCTACTTCGAAAACCTATAAACTCACAGAGGAGAAGTGGGCTGCCACTGATAGAATCTGGCGAAAGAACAATGACTTGACAATCGCGAACACGGTTGAAAACTCATCCGATGCATTTGCTACCCTCAAACACACCACTCTAGGAGATTCCGGAGATCACAATATTATGACAAAGATTCCGTCGCTGAACGATCCCAGAAGTGGGGGTAAATTCCCTCAGCTAGGAGACGAGGACATCGTCGGTCCTATGGTCCAAGCTGCAGCTCAACTGCACCGGACTCCCAGCAAGAAAGCGAAGCTCTTTCGCTTCTTTGCTGAAAAGTTCCCAGTTGGCTTGGGACGATCTTAAAACAAGCCTCGGGTTCTTCAGATGACACTTGGCACCCAATGAACAATCCCGCATATCTATTTTTCAGCAAAAACGAATAGATGGACCTTACGATATATGACCTGCTAATCTGGTTTTGCGATACCCTCGATACGCTCCTTAGCAAACTACGTTCCTTTTATACCCTTCGATTTAATCTTATTCAAGATATTTTGTTACCTGGGCAGTTTTACAACTGCGTTATTATTTATTGTTTATTCACTCACGACATTTGCTGTTTCTTTCTCTTTCTTTCGTCATTCAGTCGGAGTAATATCGAGTTCCTTTTATCCTCGGTCTAGAATATGGGGCTGGAATAGAAGGTGGAAAAGGGCAACAAAAAAGAGGAGCGTTTGACTGGGTCAGAAAATGGCTTTTGAAAATGGTGGTGAAAGGAGTGGATACAGATCGGCGCATCTAGGTGTCGTACTCGCTTTCATGTGTATATTTACTATACCGTGTACAAACACTTTCAGGGGATGGTAACCGAGAGGAGGATGTTGATGTGCAGTGGCGGCTATTACCTCTCATCGATACCACTGACACTATTGCTGTGTCCAGTCGGGTTGTCTTTGGTCTGGGAGAGCGCAGTCTTTGGAGGGGGAGTGGAGGGAGATAGGGAAAAACAGCTACCTAGATGAGAAGCAGAGAGGCGAGAAGAGAAGAGAGGATTATGATAATCACGAATCATAAGAACCAAAACCAAAATTAAAACTTTTAAAACAAAACATGAAGACTTATTTTTAACCCTTCTGTTGCCTTTCTGATGATTGTCGAAGTAGTTGATTCTTTAGTCCAATCTCAACTCCCGAGAAGAGCAGTTTGCATTTCATGCGCCCGCGTAGAAAGGATGATATATTCCAATTGGTCAACCAAGCCGAGCACTTCCCCAAGAAAAGAAATTAGCTGATCTGATCCTGCCCCATATCTGCACCTTCTGACAAGGCTGAACAGAGCAAAGACAAACATGACGGCAAGAACGAAGGAAACGCCCACTTGAAAGTTGAAACACAACAACTTCGCCAAAAGGGGTGACTGACATCATCGCAAAGATTCTCGGTCGCGTTTCCCAAATTTTACAATCGCGTCCACCTAGTTCAGATCAGACGACCAGATAAACTTGATGTGCGCTTGAGATTGTTTTTTTCATCGCACGACAATTACATCATGGCTTTACCATTAGATGAAGAGAGCCTCAAGCTTGCCTTCCAGGGGCGTCCTGATCTCCAGGCTGCTATACACCAAGCTGCAGGTATGTCAAAGTGTTTTGTAGGCCTCTCACAACGAAAACTCCGGTACTTCTCCAGATTTCTTTCTTTGTTTGCCAAGCATGGCGGGATGCAGGAGCTCTAGGCTCTTATGCGTTGTTGTGATGTGTTAAACTACTGAAGTTCCAGTCAAGCTAACGGGTATCCTGTACAGTTGGGGCTTACGTGGAACTCTTCAATGAAATCTCACGGCATATCCTGAGTCTCCCACCAGCAGGGCCCGGTGACGCAGACGAACCTGCATCAAAAAAGAGGCGGCTCGAAGAGAATCTCACAAGTCGACCTGCATCATCGAACGGGGCGAGCAATGTACCAAAGACACAAGCACAGCCGAATGGAGGCGCGAATGCTTCTGCACCTCCTTCCAGCAGTGATCCGGTCCTGCTTGAAGTGAAGGATATCTCTGTGGTGATCCCGCAGCGCAAAAAATACACGTTATGTTTCACGGCATCGCATCTGTATGCGCGCCTGGGAGATTCGAAGGAACCAGTCGCGGGGATCAGCTACGCTCTGAAAGACATTGGTTCGTGATCCTCTCAAAGAAACGCGAAAGGAGGAAGCGTATACTAATTCTACTCTTTCAAAATATCTAGAATATGCATTCTGTCTGCCCGTACCAGAAAAGTCCCAGAAGCAATTCAATTATGTTCTCTTCCCAAAGAATTCCAACATCACACCCTCAAAACCGGTTGCAGGAGCACCGCCTGCTCCAGAGCCTGTCGTCTTCACCATCCCCGATAGCGCACCCAAACCAGGCACGATCGGTGGACAAGATAGTACAGCCGCAAGTGCCGTCTCAGATGACTTCAAGACCCTATTCGACTGGGCACTCTCAAAATATCTGAAAGCCAGTGGGAGCCTCGTCCAGAAGCTCACCGAGGCCGACGCAAATCTATTTGCCTCAACTATCAAGCAACCGCATCGACCAAAAGAGAAAGCCGTGCACGTGAAAGGCTTCCGGGGTTCCAAGGACGGCTATCTTTTCTTCCTACCAAACGGTATCTTGTGGGGATTCAAGAAACCCATGCTATTCTTGCCGCACGCGCGCATCTCAGCCGTATCATACACGAGCGTTCTGCAGCGGACCTTTAACTTGAACATCGAAGTCGATACGAGTAATGACAAGGGGGGAGAAGAGACGCAGGAAGAATTCGAGTTCGCGATGCTCGATCAGGAGGATTTCGCAGGCATCAACGAATTTGTCCAGAGACATGGCTTACAGGATAAGAGTATGGCGGAACAGAGGAAGGCCAAGAGACTCAACGTTAATGTTATGAGGGATGAGAATGGTCTTGTGGTAGGTAATGCCGAGAGTGGAGAGTTGGAGAAGGCTGCCATGGAGGCCGAGCAAGCTGCTATGGATGAGGAGGACGAGGAGGAGGAGGATTACGATCCGGGCAGTGAGGGCGAGAGTGAAGGTTCGGGGAGCAGCTCGGAAGACGACGACGACGACGAGGATGGTGATGGAGAGGGCGCTGAAGAAGACGACGGAGACGACGATGGAGGTGGCGAGGTTGGGGAGGGAGATGAGCTGTGAGATGTGTAGGATTGGGATCATGCTAGAAGCGCTGTATATTAGATGCCGATTGGGGTGAGTATCGGCAACATCACGTACTTATGATACGATATTTATGCACGAAAAGTTGAACCTCATAATTTTCCCCCATTTCTTTTATCTCCTACGAGACGGGAGAAGAGATCAGCTGCTTTTGGGTGACCTCTTTCCGTTCTTTTACTTGTGTTTGAAAGCTTAGTATCAAATGATATATAGGTAGCTAAGAGACGCGTACGGGTACCATGGGCAATCCACAACGTGCCAAGGTACTAAGTAGCTAGGTATGCAGTCTTTGAGCAGTATGTATATATGTCCATAGGTCTGTTTTAGTATTGGCACAATAATTCGAACCCTTCTACTATCTTCATTCCTCTTCAACTAAAAGCAAAAAAAAAACGCTAGGAGAATAAGACGTCCAGTCCAGTCCAAGTTTACACCCCCAACTCCACTCCACCAAAGAATACAATGCCGCATTAATAATCAACCTTTCACATCTCGGCTTCTTTCATCCAAGAACAACAGCCAGTATGACGATGGTCAAGATGACGGCTAGGATCAACAGCAAACAGCAGGCTTTCGATCGGGCATTCTTTTGATACCTAGCCGCACTCCTCAATTCCAAATCGGCATTCCGCGTATCGGATCGGGTATTATCGACATTATTAGCGATTGTGTCGAGCATCTCGCCTTGCTCATTCACAATGTGCGCAACATCTCTGAAGAGTTCGTTGAGCTCCGTCACGCCCTGCTCGATATTGCGGATCTCGGCCTCGCGCTCCACAATCAGCGAGTCTTGGAAATCCACCTCGTCTTGCGATGCTAGCCTGAGCTGCTCCTGCGCTTGCTGTTGTCCGAAGGGGCTGCTGCCCTCAGCTCCCGGCGAGCTGGCTTCTTCCAATGCCGTGCGGGCGGCGGACGCTGAGGACCGCTCTTTCTCCAGAGCTCGCCGCTGCACGGTTTGGAATTCGGTCAGGTTGGCTTGGAATTCGCGCGTCAGCTTTTGCTGCGTGTACTTTTGCGATGGCTAGAATCCCATGTCAGAAAGTGTCCTGGGTTGGTGTTTTCGAGCGGCACATCATCCATCACTTACGCTAACATCCTCCCATGCCTGTATCGTCTTGACACCATCGCCGACTTCCTTGAATGTCTCCTTGGACTCTTCTAATAGATCGTGAACCCGCTCTCGTACTCTCTCGGTATCCCTTTTCGTTCCCAGGAGCGCAATCTCGTTCGATAGTCGTGATATGTTGCCCGTTAGTGTAAATAGCTTCGTCATGAGGTCTTGCGACAACCGCTGAAACTCTGGATCATCTGTGTATGCGGGGTCATCGCTGCGACGCGTATTCGTCGGCTGCGACTCCAACGACGATAATTGATCGAACGACATATCTGCGGTACTGGATGAAGGCGTATAGAGGGGTCTTTCTGAGCAGAGGAGGTAGGTTTGTATCAAGTAGCAGCCTGCTGATAGGGTCGAGGTTGACGTATTCCCGCTAGCGGCCGACGGGCTCCGCGCTAAGTCAGAGGTTTACAGTCGCAGGTCGCCAGGCCAGTCTCTCGCGTCAACAGCCTCAAGTTTATTTTGGCTCGGTGTTAATGTTTACATGCCTATTTCTTGCAAGCTGAACGCAACCACCACAACCACCACCCGGATCCCATGTCCTAGACAGCACAGATATCCGGATATTACAGTCTTTACCTTTCATAAAGGGCTCGTGAGGCCCTAAACATTTCACAAGATGGCCCCCGCTTTGCGCACCCGTCCGTACAAGGACTTTCTTACTCCAGCATTACATCGGAGGTTCGTCAGCGCAATGGTTGTATTGGCATGTATCTGCTATGCCGAGGCGCTTTTGATCGGGGAGTGGAACTCCAGTATGTTTTCCGCAATTCTGCTTGTTGCGAGCGGTGTACTGATTTAACTGCAGTCTTCTGGTCTTGGTTTCCCTTTGGACGAGCTGGGATTCGGACTGGCCTTCTCTTCATATCGGGCTTTGCCATCTTTGTCCTCCGAGTCGCTCAGTTACATGTTGGTATACGCACCTCGAGTAGCCCGTTCCAGACCTTCACCGACTATGCCTTTCAATTCCAGACCGTGCAAACTGCTGTGTGGTATCTGTTTTCGGCTTGGATGTTCTGCGAAATCTACATTTTCTCGGCCGCCGAGAGCTCAAATATCAGATGGATCACTGCTGGGCCAAACTTCGATCGGCCGAGATTGAACGAGCGGCCCATCTATTTGATGTCCTACTTCCTCATACTAGCTCTTTTGCAGTCTGGGATACATCTCTTTTATGATTACGACCGCGTCGATATGCCGGTGACGAAAACGAAGCCCGAGGCTTCATCCGATCAGCGCGCTCACTTAATCGATCCTCCTGGACTACAGATCCGAGAAAAGATGGCTAGCATAGTTCAAAAGTCTGTGACTCGAGCAGCCTCAATGACACTCACCACACCATTTATCTACTCGATCTTTATCAGGAGAACGGCATGGAGCTATGCTCTGGGGTTTGCCAAGATTTTTTGGAGCTTGCCAAAATCAACAGCTCTCCCGGCAATTTCGCCCTTCCACTTTACTATCCTATTCAAGACCTTTATAGGAGGAGCACTACTTATAGGTCTTTGGGAGTTTGCAAATGTTGCATTCTCAGCATATGTGGCCCAAGAGCCGTTGAAGAATGAGAGACCAATCACGCATGAGTCCAGAGACCCCAATGGCAGTCTTCTGACAGGCTTGAATGGAAAAAAGCTTCAGACAAGAGTAAGAACACTGGGTAGTTTTTAGAGAAAAAAGCTAACATTCTGCAGGCATTTGCTTTTTGGGAGCTTGTCTACATATCCCAACGCTTCCAGGGCCGGCGTAAGATTATTTTTGAAGATATCGACAGGAAAGGAGGTTCTGCATGGTCTCAGATATCTTCAGCGTGCTTAGGGGTCATCAAGGGGGTCAATGAACGCATTGAACGATATGAAAACCCAACTCTTGACACTAAAGAGACCGACGAGAAAAAAACAGAAGAGGAGCCTCTACCTCGGTTGACACAGCCTCTTAATGAAGGGAACGTTTTCAATTCATCGCCTCCCCCGGCTACAAGAAGGGCTGGTGTCGCCCAGACAGTCGGAACTATAGCTAAAAATCACGGACAATCTTCATCGCCTGGTTACCTCAAGCAAGCCAAAGCAGCCTTTCTCGACCCCAGACGACAAGAAGCTGTTGTCCCTGGAGGATTCCAAGCCATGCTCCATAGCTACGCTGTCCCCTTTCTTAATAGTGCCATTGGCTGGCCATTCCGCCAAGATTACCGACGAAAAATCACCTCTGTCGTACTAGGCACACCCTATGGTGATGTGGGGATCATTGTTGATGCTATTGATGCACTCACACGTTTCGCCGTATGCAGTCTTACAGAAGACAAATACGGCAACGTGCAGCGTGATGTGAAGACCATCATCGCCACATTCACAGAGACCATCAAACAGATAGAGAAATTCCAGACGAGTTTGCAGTTTCACTGGACGGATGTCGAGAGGAAGGCTGAGAGTCCTGAGATTGATACCATTTTGGCCACTCTGAAAGGAGGCCTGCACGAGTTACTCGCTGCGTTTGGCGATTATAGTGAGCATTTGAGACTGAGTCAGTCGGAGCTGAGGAGTGCGAGGGAAGCTGCCACACCAGCATCGGCGAGAGGGAGGGACGGGCAGGAGATGGCAGAGAATCGATAGGAGAATAATGTATATGATCATATGACACTGCAGCTGAATCAAGCAAACAATTTCAGGTATAAATCTTCACTTCACGGGTTTATTGTTTTCATGAATCGTGAATAAAGACTGGGATGGGTTTTTGTGTGATCTCCTTCTCAGTTCCTGAATTGATAGGAAGTTGTCTGTCTATGTACATTTGTGAAATCGTCACTGGCTGGAACCACCCCCTATGTAATGTAACTGAATTAGCAAATGTCTGATTGAATTGATTTTGAGATGAAAATGTTGCATTTCGACAAAAAGAAAGTCCAAGAAATCCGAGTGCTGATGTATTAGGTGAGCTTAGCGCTCAATGCCAAGTTCCTGAGCTTCTTGGCATGTCTGGGGCCTTTGAGATGAATTTCCAGACGAGCAGCAGTGGAAGCTGCATGCCGACAAGTTTCACACCAATGCTTCTTGTTTGTGATAGCAAGCTGAGAACCGCCACCAGTGGTCTTGCGAGGCGCAATTCCAGCAACTTTATTCAGGTGAATTGGGCGTGATTCGTGCTCCAGAAGCTTTTGACGGTCGTAAAGGTTCTGTTTGTTTTTGACTTAGCTGATGTCGAGAATATTCGATAAAGTTCCAAAAAAAAAAAAGGTCGCAAAGTTCTTCCTGTCGAGCTTGCCACCAACTCCCCACCAGCCCAAGTCTGATTTCCTCTACTCGTCGCGCACGGGAGATGCGAGCTGGCACCACCTCAGACTGGAAGCCGGAATTTTCTTTTCTCCTTTTTCCGTGTCTCGCTCAGCGACTACTGCTACGGGCGCCAGTCGAAATCCGATCAGCACGGTCGACAGGCAACGAAGAGTGCACAGATCATAATTCTAGGGTCTACAAGGAGGGCTCTTGCTGAGTTCGGTCGTCGTGGCAGAGCCGTAATTTTGGGGAGCTCCCAGTGGAATGTCTGTCCCTGGCTGTTTCTCTTGCGTTGTCTCTTTCCGGTTGTCAGCATCCTTCTCGTTGTCATTGTCCCTGTCCTTCTCAGTTTCGCTCCAAAACGCAAGTGGCTTCCGTCGCCTATTCCGCATCTCTTTGGACGGCCGAGCCTGGTCTTGCTGGCTAGCTGTTGATCTTCCTCGCTGAAATGGCTGTAGGAGCTAGTCTGGCGTGTATATGTCCAATCAGTAACGTGGACTCCTTTTTTTTATGGAAAGAGAGATGGCAGGGAAGTGAAAGGATGTATACGTACCTATCACACGCCCACGCCCAGGCCGCTCCCTACAGCAGGATTATGACAAGCACACCCCGTAGAAGGGAGGTGGCATCAATTTCTTCCCTCCTCAAGAAGTCCTCCCAAGCACCGCTCTACAGCAGGATTATGACAAGCCTGTAAATGGAGTTGGCCACTCTCAGGAAGTCTCCCACAAGCTTCCCAATACAGCAGGATTATGACAAGTCTGTTCAATGGAAACGGCATAATTTCCACTGTCAGGAAGTCTTCCCAGGCACCAGCCTACAGCAGGATTATGACAAGCCTATTGCCATGATATTAGCACTTTTCAGTTGTGAAGACTTGTCTGCTCCTTATATTCAAGATAACTATTGGCATGTTAGTACTGCCACCGACGCCGTGCAAAGGAACGGGTGTGACCATACTAATCTGCATTTGTCCCTTTTCAAAAAGTCCCTTCATAGAAGGATTGCCTTGTCCGATCGGTGGATGTAGCTTGGTGTGATGTGCAAGCTGGATTGATCCTTGAGAAACCCGCATTGGCCAACGTGTACTCGAAGTCTTCATCTAGCAGTCTTTCCAGTTCCAACCCACGGTAGTTGCTTTGCAGCATTAGCCTCTTGTTTCCCAAGTAATGACGATGCTGTGGGGAGAAAGAGAGTTTGCTTACATGTACAAGGGATATTTGACTATTGATTGCCTTTATTGCATGGAGCACAAACCATACATCGCGAGTAGTAGCGACAATTTCTTGATTAGCAAGAGCACCGTAGTGAACGAGAGGCTTCGTGTTGCGTAGCAAATGAGTTGACCATGCCGAGGCCTTGTTGGTATCACGTAGAAGTGCGAGTAGGAGGTGAGATTCGCATGACGTAAAAGGAGGAGTACTTGATGTTTTTTTGTTGGCCTATTGTGCAGTTAGAATAGACCAACTGAAGATTGCTGAGCAGTGGTCAAAATACCTGGACTGATGAAACAGCAACATGTTCTTTTGTGTTATTGTTGATCCTGTTTGAAACTTCCCTTGGGTGGCCATGTAGCTGCCCATGGGCCTGAGACAGAGTTGTGATTATGGGTCCAATCGTTTGGTGACGGAGGATCTCGTTCGGAATCTCTAGAAGGAGGGGACAGGATAACGCCTCACTAGATATGTTAGTTTCTGATTGCAAAAGCTTTGAGGGCGGGGGCGTCCATTGGCCGGGTGCTGCTGGAACTGTGGTGTTGAAAGGAGCAATGAGAGATGCAATGTTACGTACCAGTCGTTGGAAGGACATTGTAATCAAAAGACTTATCGGGCTGAAGCATAGTAAAGAAGTCTTCGCCAATGGTCGGAGACTTGAGGAAGGTGTCTTCAATCTTCGAGGCAGTAAGACGATTGTGAGTCTAAAATGAACAAAGGGGCTGAAGTAGAGCTTGGTTGAGATAGATTCATGTAATGAAGAGGCATTTCAATGGAAGTAGGCCTTGACTGAGGTATGGAAGGGTTGGAGACGAGTGGTTATTTTGAAGTGAAATGATGTAAAGAGAATGAGAGTCTGCCCGGAGATCTGGAGGAATAAATAGGAAAATCTGGATTGGAGGCAGGACCTAGAGACTTAGTGTCCGTACTTTCCAAAGAACTATCGAACCACTTTTCAAGTGTGGTCCCTACTTTGTAAGAATTGTGTTCTTCCAACCTCGCCCCTGCCTAAGCATTGTAAGTGTAGGTCAGCTAGGACGGGATCGAGTCATCATAAAAAATGATAGAATGGAGGGAAGTGGCGAGCAACGGTCTATCAGGAAGTTCAATTTGGAATGAGAAGAAAGCAAAAGCAAGGAAAGAAGGGGTGCACCGATTTTTAATCCAGCTTTGGAGAAGCGTTTGCTCTTGTGCTAAAATCAACCCTTCGGTCATTCTTGAGCTTTAGCATATCAATTTTGGTTCGCTGGCTAAGGTTTAACTCTTCCAAAAGAAACGCAATTCTTATTGTTCAACTTTCATGGCTGTCACATGGGTATTCCAGCTTTGGACTAAGTCTGGTATTAACACTTGTTTCCCTTTGAGATACCTCACTGCGTCGTTCCTGGCTTGTCTTTTTGAACTTCGGGTGCATGATAGGCATTAACCGAACTAGCTTGCAATATTACGGCTGTTCCCATAGGATCTTGGACTCCCACCCTGGGGTGAGCAGAGTTCCTAAGCACAATCTACAAGGTCTCTTCTTAACGGGAGTGACCATGGGTCTAAGATTGGCTTCCTTGATCTTGAATAAATAGAACGCAACTAAGGAGATTGCGTGGTTTAAGACGGTATAGTTGACCGAAAAAGGATGGGGAAGTTGCCGAGCATGATCGACAGAAATGAGAAGGAGAAACTGGAGGGGAGGAGAGAAGAGGATAGATAGAGGTAAAAGGAGAAGAGGAGAGGGAATCAAGCGAGCTAGCCATCACGTGCCGGGAGCCGAGATTAGCTCCCCTATCCTGCCTCCTCCGCTTCCTCCACCTCCCACCTTTCCGGATTTCATCTCCTCCTCCATCAATCGAAGCCAACGCGCGATCGCATAACGGCGCTGCATGTGTCTTATGTGCCTGATGAGATGGCAGTAGTGCCATCCTGTGCAGCAACCAGTACCAATACCAGCACCGTTGGCACCCTGCCCGCAGCATTTCGAAACACTGCGTCGAGGGATTACCTGTCTTTGAGAAATCTCTTCTCAATGCACGCAGCGAGTCAGCGTATCAGCCTCCCGTGCTTCATTGTTGCGGTCACGCCTGACGCTCGACCGCTCTTCCAACCTCTTGGGTAGAGATTTCTGTTTGTTCAAGCCCGTTCCTGGCAACCTCGTAAAGGGCTAGTGTTCTCGCAATTCTCGCCGCGCGGTTTGGAGAGCATGTGCTGTCATTGCTGGGCTCGCTTGCGCAACAACATCGTTCATCCTAGTGGCATGCCTATACGACACCCCTTTTATATCTTCAGGAAGAAAGAAACTTCGCCAGCCTCAGCTTGGGAGTTCTGGCAGTCCTCAGTGACTTTCTTTGCCTTTGCTTTTTCGTCTCAGCCAACTCTCTCTTACCCACATAATCCCTTCCCCCATCACGTCATGATTATCTCAAGGTTCGTTTCGGTGGACGGTGGCCGCTTCTGGTAGTTCCACAGAACATGCTCTGGATCTTTCATATCACTTGATGAAAGATCCACGTTACCGCGCATTGATTTGCACCAGGGTCTTCCCTATCTTCGAGGCCATTCTGACCTGGTAACCAACCTCTCTTACCGCTCTCCTGCATATCTGACATTGAGAATTCCAAGACCCAGACCACTTCATGCTGGGATCTGAAGATCGCGAGGAAGGTGGTTGCTGCGTCAGTGGCTGGCCTGCCATATTTTTGACATCGGGAGTATGGGTTCGGAGATCATATGAGATGACGGAGGGGTGGGATACGAAACTGTCGAAACTGCTATATTATAGTCTGGAAGTCCCATGAGAGAGGAATTTTCTTTTTCCTGCATCTCAATACTACATTACACTCATCTTCCATAACTACAACCAGCCAAAGAAGGCAATCTCTACACTACGGAGAAACGTATTCGAAAGCGTCCATCCTTTAATCGGATTCCTTCTCCCTTACCATTATCACCTCTCTTCATCGAGATGTCGGGCGAAGGTGCAGAACTCCCGATTTACTATGGCTCTAAGACATCAGATGGGGAACTCGTCAAACGCCCACAGTCAACGGGGGGTGAAGGTGTAGCTTCTCCTACTCGCGCTTACCACCCGCCTCGTGGATACTCCCCAGAACCGCAGAGAACCCCAGTCGATGCACAATACACTGGCGATTCAACTGGTCATCCAGGACTTCGACGTAGACCCAGTCAGCAGCCCACTCAACGTCGATACTCTGGTGGTGAATACGACGCACCGCGGAAAGAGAGCTTCAATAGACAACGAGAAGAGTGGTACCGCGAAGACGATCGCGACTTTCCTCCACGATCACGCCGAGATGAGTACGAGCGCGGAGCACACCCAGATGCATATGAACGATCGAGACCACCCCGAACATACCGCAACCTTCAATTTGACCAGCCCCGGTCTAGCTCTCAAAAGCCATATTACGAGGAGACGAAGAGCGATTACAATCGAGAGGCTGGGTGGACCGGCACTGATAGACGCAAACCATCCGATGAAGAAAGTGTCGATGGTTACAACTATGACCAGCACAAGAAACTTGACCTCAGCAAATTATCTCCCGAAGAGAGAAAAGAAGTCATGAGACTTCCCTGGGTACAGTGGATGAATAGTGATTTAAAGAATCGTATGAGTGCATTTCCTTTTCTTAAGCTAGCATTACTAACACTGTCTAGATATTGTTGCATGCATCGGAGAGTTTGTCGGCACAACCATGTTCTTGTTCTTTGCCTTTGCAGGAACCCAAGTCGCCAACATTCAATCAGCAGCTGATGCACAGAACAACAATGAAGCTGGATCGACAACTGGTGCGGCTACAGGTTTCAATATTTCAGTCTATCTCTATATCAGTGTCATCTTCGGTTTCTCGCTAATGGTCAATGTTTGGGTTTTCTTCCGTATCTCGGGCGGACTTTTCAATCCTGCAGTAACGCTCGGTATGGTCCTCGTTGGCGCTATTCCTATTCCCCGTGCCATGTTTCTGCTTGTTGCCCAGATTAATGGTAGCATTGCTGCATCTGGCATGGTTCTCGGACTATTCCCTACAGATTTCAACGTCAGAACCACTTTAGGTGCCAGCACGAGCTTGGTACAAGGGGTTTTTATCGAAGCAATCTTGACAGCTGAGTTGGTTTTCACTATCTTCATGCTGGCAAAAGAGAAGCATAAGGCAACTTTCATCGCGCCTGTCGGCATCGGACTCGCTCTGTTTATTGCTGAGATGGTAGGTGTTTTTTATACTGGTGGTTCTCTCAATCCCGCTCGATCCTTTGGTCCTTGTGTCGTTACTTGGACTTGGGACGATGAGCACTGGATCTACTGGGTTGGACCTGTCATCGGCTCATTGATCGCAGTGTTCTTTTATAAGTTCATTAAGATGCTTGAGTACGAGATGGCAAATCCCGGCCAGGATGGAGATGATGTCAACAACCCGATGAAGAATGAGCAGAAGAGGCGTGAGATAGAAGAGGAGGCCAGACAGCAAAGAATCAGACGTACACATACCCAACGAGACCGGCCAGTAAGCAGAGGAGACTGACGTATATCAAGGTCGCAATACAACTTCGAAACCGAATGGGAGGGCAAGCGAGGAGATACGAGGGACTAAGAGTCTTTAAAGAATGGGGTGGCAGAGCTACCTTTTCTCTAATGATGTTGACGGCATATCATTACGATGATTATGATGATGAAAATGGATGATGGACGATGGATGGGGGTTTACGAGATGGATGAAGGAAAAGGTTAGCGTTCTGATGATGGTTGTTTTCTGTCTTTTGCTTCATTTTGGGCGGCTTGATGATTTTGGGAGGATATTGGTTAGCATAGAGCGTGTTGGTCTGAGTGCGTGCGTGCGTGCGTACATGCGAAGGATATCATGATGTTGGGTTCTCATTGGTAGTATAATCCTATTACAAACAGTACACATATTCAAGAATGAATTGGGCGTCTTATTTCGCACTTCTCTCGCATTCCTGAACTTTAATCACTTGATCTCATCAAGAGCCATCTTCTACTTTGGACGCACAAGATCAAATATCCTCCCTCGCCTCTCTACTGTAGCGACCTACCTGCCTTCTCAACTGCCGATGCATTGCGACCCGATCCCCCCCAATCCCCATCCACATCCCCATCCCAAATCTCAAACATCCATTACATAGCCATGCGTTTCTGTTTCTGGTCTCCCCCCCTCAATTCCACCTCTCGACTCTCGAGTCGGGCAGTGGCGGCAGCGGTCCGGGGGATCCGTGTCGGAAGGCCACTTTCAAAAGCTAAAAGGTATCCGCTCCGATCCTTTCTTTCTTTCTTTTAACCTTTCGCCGTGTACAGCGCAGCACAATACAGTAAAGTGCGGTACTGTAATAAATCTCCTCTGCCGTGTCTGGGCTCTCTGGGCATTGAATAGTAGTGAGGGTTTTTGAGTTTTGGAGATATTGGCTTTTGGGCTGGCCTGACCTTGGATCATTCTCTTTTCGTCTCTGCCTCTTGTCTTTGTTAAGGTTCCCGCATTAGCCTCGTGATACCGTTTTGTCTTTTTGTTTCTTTTTGCTTCTTGGTTTGCTGGGGGCGGGATGAGGGACGAGGGATGAGGGATGAGAGATGGAGGAAGGTTCCGGGGAAGCTTGGGATGAGCTGGATGGGGACTTGGAGCGTTGGAGGAGGAGAAGGAGGAAGAAAGTATCGAGACGAGGCCAAGAATCGGGAGATATGGTTATTGTTAGATGACTTACCTGTTGCAGTATAGACGCGTCAACCTCATGAGATCTTTTCCTCTGTCTCTCTTCTTCTTCTAGACGGAGAAAGTCCCGGGAGTTTCTTTTGCGAGGAAGCCGTTGAGGCAAAGGATCATATATAACGTGGAGGTTCAATCTAGGATGTGAAAATAGACAGATATATTGAGAGGTCGGATGGCTTGTACTGTACGCGTTAAGCTTATTCTATCATCTTGAGAAGAAGACATCTTGGGAGGGAGAGAGTTTCGTTTCGGGGGAGATACAGTACAGTGCAGTAGAGCTGAGGAAAGTATAATCATAATTTCCCCGGGAGGCATAAAATCTGGAAGGATGTATGTCGAAAAGAATACTGTAGGTAGATACAGTAGCTCGTAAATGCATTGAGCTCCTGATGTCATTTTCGATTTTAGGTTCTAGTTTCTAGAAAGAGAAGAGAGTTCCGGGGAAGATGGGATAGAGTTTGTTTTGAGAAAAGTATCATGCGGAGATGTACGAAGATGCTTTGAGAGTGTTTCTTTCTGCTAAACGAACGCATTCGTCCCATGATATCATTCCCCTTCTCTTTTCTTCCTTTGGACAGCGCAAGAAGAGGTTTTGGCAAGGAGAGAGTTTCGGGTAGGGAAGCTTAGGATTGTGTGGAGGTTTGAGAAAAGCATGAAGCGAAAGTATATTCTATGGTACAAGATGAAGATATGTCCATCCATGGCTTCACAGCCCTTTTTTTTAAGAAAAGAAAAAATAAACTCGTCTCGGCAACACTCGTTGGCCTTGTCCTCCGTCTGTAATTAAGAGACTTGTAAAAATAAAAATAAAAACTCACTGTATCATTTTTCTAGATAGGTTTTCTTGTTTCGTTCCTTGTCGAGATTCTCCGTTTTTACTTTCTATGGTTCTGGATCTCGATAATATCCTTCTTCTAATATACAATTCTTGATTTCGGCCGGGACGAGGTCATCCAGTGCAGAGGTATCGGTTGATTTTATCGCGTCGCGGACTCTAGTACTACCTGTTAAAGGAGGGAGGAACTATCAGTGTTGAATTTACCCAAGTTAAAGAATGGGACAAGTGATTTGAGAGTGATGAAAGCAGGAAAGAGCAATTGTACAAGCTTCAATGTCGAGTATTATAGTGCATTTTTCGTACGATGGCTAAAACTAGGTTCTCATACTTATTATTCCGGGGAGAAAGAGGATTAAAAGCAATACTCTTATCCCAATTTGTCTCGATGAGCGAGGATTTCTTCTCCAAGAGCTTAAGGTCGTCACATGACTATTGCTTCGACGTTGCAGTCAAACTCGGACCGAGTGCAATAGCTCTATGCGGACGACCTCGGACGAATTCATCGACATACAGATGTACTATTTGCCAATCACTAGACTGGTTGCATGTAGATTGCGGTATACAACTGACTCAACATCGTAACATCGTGATATGGTAATATCGTGACATCGAGACATAGTGTAACCATTGACCACTAAGTCAATGACCTCGGACCCGCAACGCAATCAATTAGAAACACGCATTCCAAGAACCCAACAAATCAGGATGAGGGAAAGAAAGAAAGTAGAGACAACTCACTAATCGGAGCGCCCTCTCTGCCCTCAACCAGCACAATCCTCTCGTCCGTCACCCACTCCTTCCTAGCTCCAATACCATCCAACTCCCCCCTCGCAATCCTGCGTAGCAGCTCTTCCTGATACCCCCTCTCTCCCCACTCAGCACCCTGCCTAAACGTCACCCTCAATCTACAGCGATCGAAGAAGCCCCGCAGGACATCCAACCTGCCCTGGTCGTAGTACTTGGGATCCAGGATACGGACCAGCGTATCGAAGCCCGTGAGGTGGATCTGCTCTAGCTCCTGATCCTGATCCGCACACTTGTACGCAGCACTGTCGAAGATCGACGCCGCCTTGGCATGGAAGTACGGGAGCTTTGTCACGCCAATGTCGATCCCCATGTCTTTCGTGGAAGGGTTGTGCGACAGCGAGCTTGCGAACAGCGTGAGCAGATGCAGCCGTTCGGGGAAGGAGAGCGGTTTCGCTGCTTTGTCGGCGTTTTGGATCGCCAGCAGCAGGAGGAGTCGCGACGGAGCGGGAGACGGAGAAGAAGAGGGTGTCGTGAGCGACGAGGTGCAGATGTGTAGGTGTGCGAGCGTGGGCGGGTTGAAAGACGAATCGAGGATATATAATCTCTTGAGATGCTGCGCAGAGCGGGGTGGGCCGAGGGAATGCAGGATTTGGAATGTTGACGAAGAGGAAGTGAATGATTTTAAGAGGGTGGTGTATTTCTGTATCGAAGCTGCTGTAGATGCGGTCATCTTGGCTGTCTCTCACTTTCTCTCTGTTGAGAGATGGATGATATAAGCTGACGATGGAAGTGAGGTACCGTACGAGGTGGGGGTCAGTTCAGGAAATACAAGGCTACCAGCTGACTTGTGTTTACCTCATTACGCATCATGCAAGGCTGACAAAACCAACGTCGGTACCTCTCCAAGCTCGAACTTTACCTCACTACCGAACGTTTCAACGAAGACGTCACTTGCACTTGCTTGCAGCACCAAAAAGGAGGGGAACAGAGAGAGAAGGAAACCAACTCTAATGAATCATCCCATTTCGCTCGTTTAATTCCGATTCCTCCTCCCCTCCTCCTCTCTTCACTTCCCCCATCATCTAATTCCTCAGGAGCTCAATTCAATCCATAATTCTTCTCTCGAGGAAGAGCACGGTGAACACAATGGCACTAATAACCAACTGGCTGCCACCCTCGCGCGAGAATTGGGAACTCACAGTCTGGCTCTGGCAATTCTTCCCACTGGTACATCTTCCTCTCTCTCTTCCCCGGTCTCTCTCCATCCAATGACCCAACTACGACTGACTCTCTCCCGCAACTCCCCAGATAACGCTCATACAATGGCTCCCGCAAGTGGACCGGATCTACACGATGGGCAAGACATCGAGCAACTCACGCTTCAACATACCGGGACGAATCGCGTGGATAACGATGGAACTCCCGGGGCCCATGACGCTGCTATACATCCTCAACACACTGCCGGCGGGGCCTCTGCCGTGGGAGAACAAGGTGATGGCAGCCTTCTACGTGGTGCACTACGCGTACCGCGCCGTCATCAGCCCTCTGGTGGCGCCATCCATGTCGCCCATCAGCCCGCACGTGTGGCTCTTCGCGCTGCTGTTCCAGGTCAGCAACGGGCTGCAGTTCGGCGGCTGGCTGGGCGGCTACGGGCCCAGCACGCGCGCTGACTGGCACTACCACGAGAGCAACTACAAGAGCGGCGCGCGCCTCGAGCTGGGCATGATGGTCTTCGTGCTGGGCCTGGTAGGGAACATCTTCCACGACGACGAGCTGCGCGAGATCCGCCGCGCGGCCCAGAGGCGGATCGAGCGCGAAGAGAAGGAGCAGGAAGAGGAACAGGAACGAGACGGCGCTGAGAAGGAAAAGAAGAAGAAGAAACAGACGGTCGATAAGGTCTACATGATCCCCAAGAACGGCCTCTTCACCTTCGTCCTGTACCCGCATTACCTCTGTGAGTGGATCGAGTGGTCGGGCTTCTGGCTCATGGGCGGTGCGTATTGCGTACCGGCGAGGAACTTCGTCATCAATGAAATCGCTACGATGCTTCCTCGGGCCGTGCATGGCCGGAAGTGGTACATCGACAGGTTCGGGAAGGAGAAGGTCGGGAATAAGAAGGCTGTCATCCCTGGAATCCTGTAGAACTAATTAACTAACTGCTCGGAATTTGGGCCTGGGGAGGAGAAAATCAGCTGTACCGCTGTCCTCGAGCCAAGTAAGTCTACATGAGATTTGCGGTAATTGTAGGGGAGATAGATAATAAGATTAATCCACCTCACTTAATTGTACTACCTCTCTATCAAGTCAAGTTACAAGAATAGATATTAGTATTATTTAGTTCACTCTACTCCACTTCACTTCAGAGATGGATCAAGAAAAGACGTAGGCTTGGGGGTGGCAGGTAATAAATATTATATCATAATATGATGATGTGACTATTAACCCCATCATGCATTTATTCCACCGTCTTCCAATGCTGCTCCCCTTCTGGCGCCAAGTAAGAATTGGATACGCCACGCTCTTTTCTCCCTATCCGTTCGTTGAATTCGTGTCAACAAGAAAAGAAGAATTGCCCTATGCACCTTTCAAATGTACTCTCACACCCAAACGAGGTATTGGAGTTCCCCAAACACTACACAACCAACCCCCTGCACCCCACCCCACCCCGTAAACCAAACCATGCAAATGCAATAATGTGGGAAGCTCGCTCAACAACAGGATACACCCGCCAAAAAAACAAACTCCACCGACGCCCATGTCTATGAGTTCCTCTTCGATTCACGAAGAGGAATGAAATCCGAAACGCCATACAAGGAATCTCTCCGTGGAGAAGACCCTTTTTCTCAACCTTTTTTGTTTGTACCGATAATAATTTCCGTGATGAATGCATGCAAAACCCCGTAATCCCTTGACCCCCCCTCGCCAAATCCGTAACAATGATGAAGTGGTGATATCTCTGCTGAAAAGTGAAAACGTAAGAAATCGCTAAATGATGCCGTGACACATTTTGAAGTGCTTTTTTATATTGAAATTCATGATCCGATGCCGATGGATGAACTGAGAGGTGCAGGTGTTGGCGGTTCGATGTAAGATAATGTTTGTGGAATTCGTTCTTCATCCGCAACTGCCGTCCTTTTGTGATCTCTGCTGAGGTTGAGAACCCGATGAAGTAAACTTCGCCTTTTGATATCCGTACGCTTAACTTGAGGCTGACAAAATTCTGTTCCCGTTCGAGCTCGTTGCATACGGCAAGCTTGATAGCCACTTCTGCTGCCGCTGGGTAAGGGCCTGGGAGCTTGTCTCTCCCAGCCGCCGTAGGCCTCGAGACTCTTTCTGTCCAACTCTTCTTCCCAACCATAAACATCACCACTGTTGGTCGATACGGCAGAAGAGATGATACTGACAGCACAACTTGAAGGATTACTAGCAGTGCCATCTGAGCCCACATCTCGACATGTGACAGCAGGTGTGCCTTGGGTCTGAGCGGTTTCGGAAGTCAAGGTATTAGTTGTCGCAAGAGAACTGCGTGATTCGTGTCCCACAGGAGAAGTCGTAATCCAGGTGCCACGATATGCAGGATCAGGATACGTGAATTTCATAACTGTCTCGTCAGATAAACCATCCTCAGTAACACATATAGGTGCTGAAATGGTATGAATCTCATCGTGTTCAGGGACCTTGGCCGGGATAAAAAATGACTGTTGTAATGTTGGTGATCTTCTCTGGCCAGGCTGACTTCCAATCAGCTTCTTGCTTTCTGTGCAAGGACTCTCTTTTGCGGCCACGCCATCCCTTCTTAGAAATTCTTCCGAATTCCCCATGAATGTAGGCGATGTCTGAAATCTGTACGAATCCACCATTTGTTTTTCACATGGTCTGTGTATCGAAGCTGAGGCCATTGAAGCTGACAGTGATGGTCGACGCCCTGAGAGATCTACTGGTGAACCAGGATGAGCCTCTAAGATCGGCGATCCAACATCACTTTGGACCAGGCTCGTCTGCGAGAGAACCAAGCCTGGATCAGCTTCAACTTGCACCTCATTCGGATTCGCCGGTACAGATTTCGTAATCGGAATACTAGGGTTATCAGAAGAAGGCTCAGAAGGTAACGACGTGACCTGTTCTCCTCATTGGGCTTCTTCGCTGACGCCTCTTGCACTCGAAGTCGAGCTGTGAGCGGATCGGCTCTTCTTCCATCCCAATTTCGCACCCATCTTCTTCCATCCGCTGCCTTCGGCTCGCGAGTTGCGAGGTGATGTACCAGGTGACATGTTAGCAAAGCCGGTGTCTGAGGTTGGAGGAGTCGTAGGTGGTGTCATTGGCTCTAATGCCGACCCAGATGGAGATGCTGCTGAGTCTGTACTATCATCAGTCATGCTTTCTGGAGCATCGGCAGACGACCCTGTAAGATGGGTAGACAGTCTTGACGAACCACGGCTGATCGCTGCAGAGAGATGCGAGTGATGAGAGAATCTAGGCGAAGGTCCAGTAAAGGAGTGGGACATGGAATCATCGGCAAAGCCAATCTGTGGACTCTTGTCCTTCTTGTTGCGAGATCGTGTTGGGGAAAGGGAGCGCTCGTCTAATGAGCCTGTCATATAAGCATCCGTCATTGAATCGTTCGAGGTCCATGGTGTCGTGTAGGTTTCGGGTCCTCTTGCTGAGACGACCGAGTTGACAAATGGTACCAGGACAGACTCGTCCATCAGTTCGTAAATGATCTTTACTGCCCTTTCCAGTGCAGAAGGGTGTGGGGGTGTATATGTGCAAGGCAGAGCCATTAATCGATCTCGTACATCCGATGGAAGATTGACTTCTCGTGGCCCGTTTGGAGCGATATATGCGTCTAATAATTTCATCCATAGCATTCGGACGTACTCACAACCTTGGGTATTCGGAGATAATGGGGTGTGGGGATCGCTGTCAACCATACTATGATAATGTTTCGTGTACCTCGAAGCATCCATTGTGAACTCCAAGGTTTCTAAGCAATGGTTCTGCGATAGGTAAGCCATGAAGGCGCTGAGGGTCCATGGCGGTGGTGCATTGTTTGAGAGGACTTCTTGTAGAGTTGGTCTACGAGGGCAGTACGGGCCTGAAGGTATCGCCAGACTCAGCGGCCTCGAAGGCAGGAATTCCCCCGACGACATGAAGCCTTCGTCGTCTGCGTCCCAGTCCGAGAGGACGGACGAGCAGCGTGGTGATGTTTCTCTCGATGATGTATGCAAGTACAATGAGGGAGGTTTTCGGTGTTTCGATTTTCTCATTGCGGTTCGAAGATATCTCATGGGCACAATGGTCTGCTGGGTGACTCCACGAGTCGAGTCGTATCGCGTCGTCGAGGAGAGATGAAGGAGATGAGAGGAAATGCTACCGCGTCGAATGCATGAGTCGAAAGAGTCTCCTAATGGTACAGAATCGTGTTGAAAGAACCGGTCCTTCCTGTTTGCTTCATCAACCGAGTAGAGGTGACCCCGCCGTTGCTGTGTTAGACAAAAGTGAGAAGGTCGTACGTCGTAGACTGCAGGTAGCCGGGTGTGAGCGCGTCAGTTATGAGATGTCTCCAATAGCGGTGGTGGTCGACCAACACAGGACGGGTATCGACAGAAATTGATGTCGGTTGAATTGCTTCTGGAACAGCGTCTCCGACACGAAGGAACAGGGTATGGCAGATGGTAAATGAAGGCCGTAGGGGCGAAGGATCAGGCTTTTGGTGGAGTTGTCTTGCTGTAAAGCGATCTCGGTGGAGTATAATACAGTGCGTGCGACCTTCCAAAACGAGACCCGGTCGAAAAAAAGCTTCTTTGTCGGGGAAGATGTGAAGGAATGGCTGAAGTCTGACAGAACCTCGGGAGTGACGCGATTAGAAGGAAGTTGAAGCAATCCAGACAAGAGCGTGACACACTCTCGTAGAAACACACAATCAATAGTGGCCGAGGAAGCCGTAGATAATCACGATGCTGGTGACGGAGGGGGAGACGGCTGTGTTGCAACGCTCGGGGGGAGTCGTCGAGCTCGTTCGGAAAGGCAATTATTGCTAGACAACGCTGGTGTTGATGGTAAGGAAGGGAAGGATGTCTCGGGGCGAAGAAACAACGGGCAGAGTAATGGTTGGAGGACGTTAACGAAGTGACAGTTGGTCAAGCCCTACGACAGGACTGAGGTGCGTAGTCAGTTTTTTGGGGGAACGAGGAGAGCTGGATAGCTGGATGGCTGGACCGTGGCGGGTGACGGATGTGCGTGTCTCGTGTGTGGCTGTTTCGGCAACTTAAGATTTTCTGCAGCAGCAAACAGCGGAGGAGGAGGAGGAGGTGGTGGTGGTGGTAGTGGTGGTGTTGTTGATGTTGATGTCGATGTGTGTGTGCGTGTGTGTGCTCGTGAGGCTAGAGAGGAGAAGGGCAGTAGTGGTGAGGTTGAGGAGATGTAGTTGCTCAATAAGGTAGGTTAGGAGGGTGCAAAGTTCAAGAATAGTCAGGAATGGTGGTGATTGGCAAGGTCAAGGCTACGAGAGAATCGACGGACGGCCAGAGCCAGAGACATTCGAGCGATGCATGATGTGAATGGAACATGGAGTCTTTCATCCCTTGGCCTTGAAGTGGATGCGACTCTGAGACGGCGAGCGATTGAAGGGCGGCCAAATAGTGTGGGGCGACGCAGCCTCCAACGCTAGAAGGGCACTAGAAGAAGCCAAGCACGCACGACGCATCACGCCCGGCGAATGGCAGGCTCGTCCCAGCGCCCGCGGCATTCCACCTGGCCAATGACATAGTCTAGGCGTGCAGGTGGAGCCCGTGGCTGCGGGCTAGGATTGCATCCGGCCTAGGGGCTCCATGGATGGACCCAGTCCTTCTAGAACAGCGTTGGCTTGGCAGCTTCTTCGCCTTCCTTCCTCGTTCAGCAGGTGGAGTCGTCTTGGTAACTACTCCTCTTTCTTTGCTCTGTTCACTGCAAAGTGACACCATCGATTAAATCACCGTCCCCCCTCCATTGGCTCCATTGGGGCCATCAGTCGATGAATCTATGGGATGGTCCATGGGCCATGGTCCATGAGTCCACGAGTGAGTCCATCAGCACTGCACTGCACTGTCTACTGCACAGTACAGTAGCATCAGTCAGTGGTCAGTAGTCAGTAGTGAGTAGTGAGTTGTCTTTGTATGTGTGCCTTCTCCTTCTAGTGCCTCTCCATCACCATCCATCCACACACCCTTCCGTCATCCATCATCCATCACTCATCCTATCGCTTGTATTATTGCACTGTAGGTTGCCATCCCATCCCATCCCATCCATCCTATGCATCCTATCTCATGACATAACAATGGCCATTGCGCAATTCCCATCGTGTGCGTATGTGCGTGTGTGTGTGTGCTGGCGGATGCTGGTCGCATTGATTACGAAGGAGGCGCTGGACGGAGATCCAGCAACCCAAATATCAATACCAACCCAACTACGACCCAGCTCCGTCGTCCAACCCCGTACGCCGTACCTGCGTTTCTCTGACCACCACCTCCATCATCATCATCATCATCACTATACTGCTGTTCCCTTCGGCGCTGCTCACTCACTAGCCAGAGGTGAGAAATCAGTTGTTTGAGGAGGGGTCCGTCAGGCCGTCAGTCACGCATCACGTCGTCACCGCAGCGGGTGACGAAAACGGTTTTCCTCGTCTGGTGTCTGCTGGTCGCGGGCACTGGAGATAGTGGGTGAAGATCATTGACTGGGCCCCCTCATATGATACGGTGCTGTATAGTACCCAACCCAAGTCTGGTACTGCCGTTGCGGGCGTCCCCTCCCCTCGTCCCCCTCGTCCCCTCCCAAGATGGATGGGGAGACTGTCACGCTCAAGTGCCGAAAGCATCAAGAATCAAGCTCCAGGACAAGAGCCCTCTCTTCCCCTCGTCGCCCGTGAGCCAGTGAGAGCCGGGCGCCGTATCGTAGCACCCACCCTCTTGCACCGACTCACCTTCTCAAGCAATTCGTCCACTACTCAACCCCGCCGATCGTCATGCACAACATTAAACCTCATACAGTACAGCGGCCATCTCATCTGATTTGTTTCTCCTCCTCAGGAAGCACGCTTCCGGTTTGTGTTATATAGCCTTTGACATATGTTAAACGGCGCTCAATCATGTGATATCGGACTTTACATCGGAGGTATGAGGGGCAACTCCAGGACCAAGTCTATAGATGTTATTAGTAAAACTGTATCATATATAGTAATTTACATTACATATATCAAATGCGATTCTAATACGTACAATTACAGTTACTAGACTAAATAATATATCAGTGCTCCCTCCGATATAAAGTCCGATATCAAATGATTGAGCGCCATTTAACATATGTCAAAGGCTACATAACACGTCCCCTCCTACATCCCCGTCTCCCAGCCCGGGCATCAGAATAGATGCCAGATGTCATTGCCACCAAGCACCAACCACCAAGCATCAACCCACCCTGCACCTGCTATCATTCCAGAGCTACTCCCTGCTGAGAAGGTGTCCGGTCTGGCTCCAGATTAAAAGTGCGCCGATCAGCCAGTTATCAGCAGGCAGAGGGCGCGTGTGTTTCGCTGCAATCTGGAGAGTGAAACGCAATATCATTGATCCCCGCTGCAATCAATATTCCTCGCACATATCAAAGCCTAAATCTGCCATGCTCCATATTTCCTCCTTCTCGAAGAACGAATTGCGCCAACGGTTTGTGGAGACGACACACACGCTCACACACATCGCATCATGATCTGCTGAGGGAGGGGGAGGCAAGTAATTCTCCGATACGATAATGGCAGAGATAGAGAGAGAGTTGGCAATTAACCCGAAACGCCTTCTGGAATGCTTCTCGAAGACTCGAAGAGCATCTTGACTTCAGCCGTCCAATCAGCCGGGGCAGGCAGAGAGTTCAGGCCGTTGTCCATCAGCTCTTCGTTCCCTTGCCGTCCTTTCCGAATGCTGGCCCCTCGAGCTTAAGCACCACAATAATAATTCATACGAGGTAAGCAGCACCAGAGTCAAAAGGCTAGCTAGCTCAAAGCCAATTGCCCCAAGCGAGGAAACAACAGCAGAGCTCGACCTCGACGTGTCAAGTTGTCAACCTCTGTCTGACCCGGATGGCGTTCCATGCAGGGGAAATCTCGTGATGGATCATGGAGTGAGCAGAGAGTGACGACAGGTGATCAATCTCTCCACCAGCTCGGGTTTTCCGATCTGTGAATCTCTTTCGTATCACTCCCGTCATCTCTCTGCGCCTCCAAATTGTCTTTCGTCTTTTTTTTTGGCGCGCGCGTGAGCATGTGGAAATTTCTCGCGGCCACCACCATTCAAGGTTCCCGACGTCAAAGTTCCTTCGCACGCCCTTCCAAAATGTCTAATGTCCATCCATCCATCTATTCTCTTTCGGACTCCGGCTCCCCTCGTCGGGCGCGTGCGTGCATCCGCGCGCGCGCGAAGAAGGTTTTTCGTACGAGGGGAGAGGATCGAGAGGAGTAAAGAGAGTACGGTAGAGGGGTAATTGGATTGGATTGGTAAGTGCTAAGTGGTGCTGGTTGTGGTGCTACCTCGAGCTTCGAAGCCATAACCGTAGCCGTAGCTGTAGCCGTAACCGCCCAATCCTACCTACTGTGCTTGTACTGTAGGGTAGGTACAGTACGTACGTACGGGAACGGTACGGTACGGCACACTGCCTTGCCTTGCCTTGCCTTACATTACATTGCCTACCTTGCATTCATTTATCCATTACCAAAGAAATATCTCTTCTTCCCTGTTTCATTCCCTGGTGCGTTGTTTTGCCTTTTGGTCTGTTGTGCGGTCGTCTGCCGGCAGACTTGCGGCCAATATATGATAGCCGGGCATGGCCGAGGAACACGACGACAAGAGCAACAACCTCCCTAACGTGACAACGCGGGGTGCTGTGTAACGAACGAACGGGATAGGGATAGGGATAGGGATAAGGATGGGGATAGGGATACCCTGGGAAAGCGAAGGGACCAGAAGAGAAAGAGGCAACAGAAGGTTTCCCTACCGCACAAGACAAGATGCCAGAGTGGAGTATCGAATTTTTCCCAATTCCCTTGTTTTTGGGGATTCCGTTGGTTCTCACGGTAGTATTTTGTTCTTCCTTTTCTTCTTCCTTTCTACAGTAAAGCCTCAAAAAGCTTCAGCAAAAAGCTTCGTGCCTCTCCAACCGAGACGAGCACGACCTACTGTACTCGTACTACTACCGGTAGTAAATTGTACCTGTACCCGCACTGCACTGTAGACCTTCCAGACTCGGTCCGATGTGCCCGAGGGGGCGGTAGCTGCTTGCACTACTGTAAAGTAAAGTAAAGTAAAGTACAAGTACCGTAGGCGAGGACAAACAGGGGAGACGATCCTCTTCTGGGCTCTCCTTTTTGTTTTTGTTTTCGTTTGTCGATTCTGCAGTCTGTGATTTTTGGTTGTTGTTATTGTCGTCGTCGATTGATCGGTACCGCTTACCCCTCCCTCCCTTTCCACTTCCCACCCCCCTTGAGAGGCGTGGGGCGGCTGCTGCTGCTGCTGCTGGGGCGTTGTGATGCTTTGTGCTCTGTGCTCTGTGCCTTGTGCTTTGGGCTTTGGGCTCCGTGCACGGTAATAACGAGAAGTGGTGGTGGTGGTGGCGGCGGCGGCGGGCGGCGGATAAAAGTAAGAAATTCAGGATCTGATCTTGCCTTGCCTTGCAGTGGCTTCCGGGCTCGTTCGTGTTCTCTCAGATTTCTAGAAGCCTTCCTTCCGCAGACTAGCGCCGCTCGCGAGATACCGGCCGAGGCATGGCCAAACGGCGATCCCGAGAAACGGCTGAGCGTTGAGCGATGGGCGATGAGCGATGAGCTTGTGTTCGCCTCTCTTTGGTGCAGGGGATGGGATGGGATTTTAGGGGTTTGGGGGTTTGGGTTTTCAAAAGGGGGCATGGGCATGGGCATGGGTACGGGATTCATTGATTAATTGATTGACTGATTGATGAGCTGAGTGTCTTACTCTACCTGTCCCTCCAGGTGTGTGGGTGTGGATATACATACATATTGTGTGATAAGATACAGCACGGTGCGGTACCCGGTTAGGTAGATAAATGGGTAATAGGTGGGCATGACAAGGCAAGGCAAGCACGAGCAGGAATGGAGAGTGTGTGCGTGTGCGTGTGTGTGCGGAGAATTAGATGGAAGGATTGACGAAAAAAGATGGACATGGAAGGATGAGAGGGGTACGTGTGTACGTACTGTACTCTGTACAGTGTACAGTAGCTGTATACGATATACTAGATGGGCCCCCCGTTTCCTCTCTCTTTTGGGGAGGGGGGGGGAGAGGGGTTGCGCCATCGTGCGGATGTTTGGTACTATCAGTATGTTTCGTTTTGTTTCTCTTTTTTTTTTTGGTTCGGTTTCCCTGCACGGCATGGGAGTCACCTCGTGTATTATATCGTGTTGTCTTGTTTACTTGTTTATGTTTGATTGCAAATCCGCCTCCCCCTCCTCCTCCTCCTCCGCCGCCGACCCTATCCTACCTATGTACGTACAGTCCTACTTTTTTGCCCGGCCACCTCACCCTCACCCTCACCTTCCTCATCCCTCTCTTTTGTGTTTCTATTTCGGTTTCTTCTCTATCTCCTTATCTCTTCTCCTCCCTCCTTCCCTCGCGCAGAAATTGCGTCAGTCCCTCGCAGGATAGGCCTTCCTATTCTGGCTCCCCTTCCATCTTTCTCCTCTCCTCTCCTCTCCTGCCGGTACCGGGACCGGGTCCCGCGCAGGGACGGGGACGGGGACGGGGAAGGGAAACAATGGGAATGGGAATGCGAATGGGTCCCGTCCCAGCTGTGTGGGTTTCGTCTTTCTTCTTCTTTGGAGTGCACACTGCACACACACATTTGCAGATGTGCGTGTGTGATTGAACGAGTGAGTGAGTGTTGGTTCGTGAGCGAGGGTGGCGCCGGGGCGTGCATGTACCTGCTAGACTGGGAGAGAAACATGCCAGCCCCGGCTTGGTGAGGAGAGGATGAGAGGGGAGAATAAACAACTGGGGACTGAATACCCTTTTTTTTTCACGTTTCTCTGAGCTAGTCTCTGCTTGGTTTTCTCTCTCTCTCTCTCTCTCTCTCTCTCTCTCTTCTACTTCTGGATCCTCTTCAGCCTCGCTGGGTTTTTATCCTCTCTTTTCTCCTCCTGAGTGTTTACTCGTTTGTTCCCATCGTCAGGAAAGTGAGTGAGTGAGTGTGGATATAGATACTACGTACTAAGTGCTAGTCCCTCTAGCCAAGTGGGGAAGGAGACAGGATGGATACCTATCTGTCTGGACTCTGAACTCTAGACTCTAGACTCTGCAGCAAGGAGAAGAGAAAGAAAAAAAAAATCAGAGCCTTCATTTTTTTCCTTCGTCTGTTTTTACGTTTTCCTTTGCTAGTTTGTCTTTCTTCCCTTCCGCCCGAGTGCTCTTGGAGGGAGGCGAGTTTTTTTCTCGCTGGGTATACGGCACGGCTTGGGATGGGATGGCGTGCTTTTTTTGGGGTCGTGAAAGCAAGGACTTTTTTTTTTCCCTCTGGATTTTTTCTGGTCCTGGGGAGGAAAATAGTGTAGGGGTGAGGGATCGTGTGGTGAGGTGTTTGTGTCTGTTGTGATGGCTTTGAAAGTGGGTGAGGGAGTGAGGGAGTGGTGGTCGCTTGAGACTTTTTGAGGGTTCTGTTTTTTTTGTTTTTTTTTTTCTTTTGGGAAAAATAAAAATAAAAATAAGGATTGATAGAAAGGCGGGCATACTTACTTAACTTCTGATAGCTATGCCTTTGACCGCATGATTTAGGAAGGAGTAGACTTGTATTTGGATAGCAATCTGAAAGGAGAGAGAAAGAATATACAAGTCAGGTTGCCTACATTTATCCTCCCTTTCCTTGCAAGAGCCGACGACATCATCTCCAGACTCAAACTCCCCTTCAACCACCCTAAACCTCCAATCATGTAGCTCTCCTTCCGGATTATAAGATGGCTATCTTCTACCCGTCATATTTAGCCCATCAAGAAGACCTGACTATTCAGAGCTCCCGCTAGGTCGATCACCTTTCAGAAGTGAAGTATCTACCCTACTACCTCGCCTCGGTCCTCGTTTCCCGCAGCGAGAAAGAAGCGACGACGCAGTGGTTACAATCTACCCAAACCCATCCTCAGGTTTAAAAGCCAGAATAGAAAACCAAGCCCAAGGCAAGACAAGGCAAGAAAAAGTTGAGAAAAGCCCAACCCCTCTTATCTGCAACCATCTCATACAGCATCCCATCTCAAGACTCTCGTGGTGCCTGATCAGATTTGCTCTAGGCAACACCCTCACACCCACTACCACCATCAGTAGCAGCAATACAACTACCCAAGAAGCGAGCTAGGCAACCGACACCTACCCACCACTTCATCACTTCATCACTTCATCACTTTGACTCACCCTCACGTCACGACCCAGGAAGGAAAAAGAGGAGAGGGAAAAGAAGAAAAGACTCGTAAGCTCTTACGTCCTTTGGGGATCATCGCCTGTGCTGTACTGGTGCGGGTGTGGGTGACTCATTCATGCGTCTATGCCCACCTGGGTCTTACTTGGTATCCTCTTCTTCTCCTTCTTTTTCCCCCCTCGGGTGTCCACTAACCATGACGCCCTTTTGTCACCTGCATGGTCGTTGTGACAGAGACCGGGAGGTGGGAAGCGGGAAGTGGCTGAGATTTTTGATGTGGGCTTTGTTGGTTGCCTTGATACTGAGGGGATTTCGGTAGGATGGGGAGTATTGTGGAAAGGAAAAGAAAATGTAGTCACTTTGACTGATCGGTGGCACCTGCCTCGTTTTGTGACTTGCAGTCTTGGGCTCTTGTGTTGAGGACGAGGTAGTAAGTAAGTTGTAGCCCAGCCCTGTATGAGATTCTTGATATGGGGATGCAGAGATGGGAATTCAATAGGGGATATGAAGGACATATGTTAAAGAGCTAACTAACAGTTCTTGCCTGTATTTCTCTCATCGCCAAGGAGATACGTACTCTACAGGTCTTATTGAAGATGGGCTGCTGTAGTATATAGATTCTCTGTGATTGCTATATATTGGTTATACAAGAGAGAACTATAAGTTGTATTCTCAATCTCCAACCTGTGGTTGAATTGCGGAAGGTAATAGCTAGCTATATATACTTCATACTAAGATTGGTCGGTCTTCTTGTTAGATATTTGATAATCATCTACTAGTGTACTTTGATAACTTCTCTGATGCCAGCAGAGGGGGTTTGTTGGACTGCAGGAGGTAATGGCTAGTTATATATTGTGTAGCAAGATTAGTCTTCTTATTGGATTTAATTGTGTATTGTGTTTTGATGACTTCCTCGGAAACTAGTAGAGGGAATTTGTTTATAAGTGAAATTAAACAAGACAAATCTGTAGTAAGCATCAGAGGAGTCTATTATAATGCAATGCTTTTACTGCTAGCCCAGGTTAAAAGCCTGTTGTAGCGATTTGAAGTAACGAATCAAGGAAATCATTCAACACAATCAGTCTTGAGTCTTCGGGCCCTTTTCTCTCATACCCCGCAAGTTCTTCGCACTGGAGCAGAATTCGATTCGTCGACCACTTATGTAGCATTCGCTGGCTTATTTATATACAACCATTCCATCTAAGATGAACAGTGCCTCTTCCGTTTTCCCCTGCTCCTATACGCCCTTTCGCTATGCATGAAAAGAATCGGTTCGTCTATACATATTACAGCAACTCTCGCCGAGGGTTCCGTTAATTCTCAATGGCCCATGCCTTGACTACTCCGTCATCTCCTGTCGTGATAACCATCTCTTCACCATCCTCTTTTTTGCCAGCATCAAACCGTGTGCACCATATAACATGATTCACCTCGTATGGACCGTGGGCACCTTCGAGAATCGAAATAATAACCCATTGCATCTCAGTGCCATCGACTTGCTGCCCTCCAACCTTTTTCTTGACCTTCTGCTCTTCGTAAACAACCACTTTTCCATCACCACCTGCTGAGACAACACGACCAGTTTTCTTGCTCCAGCTTACGCTGTAGATGGGTAAATCGTGAGCTCTGGGCAAGACAGACGTACAGTTCCAGGTCTCATCCACAGGTGCGGGACGCATTGTGCTTGGGATACCAGAATTGAAAAAAGACGGCTTATTGGGCTGCGGTGGCTCTGGAGCCCGCGACCAAACCCGAATAGTCGTATCGGCGGAGGAAGATATAAGTCTTGGACTTTTTCGCGACTCATCCTTCTTCATAGATACCTCTGGTTCCCAATCCAGACTCCAGACTATTCCATCGTGACCTTCCATTACTGCGAAGCAGCCCCATTCTCCTTCCTCTTCTTCCCTCCATAATCGGATTGTGTCGTCATAGCTTGAGCTTGCTAGGACTTCGCCTTCATCATTTTCACCCTGCGCTCGCCAACATACGCACTTTACATCTGCTGTATGTTCTTGTAGAACCGCCACAGTCTCAAATTCGTCATCTCCCTCTTCACCTATCTCCTCCCAGATCCATATTGACTTGTCGCGGGAGCATGATGCAAGCCATTGGCCAGAAGGCGAATAAGCAACGTGTTTTACTTCTGAATCGTGCCCCTCGAGCACAATAGCAAACTCCCAGTCCTCGCCATCGTCTGAATCACCACTATTTGAGACCACACCATTTCTTGTGACCTCGAGTTCTAGCGCTTCAGTATTGTCTGCTTGTGCCTCCCCTTCCCTCCGTCTCCAGATCCCCATTGTAGAATCAAAGCTGCCCGTGGCGATGCTTAGAACCCCATTGTTTTTGGCCGCAGGCTTCCACGCAACTGATCGGACGGACCGCGAGTGCCCACCTTCGAGCGTAGAGTGTAATGTAAAGTTTGCCAGCGAGTATACGCGAACGGTCTTTTCGGACGTCGCAGTCGCAATGAGCGGAAGACCATTGGGGTTTGGAATCGACACCCATGCGCGCGTGGAGGACGGTGGTTTGAAATCTGCGAGATGGACAAGATGCCCAGCTTCGGATGCCATGTCTGCGCCTACTGCTAAAGATAGCTTTGTACTCCCGGGGCGATTTGAGTTGCTCTGACAATGCGATTGTGCTGTGTATTGCGAATGTTGATATGGTGGGGTAAGGCCTGCGCCATCCGATAAGATTGTTTTTCGCCATTTGAAATCGCTGCTGCCCGAGGGGCTAACCGGCCGGAACTACTTGTCACCGGCCGGGGTTACTTATCCCCGTTGAAATGACTTTAGTCTCAAGCTCTTTCATCTCAGTTCGTTATTCTCTCAGATTAGAGTGGATTTTTGTCACAAGTTGTGAGGGTGTTCCAAGGTTATTATGTCGATAGTGGCGTGCCCTGATCATGCCGACTTCCTTTGCATCATCAGGGACTTAAACCTTGAATACGTGCAGCTCTCCAGCATAATGTTTTGTTATACTATATAGCCAGGATATTGTTTTGTTAGAATAAACTATTTATTACCTATATATGATAAATATACTATGGAGCGTAGGAGTCTATGTTCTGCGTATATATTGTCTTATATGAGAGGTATTATGGAATCTCGGGACAGCCTTTCCAGAATGACACCCATTACTAAGTCTTTAACTGAAAGTTTTATAACTATGATTAAGTATTGTGTTTATTGCTAAAATTAGGAGAGCCCGAGGATATTGAAATAGTGAGTGTCTGCTAATTAGGGTGGTATTTATGTGAAAAAACAGTGTGTGGTTGCGGAAGATGCCCTACCTTTGAGCTGGAATTATTACATTAAATTAACGACAGTGTTCATAGTTCAATAGAAGGTTCCTGCATGATCCGCATGAACCGCATGATCCGCTCATATGGTCGGTTAGTTTTGCTGCTTTGTGTTGTGCCTGCTTGCTCGGTAGGCAAGTGCAGTTCTTGTAACCACCTGCAAGCACTTGCTTTGAGTTCGAAAAGATCTCAAACGCACACATACCAACACACACAAACGACCATAAAACCCCTTTAATACACTTCAAATTCTTTGACCCTCTCCCCTCCTTCATCAATATCAGACGCAATGCCTTAATTCAGTAATGGGTACTGATAATTGTTGCACAAGTCGAGATCCCCCTTCACCAGAGGCAGAATCACCAAGATCAGCTTCATCGACTTTCCAACACAAGACTGTAACAATAACCGCACCACTGATATCTTCTAGCAGTGCATCTCGTTCTTCAAGACCAGAAGATGCTATAGCAATGGAAGCTACCAACAGCATCAATCCGGCCCAGTTGGACCAACAGCATCAATCCGAGGAACTTGTGAACAAGACGAGCTCGATTTCATTGAGTGCTATGAAATCACGAATCAAGAAAGGCAAGTCTCGAGAGTCTACAACATCTGACTATGACACATCTCGTAAGTCAAATATAGACAACAAGAAAGTCACTTCAATGAAGAGTTCTGTGTCTCTGGGCAACATACAGAGCAAGATACGACAACGATTTACTAGGGGAAAAGCTCCTGAAGAACCTTCCTCGACTTTAGACAACACCGAAGAATCGGTTGGAGGGGATGCAGAGCGTCGACAGATTGACGTGGAGAGTGCCCAACAACAGTTGACAGGCAACGACAGCGAAGATGCCACACCTATTAATGACAGCACTGATCCAGCACCATCCGACTCTGATATGAAATTTGAATATGTGGTCCCAGAAGATATGGCTTCCACGTTTGCTAAGTATGTGTATCCACAGCACATTTTTTGTTTTTTGTTTCTTGTTATAAAGATTTCTATCCAACACAGAGAGACATTGCTGATTCAATCTAGGCAACGCGAGTCTATGCTATCGTCAAGAAAGAATTCTCGTGCGAGAAAAGTACACTCTGCCGACACCAATACAGAGGAATCAACTTCAGTTCTTGTGTTTGCCTCCGAGAGAGAAGACGATGGAGCACACACCTACAGGTATGGATATCCATTGCATATTTCTCTTTTTTATTTATGGATATTTTGAATCCGCAAGAAGAGAAGGACGTCGCTGATTCAATCTAGACGACATCAACCAGAATTGTCTGCAGAACCCCAAGTCGAGACGAGTGGTAGTACATCGACGCATTCCGATATGGCTCTTTCAAGAGGGCATAGCCTTCCCAGCCTTTCGACTAGAGACATGAGCTCTATTCCTGAATTACCACAAGCACCGGAGCTTACACCACAACGCTTGCCGAGTGTTTCTGCTGCAGATGTTGCTCCATTATCATGGCGGGACTCAATGAGAGGACCCAACAGAGCCGAAAACCTCCGAAAGTTGAGTAGGGAGCACACTGAGCCTGAGTCTATGGTTGAGACCGAACCACAGACGGTCAATTCTCCTGAAATGAGTAGATGGCTCAATAGTCAAGGCTTGCGGGTTAGGTCGGATATCATTGGATCCTCGGAGAGTAGTGGTAACCAAGATCCCCCTGATTCTTTACCACGAGTTAGAAGTTCGACTCAAGAATTTGGTGGTGTTGATGGGCCCACTGAATCCGGCTCAGTCCGTCTCCAAGAAATGGGCGTCCCCAGAGTACTCGCTAGAGATCTTCGCAATTCTTCGTCTTCACCACAACTATCAACAGAGGAAAGTGGCACTCAGCAGCGTGGTCGTCCAAATATTCCCGCATCTCCTTTCAACCCCCACAGTTACCGAGTTCGAGATATAGTTCAAGATATAAACAATAGGTCTAACGAGACAGAGAATCCTTCGTGGAGCAGCATATTTTTACCTCTGTCTCCAAATCCAAGCAATCTAGCACTTGGAGTAAACACCAATGGTGAGTAACTCAACTGAGCTTATGTTTATCATATTAATAATCAATTTAAAATAGACACTGCAGTGCCTTCTTCACCAGAGGACTCGCCTAATCGATTGGAAGATGAAGTTGCTACAGCACTGAGTGGCACAACTGAGTCAAGACATATTACGGCTTCCAACACTGAGACTTCCAACACTGAGGAATTATCTCAAAACTCTGAATCAAGTCAAGCAAACTTAGCAAGACGTGGCAAGAAGAGCAGATTCAGAGAAGAGCTCGGTAGAGCTCCTTCCAATGGTAAGCCGTCCATAATATATTCTCTTCATTTTCCACATTTCCCGAAACTCGGAAAGCTTGGTGCAAAAAGCTATGATGGTTCTGCTTCTACCCATAAGCTTGACCAGCCACATCCGGATATTGATCTGTCTTCAATACCAACACCACGCATTGGCCATGGTTATCATTTTCCTAACGTTTCTAGCATCTTAAATGTGTCACAAGGTAAACTTTCCGTCCATGACAAGACACCACAGACAGCAGGAAGTGCTGTAGACCCAATGGACGAGTTTCCCGACAGTGCGCAGTATGCTTGGACTAGGGCAGTTAAGATGCATGGTGATGCTACGGCCCGGCAGATGGGCGATTCTATGAAGGTACCGAAAGGTCGTCGAAAAGCTTCCAGTACCTTGACCTTAAAAACTTTGTCGTTTAAATTGTCAACCAGAAAAAGTACAAATGTAAAGAGTATTACGAATCACGAACATATCCTTGGAGCGGACAAGGAGGATAGCTCTGAGGAATCTGAACGAGTAGAGACAGCCGAGGAGGCTAGAGAACGAATCAAGCAAGAATTTCGCCTTCGAGAAAAGGAAGAGGCGAATATGAGTGCTTGGGAGCATGAGCTGGAGGAGATTGAGCATGGTGCAAAAGACAAGAGCAGGAGCATTATTCCTCGTGGCCGTTCGCTCCAACGTGGTCCTTCTGCCGGCAAACTCCCAGCATCTTGGTCCCGATTTCCTTCCCATACACGCTCAGAAAGAACAGAGAGCGCTGGACCCAGTGACCGTGTCGAGCCTCAAGATTTCGCCTCAACTCCCGATTGTCAGGAACATCAAGATCACGAAAACGAACCCCACAAAATTGGTTGGAGCCACAGGTTTAGGGCTAATCTCTATCAAATTCGTACTACTAGTACTGCATCCATGTCAGACAGGGTCCATGGTCGCAAGAGTAGTATTCAGGTAGGCGGAAATGTGGAATACCCTGAGCTTGAACTTCTGGGCAGCGGTACCCCACGTGATGGTGAACTTGAACGGGAAGTTGGGGAAATGGTTCGAGGCGCCGAAAGGGAAAAACGCAGAGTTGGAGTAGTAATCGGTGATGGTGCTAAAGACGAAGGTGATGTTGATGTTGGGGATTCGAGCTTTTACTCTGACTGCCTTCCTGATTTCAGAGATTCCTACAGACGAGTACCAGGAAGCTGGAATGATCATGAGCAAGAACCCAAGAACAGCACACTTCTCGATTGAAGGCACCTTGTTGGATTTTTCTTTTTCTCGCGGACTTGGGATATGACTCCACTGGAGAAATTATTCTTGAGTATGTTTGTTTATTGGTTAACATGGGTCGGGGACGATTTGGCTACATGAGAGACAGATGTATGGTTAATGAGCGAGTGATAGAAGAATTGAACATGATTCATCGCAGTGTTCCCTTGGGGACATGGCTTGACTAGGTAACTATGTGAGAAGACATTATGAAATTCTAATCTTGAAGACTGACCTAGGTAGCCAGTCCTTTGGTTCATGTGCTTAGATAGTGCTTGTGCTTGGAGGGTACACCTTCTACTTTTATATGGAAGGAAGCCAAACGAAGCTTGCCGCTGCACTTAGTTCGCGGTTCAAAAGCCTTTCGCCTGTTTACCACCTCACTCTACACAACTTCCTCATCTCTTGATGGTGCAGACGACGGCAAGGTCTACGGATAGGGAGGACTGTTCTATACAATCCTCTGCTATCACGACCACGCAACGCAAGGAAAGATCTTCGCCGCCACTACTCTTTGTCAACACCAGCACTACACTTCAACAACACATGCCCTAGATCTGAATGGTCATAGCCAACCGACAATAGACTTAATCGATCTCACTGCATTCTTCTTTCCCGATGTGTCTCTGCTTCAGCTGGAAGATGTTCGACATCTTCAAGTTCTCGATGGACAAGCCTACGAGGAACGTTGGCACCTTCATCCCGCTTGTAGCTCGCGGAGATGATTCAGTCATCTCCTCTGGCTATCCAATCCACAAGCCGGCTGTTGTTATTGTTCAGGGTAAGCTATACCAGCCATTACTGACATACGGCAGTGGTCAGTAGGATCTGACAACTCAAATTTTAGGAACGCTGCAGTCTAAGATTCACTACTCTTACCTGGTTACGCTCTTGAATCTCGAAGGTTATGATGCGTACTATCCTAACCTCCCCAGCAACTACCGAAAGAAGCCAACAACGAAGATGTACGACGATGCAGCAGTCATCAAGCGAGTTCTAGAAAAGCTGATTCAACGCGATGGGCGTGAGGTGATTCTCCTCATGCACTGCTACGGAGGCGTCGTTGGAACACAGGCAGTCGTTCAGAACCTCACCAAGAAGTGGCGAGAGATTTATGGGCTGGCAGGCGGAGTTGTACACCTGGTGTACGTCTCAGCCTTCATGTTGCCAATCGGCGAATCGGTAGCTACAGCGATTGCCCAGGAGAAGGTCTGCGGCGAAGATGGCAAGTGGGAGAACATGTTTATCATGCTGGTAAGCACCCACGCACTTGCACCCTCCTGACTTGCACCCTCCTGGCTTGCCGCTAAACAACCCAAAGCCAGATGGAAGTCTCATGCTCAAGGACGCACCGAATCGGCTCTACAACGACATGATGCACGAATCCAAGAAGCCTGAATGGTGGGCCTCTTTCGCTCAGAGCATGTACCATACACATCTCTTGGATCCGCTCTCAAACGCCCAGTACTACGCCGTCCGAAGCACCTACATCTGCTGCGAGAACGACCGCTTCATCCCCCACGATGGGCAGCTCATGATGATCGAAGAAATGCTCGATCGAGGTCTTGAGCTCGAGATGGAGACTTGCAACGGCGGACACGTCCCCTTCCTTCACGCCCCGCAAGCCATCGTCGAGGTCATCAACAATGTCGACTTGACGCCCGACTACGGACGAAGCTTGAGCCTCTCGATCAACGACGAGAACCGACAGGAGAAGGAGGGCGGCATGTTTTAAGGGCGGTTGACACTATATCAACCAATGATCTTGCTATGTGCCATATGCGGATGATAATCATGACTACGACAATGGGAAATGGAAAATTAGAAGGTGCTTGATTTGGTTTTATCATCTCAACTAGTCGCTCTTAGTACTTTCATGGGAGGCGGATCAAGGATCATATACACCAAGGTAGATGGCTGGCTGGCTGGCTGGAATTTTTGTTTCTTTTGCTTGTTGTTGGAGTCCTGGGGGCCCAAGGATGGATGGAAGGATGGGACGATGGATGAATTGAGGATTTGCTATCACGTGGGTGATGCTTCTTTCATATAGAATCGAAGCAGCGTGAGTGGGGGCCACCTGTCGAAAAGGGGTCGTGATGTTTTTTTCTTTTTCTTTCCTTTTCTCTTCTTTGTTGCTCACCTTTTTCGCCTTCTTGCCCTTTTGCTGATGGGTGGTGGGTCATTTCCATTATTTCCATTATTTTCCTTATTTCCCTTGGCTGGCTGCAGGGGATGGGAATTGGGATGGGATGTGATGGGATGGGATGGACAGGACAGGACAGGACAGGACAGGTACAGGTACGGAAGTACAAGCAAGTACTGTACAGTAAGCGGTAGAAGACAAGCGAATCCAAGTACCGTGTCACCATGGCACCAAAAATAAACTGTGAAACAGACGGGCCGTTTTTGTTGGTGGTGTGGGTGGGTGGGTGAATGGATGATGTGCGTGTGTGTATGTATGCACTGTATGTGATGTGATTTGATTTGATTTGATCTCTGTTTTGCTGTCGGATCGTCACTCGAAAAAGAGCTGGGATCAAATGTGTTAAGTGAGGGAAGCCGATAAGATCTGCTGGTTGCACTTGTCGCACCATCTCTCTCTCCTTTCGAGCTTTTGTGGTTCTGGCGTCTCTGTTTGAGGGGCAGTCGAGTAGAGACTCGAGAGAGGGAGGGGTATTATAGGAGGTAGGTAGGGAGGGAGAGTTGATGATTGATTGAAGAGAATGATACTCCGTAGGCATTTCGGAGTGGAGTGGAAAGTGAGGTCATCGATGAACTCTCCCTACAATCTCCTTTTGTATCTCTCGTTTTTGATCTTCTAGCCGGTGGTTATATACACGTGTCGCCTCTCGAGGCAATTGAGTTCATGAAGCCAGCGGGAGGTCTATTACAACAACCTTTCTTGAAATTCATCCTTTCCGGATTCCGGACTCCGTACGGACGGACACGATGGAAAACAAACAAACAGGTGGGTTGCAATATGAGTTCCCTGATGAGTGGTTGGCAGTACTCGAGTCTGAACAAACGCATGCTTCCCAATTGTCTCAGTCAAACAACACGCAAGGTACAATAGAGCATTGGCACTGCAGCCCGATAAGATGTGAGTAGTGAGTAGTGAGTAGTGATGGAATCCTTCGACATTATTGACGACTCATGAAAATGAAATAATGCCCACCATCACCCCCCGCATGTCACTCACCACTGACCACTGACCCTGACCACCGTTCACTGACCACCGACCCCTATTATTATTCCCTCGATCGCATCGCTTGGCCAGCCAGAATCCAGATACAATACAGTAGATATGCTGCGCTGCCTCTTACCGCTCCGCTCCGCTTGACCTGCCCTCGGCCCTGGCGCATCGATGTACTGTAATTATTGTGATTCTGCACTCGAAATTATATCCTCCATCCCTGTATGACAATCCCACATTGATGATGATTTTGATCCCCTCCCGATAATAATGTGCTGTAGTACATGCACACTGTTCCCGACAATGTGGTCCCGAGAGCGACTTGGCTGGCTGGCTTTGGATGGCATCGTGAGCAGATGAACGACTCGAGTCTTGTCTGAAGGTGTATCATCATACCTCTCATGAGACCATGGTACACATGGCCAACGGCTTAACCTCTGGCCACCAAAACACCAAAACAGACGGTGCTTGAAAAATTATGGGGTTCTAGGTTCTGATTATGATGAGCAGTGACGAGTTCCACTTCGACTATCGCCCACCGCCCACCGCCTGCCGTATCAAATTGTCTGCCGAACAGTCCCACGAATCCGCCGCCCGTCCAATCTCCATTCGGCCACCCGCGGTTGCAACAAGAGCACATCCCCATTGTATCCATGCAGATATTTAGAACTCTAGCTGCAATCATGCTTGTGGAGGTCGAGGGGGTCCCTGGTCCCCTGTCCTGTCCTGCGTCCCTCCTTCTTTTAAGGGTACCACTCCTCCCAAGGTCAAGAAGACCTCAACGTCGTTCTTTTCCTCCCAGCTCCCTCCTCTCCTCCTCTCCTCCTCCAAACCCTCTTTCTATTCGCAACTTTCTTGGGCGCCTGGGTGTGAAAAGTACCTATACTTACTGTCCGTCTGGCTGTCGTACTGCGCATTTTTGGAGCCAGTCTATCACTTTCTTTTCTTTTTTTACTAGGTTCGAGGGAACCGTCAACGCCATGGCTGCTGCGATGGCGTCTGGGCAACGTTTTTTGAACTCTCGCAATCCATTTGTCCGCGCTCTTGTATTTGCCGCTTTTTGTTTAGCCCTCTTCATCCTCACCGTCCAGCCTTCCACCACTCGTTTTGAGCAGATCCAGCAGAATCTCGATACCTATACAGCGTCCCACCCGGTTGACCAGACCTTTGTGCCCGACTGCTCAGTCAACGGAACCCATTTGCAAAAACTACAAGAGAAATACAAGCTAGATGACAAAGTCGAATATGCGAAGCGGTACATCAGATTTACGAGGAAGGATATCGAGCGGAAGTCCATTACCAAGGTCGACGAGGCTTTGTTCCCAGAGTCCTTCGAGAAGATCGATATCAAAAACCCGCCAAGAACCGCAGAATGCCTGAAACCACTCGAGGTCGAGGTGCCGAAGTCACCTTTCCCAGAAACCGTCGATGCTTCCGATTTGCTCTTTGGAATCTCGACAACCTATGGGAGACTGCATGATGAGCACATTGGACCAATGAGAGAATGGTCGCATTGGTTGACAGATGGCCACGGGAACTCTAATGGTGCAGGACTCATCTTGCGTCTGATTGATGCTTCGGACGAGGAAATTGAGCATTCGAGAATGGTTATGGAGAAAATGGGAATCGATGTCAAGGTATACCATTCAGACAGCCAGATCGAAATGGCCCAGAGATATCTTTCGCTGCTCCCAGCACTTTACGAAGATCCTCGAAGGGCGTCTCGCAAGTGGCTGGTGATGTGCGATGACGATACTTTCTTCCCTTCCATGCACGGCTTGCTCAAGCAGCTCGAAACCTACGACCCTTCCACCGAGCTTTACATTGGCACCCTCTCCGAAGACATCAACCAGGTTCAACGTCACGGCTCCCAAGCTTTTGGGGGTGCCGGTGTCTTCTTCTCGGTCCCTCTCGCTAAAAAGGTTGCCAGCTTCTACGATGAGTGCAGCACGTCCGACAAGTTGCGAGAAGCAAACACTGGATGGGGAGCTCAAGGAGATGTCTTGCTACGGAAGTGCATCTACGAGCACAGCGAAGTACGATTGACTCTCTTGCGATCGCTATACCAACTTGATCTAGTCACGGATGTCAGTGGCTTCTACGAATCAGGTGGTAAACCACTCTCCCTGCATCATTTCAAGGGAGGCATGTGGCACACAGCTTTCCCCCACCAATACTCCCAAATCGCCCACACTTGCGGCGAGGACTGTATCTTCCAACGCTTCCAGACGAAAGACAACTTCATCCTGACGAACGGCTACTCGGTTGCCTATTACCCCAAGGGAATTGATTTCAATGTCCACCAGATGGAGAGAACCTTCAACTCAGCACCAAGTGATCTTGGTTGGAATCTAGACTTCATGTTCGGACCACAGAGACAGACATTGATCGAATCCGGCCGTAAAGCATCTTGGGATTTGAAAGAAGCCAAGGTTGAAGCGGATGGTAGTGTTCGCCAGATGTATATCCGTAAGAAGGATGACTGGAGATGGAGACAAAGCATCAATGGCAAGGCCATGTACGATATCGACGGCGTGCTCGAACTGATCTGGATTCCTTGAGCAGCAGCACCATATAAAGAAATATCACTACCATTTTTTCATTTGTTTTGGGAGGATATGCATCGGGACGCCAGTCATGAAAACTAGGAGTACTGTGGCCGCTCTCTCTCTCCTTTTCTTCTTGGAAACGAGAAGGAAGATTAGGAGAAGGAAGAGTGGTGGGGATATTGTACCAACAAAGGTCGCGAAGGCTTTTTCTTTTCTTCTGCATCTGCATTTTGGCATCCTTCAATCTTGGCAACTTGCATACCGCATATATATCTCTTGTATTTTGCATACCAGCGACCGGCGTCTTTTGTTTTGGTATTGGAACCTGGGGTTTTTGGTGTATTGGTTCTTTTTTTGGGGCGTGTCATGTCATATCACATCATAAACATTCGGGTTATTACCTACCTACCTACCTACCACCACCACTTTGGTTTTTGGTTTCTGGACTGGCTCTCTTTTATTGTCTCTTTTTATACATACCCGTTGTTTTTTTATAGACTGAGATTATCTGATAGATTGGTTATCTCGTGGTTTAGAATCTTTATATTTATTCACGTCAGTTGACCGTGCGGGCATTATTGTGACATTGTGATATACCTTTGTTATAAGTAGTCGGTTTTCAACCTACCTCAGGTACTGAAGTGACGTTAAAAGCTTTGTGCCAAGACAGTTCAATTGAGGCTGTATTGAATCTTGAGGCTATAATCATGTGATAGCCCGCCACCTTGCTGCCTTAGCGCCTTAACTGACATGCAACGTCATGGTCGGCGCGTGCCTTGCCATTGCGTGTGGCATGAAAATGAATATGCGATAAGTAGAGGCCGGCAACAACTCACTGTTGCGCAAGACTCAAACATGGCAAAGTAAAATCCCCTATTCTGAATTCCTACCGGGGAAAGCTCGCCGCTAACTCATTTTGATAGCAACATCCTCTTCTTGCCTTTTCGCAAGACCAATAACATCGCCTTCTCAGCAGCCATAAAGCAACACATCTCCAGCAAGTATGACCAGCACCCGGACATGTTCAGACAGGACCTCGAGGTCGTCGATGCGCTGCGCAGGGATGCCGTCAATGTTAAGGAGCCGCACACGAGCGGGATCAAAAAGATATCTGGCTATGCGGGGCAACTAGCCTGGATGGGGGGTAAATTCCCCATCGATGTAAGAACCTGCCCCCATATGTTTGTATGGCCTCATATGCAAAACAAGGGAAGCTAATTGCTCCTGTGGCGGCTTAGATCGGTGCCGATTTTACCTGGTACCCTGCCCTGGGATACAATACCGAGCGCCCCATGTCCCAGAATAACCTCAAGTTCGAACTCTCCAACGTCCTGTATAACCTCGCGGCCCTCTACTCGCAACTCGCCATGTCGTCGAACCGCAGCACCACCGAGGGGTTGAGATCGGCTTGCAATTATTTCTGTCTTGCTGCTGGCGTCATCTCGCATCTGAAGACGGAGATCATACCTGAATTGCGCTCGACGCCAGCTGAGGATATGGACCCTACAACGCTCGAATCCTTGCAATTCTTGTTACTGGCGCAAGCTCAGGAGTGTTTCTGGCAGAAGGCGGTCATGGATGGGTATAAGGATGCCTCGATTGCGAAACTGGCTGCTCGTGTATCGGATCTATATGGCTCGGCCGGGGATTGGGGAGTCAAGAGTGAGGCGATTAGCTCGGAGTGGATACACCATACGACGGCTAAGCATCACCATTTTGCGGCGGCGGCTCAGTATAGACAAGCTTGTGATTGTCTCGAGAAGAGAAAATATGGCGAGGAGGTCGCTAGACTTAAGGATAGTATCGCTTGTGTTAACGAGGCTCTCAAGGAGGCCAGGTACCTTAATAAAGTCGTCCTGGGGGATCTGAATGGGCTGAAAAATAAGGTTCAGGAGGATTTGAAAAGAGCGGAGAAAGACAATGACCTTATATACCTGAGTGAGTTTATTTCTGGGGCTTCAGGTAGGTAGCAAGTTACTGACAGTTCTAGATCCTGTGCCGCCTAAATCCGAGCTGAAAACTCTAGAGCGAGCGAATATGGCTGTCGCTAAGGTACCGAAGGAAGTTTCAGAACCGAACAGTTTTATTGGAGACCACCTTGATTTCGGACCACCACTCTTCGCTAAGCTCGTACCGTTTGCTGTACATGTCGCTGCAAGCATCTATGAGGAGAGGAGGGATCGCTTGGTCAACAATAATATTATCGACGAGCTTGAGATCCTCACCACCAAAATCCACGATACCCTCAGATCACTCAATCTTCCAGGCTCACTACAGGCGCTCGAAAAGCCCCTTGGTTTACCACCAAGCTTGCTTTCCCATGCCGAAGAGATCAGACAGGCTGATGCTTTGACGAGGCTTCAGCGATCGTTCTCGGATACATCGAAATTGAAGGCTTCAGATGATGCCATCTTTGCTGAGGGCAGGGAGCTGTTACACGCCGAAGCAGCGGAGAATGAACGATTGTTGATGAAGTATGGCACCGACAGATGGGCTCGTCTAGACTCTAAGTCTGCTGCGGCAAAACTCTATGGCCAAGTTGGCGAAATTGATGGCTATCTCAAGAGCGCAGCCAATAGTGATGAGCTTGTTGTAAGCAAGTTCAGAGAATGTGAAGACATGCTTCGTATTCTTTCTGGATCGGATCGCGACATTGGGAACTTTGTTCCCAGCAGCCGTCGCGTGGCTATTCCTCCTCGACTCGAAGGCGAAGTATCACGGCTACGGAGCAGTCTCAACGAAGTCAATCGATTTGAAACGAGACGAAGGCGAAATATTGAGGCGCTACGCGAGAAGTCGAAGAAGGATGATATCAATAGCAGCATTCTTAACGAAGCAGCTCGCTTAGAGAGGGAATACCCTAGCACAGCTTTAGTGCCCGCCCATTTTGAAGACTTCTTTGAGCAACGGCTTACGAAGTACGACTCGGATGTAGAATCGGTTCAGGCTGAGGCTCAAGAGCAGGATAAACTCATGGCGCAGTTGGAAGCAACCAATGCCTCGTTTGTCTCGGCGAGATCTGGCGATACGAGTTCTCGGGAACGAGAGCAAGCCCTGCAGAGACTCGAGAATGCGTTCTTCAAGTACAAAGAGATTGTGAGCAACTTAGAAGTCGGCAGGAAATTCTACAATGATCTCGCGAAGATCGTTGGCCGGTTCAGAGACGACTGTAAGACTTTCGTCTACTCCCGAAGAGACGAAGCACAACGTTTGGAATCGTAAGTTCTGACCTTTCTCCTGCGTAAAACATGTATATATCTTTAAAATTCATCAGCTAACGTCGTATCTTCTTCCACAACAGCGATCTCAACATCCCCTCCCTCTCGAACCTCTCTCTCCAACAGCAACTAGACGAGGAAAACTACTCCCCGCGAGCATACAACAACCGCCCTCCGGAACAGCACCCGCCCATTCCGGCCCCCATACCCACACGCGCCCCCGTCGCGCCCATGCAGAGCCCCCCGATCATGCCGCAGACGTGGGCGCCCGAAATGGGCATCAAGTTCGGCGCGTCGGGCAACAACGCCGGTGGCGGTATCAATATCAGCGCCGCGCCTCAACCACCCACACCTGGATCTGGCCCTGGCATGGGCGATGCACCGCCGCAGAAGACTTGGGATCCTAATGCTGGGTTTAGGTTTAGCTGATTCGAGGTTGGGAAGGGGGGCGTGGGTAAGCGAGCGGGCATTGCGTAGGTAGATAGATATACATCACATGCATCAAGTGGCGTCCTTTTTTTTTCGCATTTGCATTTGCATTTGCATTTTGAAACTTGAGTGCACGGCAGGAAGGCATGGGAGGGATACGAGGGACGAGGGTAAAGGTGAAAGGAGAGGAAATGAAAACAAAAGAGAATAGATCCCATCACTTGGATGAGGGAATTGCTATATGATTTCCCCTTCTCTTGTTTGTTCTTCTTGGTCAGATGTGATTCTGTGGTCTCTTTCATCTTTTCATTCTTTCCCCTCCTTCACTTCTTCTTTTGATTCTCGGGGTTGGATTTGATGGAAAGGCTGAGACTGAGACTGAGACTGAGACTGAGACTGAGAGAGAGAGAGAGAGAGAGAGAGAGAGAGAGAGAGAGAGAGAGAGAGAGAGAGAGAGAGAGAGAGTTTAGTTTGTCAGAGGACTGCAACAGAACATAGCGCTGGTTTATCAAGATGGGCCACGGGCACGTCACTGTCGATTCATTCATCAAGTATATTGTTTTCGTTCTTTCCGCGTGGTTCAGGAGCTAGCTAAGAAGTCGCTCATCTAACGAGTTGATCGATTCGATAATCGACGACCGAAAGGAAAAGAAAAACGCTTTTTTCCGAATCTGATTCGTATCGCTCATTCTTCCCATGTCCATGTCCCATGTCCCATATTCCATAACTCAATTTCGCAGCCCCGAATCTCCAAAGAGGAGAAGGGGGGAAAGAAGAAAAAGGAGTAGGAAACTCTTCATAACCAATCGCTAATCGCTAGACGCCAAACGCCAACATCAACACAACCGTGAGCTCTACTCCAGAATCTCATCCGCAATAGCCTCCAGCGATCGGCCGTTGTGACCAAAAAATGGACTAGGCCACGCCCGCATACCAAGCCACTTCCGCGCCTTCTGAACCACCAGCTTCCACACGCCTCTCTCCTCCTTCATCTTGGTCTCGAGGAAGACGACGACGAGCATGGTCAGCAGGAAGGGTTCATCAACCTGATTTTGCTTCGACTGATCGATGGCCATGATAGCCAGAATCTCTTCCTTGTCGGCCATATCCCAAGAGCCATGGAAGGATTGACGATCGATGAGGGCGAGGACACGCTCTATTGGCTCGGTGGGGACTTGGAAGGGTTCTGGTGCTGCATTCGAATTTGAATCGAACAGGTAGGAAGATGAATCTGTGCTTCTAGTATCTGAAGACATGTGGTAAGCCGTACGCGAATTTGGATATGGTCCATCATCACTGGCTCTCATAGCTGGTTCCGGGGCACGTGGAAACTGACTATTTCCCGTAGACATGGGGTAGGCCGCATGGTAATGTCGAGGCGGTCTGGATACACTGCATCTCATCGCGCCCTTCTCAGGTGCAAGAGTAGCTGGAGTGTCTTCGGCTTGGTTCGTGCTCGTATCAACAGCTACAAAACTAGTCCACTTGCTGGCGATCTGGAATTGCTCGCCTACCCGAACGGCCTCTCTCTGGACGAGGCTATCGAATTGACCTGGGTATCTGTCCTTGACCAGGGTGGCTGGCGTGCCGCTGTTGGCAAGCGTAGCGTCAAATAGCCAACCGCGGCCTTCTTCATAATCCTGCAATACCTTTCGTGCACCGAGCTGGTGGATAGTCTCACCAGGAGTTTCCAGAACCTCGACGGGAATTGTAAGCTCTAGAGGGCCATGTGTCGAAGTTGCCTTGAGTGTGACTGAGATTGGCGCCTTCTGGGTGGAAGATGGCGGCATAAGAAGGTAGACCACAGTGCGCGAGAAGGCAAAAAGAGGAGTGATTTGGTGAGGTGCCTGGAGTAGCTTTGGATGCGGGATATCTGGAAGGTCTTCTTTTACATCCTTAATATTCTCCTCCTCGGGGTTGGCATTGGGGTCGAACAAGGAGATTGTTGGCTTGGTCGGCTCTTGTGTGGTCGTCTCTTGTGAAGCCGGCTCTTGTGAGGTCGCTCCGCTCACATTCTCAGTCTTGTCGTCAATTAACAGAACGCTCACACCATCAACGACCTTATCTACGAGCTCGAAGTCTTCATCAGAGTCTTCTTCTGCTTTGTAGTTCACTTCCAGAGTGTAGTCACTGATGTGAGGGGAAAGTGCTCCACGCAGCATCTTCACCACCGCCTTGTCGAAGCGCTCGCCAGATTGTACAGTCTGAGCGAATCCATTACCAGCTCGTGCAAGGCCTTCAATCAAGGCATGCGAGACGCCGTTGCCAATTCCCAATGGGAATACGCGAATATTGCCCGAGCTCTTAGCGACCTCTTCATTCACGTAAGCAAAAAGCGACTGTTGAGACCAGATATCCCCATCAGTAAGAAGAATGACCTCAAGGGGAAGGTCTGCAAAGCGGTTTTCGATTGTCGCCTTTATAGCCGTGAAAGTTTCGGTTCCGCCCATGCGAGCATTAAAGGTTTCGACGTGATGAGTGGCTTCGGCGAGTGTTTCTGCAGTGTATGCCTTGCTCTTGTCCCATAGAAAGCTATGATGGCTTCCGAACGAACAAATGTTGAACTTGACGCCTGTAGGTAGAGATTTGAGGAAGACTTTCATGGCAGTGATCAACATTGGGATGTTCGATGCCATGCTGCCACTCCTATCTGCAACAAAGACAATCTCTGGCTGAGTTGCAGGCAATGAGAACTTGGGGACAAGAGTAACCATAAGTGCTCGATGGTTTGGGACTGTAGGATGGGTTTCCAGGACAGCCTTAGGAGTTGCAGAGTCTTTGACCAGGACCACCATGACGAAATCCTTGTCCAAGGCCGTACTTCCATGTGATAAAGTAGCGGAAGCCTTGCTCATGCTCAGGCTATCTCCAGCAGCAGTAGAAAGAACGCCCATCGAGACGGCGATTGGATGAGATGGAGATTGGATGCCTTGGATGAACATTCCTTCGGTCATACGGGTATCGACAGTGATCTTCATTCCGCCATCGTCTCGAACTGGAACGTCGGCTGTATAGAGATGGTTGAGAGGACCAGATCCGTATCGAGGGGCGATGTTTGTGGGGATGGTGAAGCGGATTCCATTAGTCTCAGCATCATGTTTCAACTCTCCAACATAAACGACCTCGACAGTAATGGTAGCTCCAGCTGGAATATTGCCAAGCTTTGTACTGAAAACATCGGAAGCCTCTGAGGATTGTTCAAGGAGACCAGCAATTTGGTCTCCGGCTACAGCCTCATCAAAGATGGATCTAGCCTTCTCCTTCTCCTTAATAACTCCCTTGAGGACTTTGTCACCAATGCGGCAGGTAAAGCTAACAACACTGACACCATCATAGAGGGGAAACATGTAAGAGCACTGCCTCGTGTTAGTAAAATGGATATACTACATGGAGTGGTACATACTTGGATTGTGTTCTTGGAGGAAGGGTTAAGGAAGTTCTGCTTCAGAACAGTTCTCGTAGTGGTGGCAAAGATCGTCTGCGAATCAGGTCAGCGTGTCAAATAATACAGTATGGAAGATGAAAACCAAGCACTGCAGAACTTACACTGTGAACTTCACTGGCCACCAATGGTAGGTAGTGAATCTCGGTATGGTATCCCGATTGCTCAGGCTGGATGTAGCAGCCGCAAAGGGGCAGTTGCGCCATGCTTGCGGTTGTGGCGATGGCAAGCTATGAGCGAGCGAGCGATCAAGTGTTTGGAAGGAGAGATCAGGCAAGTTTGGGAAGAGAATGAGTTGAATGGGATGAATGTGTAGAGGATGTAGAGGATGTAGAAATGTAGAAAGCTTGGAGAGGAGTCATGCTTTTATAGAGCAGGCCGCAGGTTGATACCTGGTTAGCTTTGGAGGTATGATAAAGCCACCCATACGTAATTGATACCACGAACCCTTCGTCGCCACAAGAGCAATAAAGAAATGAAGGTCTCTAATTAGAAGCGTGCAGAAGAAAATGCAGTGCATAGATAACCTTTGGAAGCAAGACGGCGAGAGTATAAACGAGTTTGCCATGTTGCTCAAGCCTGGAAATTATGGATGTTGCAGGAGATGCTTAGCTCATACCACCTTAACTCACAACCAGTCTTTATGCACCCCATATTGAATTCTAGAATAGCTGAAATAATAGCAGGAAAGATTTGAAACATGAAATAATGAGGCAAAGTCCAAAAGCAAGAAAGAATGTTCAAAGGCAGACATGTTTAGAAGTGGAGTAGAGTATAACTTCACAGATAAACTGGTTGAACATGTGGTGTTCAATTCACCGGATTTCTGGTAGCCTCTTCTATAAACAGAGCTAATTATGATAGAAAGGTACTGCTGGGATCGCATTCACCTCGCCTGACCTGAGAGAGCAAGTGATCCAGTATAGCCTGTATGCTCTCTAGTGAATATTCGTCGTATCTTACGATCCCTTCAACAGAACATGCCACAACAAACCATTGCATGATTCTTGCAAGTGAATTTATACGTGGAGTGACGAGTCCAAGAACCAAATCGATCACCTCTGAATAGGGGGTGTATCGACAGTACTTCATGAGCTTAAACCACAAACCAAGAATGCAATGCCTCAAGACTGAAACAGCTTAGTGCCCAGATAGCTCGATCGCTTCACACAAATCTACTTTTATCGTTAGGTAATTTTCTGTATAATAACACGCAGCGCATGGGAGCAGCAGGTCGCGCTTGGCACATGCTGTGGATAGCTGCAGAAGTTAATGAGTCTTGTGAGACCAAAAGAGAAAACTTTTGACGTATACCCAGAATTCGATGCAGACATGAAGGCTGGTTCAAGGTTTCTATTCGCAAGGGCTCTTCAAAGTGCGACTTCATTCGGCGGACTGTGTAGAGGCAAAATAGGGAGAAACCTAGCGAGATGATCTATTAGTAGCTACGAGAAAAGGGGGCTTCTTTTCTTCCCTTCTTCTTAGTTTCTAGAATATTCTGAACGGATTGAAAATCAAGTGGTTATCAATATGTATGTCCATTCATTATCAAAGGCAAGAGAATGAATCGAGAGTCACTGTAGCTGTATCAGGAAGAAAGGAATGCCAGACTTCTGCACGCATTCCTCAATGCAGCTTTTCATATCTTCAAAGCCAGGCCACTTTTCCCAAAAGCACCACTGCCTCAGTTTTTCAATCGTCAACGAACTCGTATGTAAATTTTGGAAGTGTATGTAAATATGTACAAAGAAATGTTTCCGCTCTCTACCACAACCGAGCACACTTTTCCCCTTCTATCTTTCTATTTTTCCCATCTAGCACGTGAACAGAGTTGGTCCTGGGATGGTGTACTCAGTAGCGGCATAGGCATCATAGACGACACCGGGATCCGTCTCGGAATAAGCACCTGGGAAAGCGACCTTGGCCGAGGGATCAGTGGATCCGCCTCCAGAGACGGAGATCTGGTGGCACGAAGGATAGAACTGAGCACCGGGGTACTCGTAAGCCGAGTGGAGGGCAATAATCTCATGGCGGACGATGTAATCGCCTGCAGCGATGCAGGATGGGATGGTATAGGTGTATGAAGCACCGGCAGTCATGAAAGGCGTCTAAAAGAATCAGCGAGGGCCCAATATTCAACCAAGCAGCTAGAAAGATGATTATCCAGAGGTAACTTACATCAGCCCATACGTTTGAGGTGCCTTCGCGACCTCCTTCGGCGACCTTGAACCACACGGCATCGGTGCCAGGGAGGTAGCTGGAACATCCAGCAGCAGGGCACTTGGCCATGTATGTGATCATAGGACCAACGTGAGACTCTGGCCATAAGGTCCACGTCAAGCTCACATCGGAGCCAGCAGCCACGGGCCCAGCAGTTAGGTTGGCAGGCGAAGAACCGCTGATTCCTCCCTCAGTGTAACCTCCGCATTGCAAGTCAATCAGACTGATATCGGTGATAGGTCCATTGCCCTGGACGGGGCGGATGATACGAGCTGGCGCAGGAGAGGTGTACGGATCTTGGTAAGGCTATACGGGTATATGAGTCTCAGGTTTCATGGTAAGACTGCAGGTTACTTACCAGATATCCGGTATAGACGGTACCACCAGCAGTGACGGTATCAACATAACCGTGAGCCGAGACAGTCGCAGCGAAAGTAGTCGCCGCAGCAGCGGAGAGGGTGGAGAACTTCATGTTGTAAGTGAAGGCAAAAGATACTTCCCAGAAGTCCTAAAAAAGAATGGAATATGGTCAGAAGAAGGAATGAAGAAGGGCGAAGTGAAGTGACTGAGCTTGTTTGAAGAACCCCCTCATCCTTTTGCCGGTACTTATACAAACTCATATCGCGCAAGGAGATTACTCTTGACCAGAGTTCTCGAATCCGAACTCGATCTGTCTACTCTACTCGCGGCCCGTAGCTCCACGCCAGTAAGATGAGGATGGTAAACCGAGTTCATCTGAAGACGACTGGCAGTTTGACTTGGCGCCTGCCGGGAGATCAAAAAACAGACAAGTCAGTCCACGCTCCCATCCACTCCCCAAGCACCCAGCGCGAGAAGGCTGCGTTGGGACTCCGGCTTCGACGAGAATCCAATCTATAGGCTCGGTACATGGTTTTGAGTAAACATTTTTGCGGGGTCCCCTGCGCCGTCGCGAAACATTCGGTGGGGAGAACCGGGAGCGGCTAAGTTGCAGATATATTAGCCAATATTTACGCGTCGTCATATGATGGTTAAGGCGAGACAACCGATTTGTGGAAGAACATTTGGCACTTTTCTGCTTACAGCTATGCTGCTTCCCTTATAAGTGTGCGGAATGTACCAAACCGAGAGACGTCGAGATATTCTGAAGATAACGAGCAAGGTACTTGGTACATAGATCAAAACTGCACACGTGACCTGGTCCCTCTCTCTCTCTCTTCTTTCGCGCTCTCTTTAAGATTGCTGCCAGCAGACTCCCTGGTGGTATTTTTCATCTTATTAGCGGAAGAAATTCTGAATTATATGTCCCTGTACCTTGTCGTTCAAGTTTTCTGGTGGTGATCAGGATGGGCAGTTTGCTCAAACTCCGATAATAACTTAGTTGATTTGATCCAAGAATAGTATACAGGAGGTGCACTTCTAATTTTACACACCCATTAGAAATACCAACCCTCAAACATCTAAAGACAGAGAGTTAAGACATAGAAAATTGGTCATCTGTTTATATCTAGTGGACTTATCTAGCCCCTATTATTCTCGCTTCTATTAGGCGAGCGCCCCTGAGTCTTCACAGATGTATTTGAAGACATTACTGAACAGGCGTTAGAGATATAAAGAGAGAGGGGGGAAAAAAAAAGAAAAGAGGGGGAAGGGAGGAGGGGCAAAAACTCCAGGACCCCCGATAGTCGGGGATCCCTTAGAAAGCCTCTGGGCTAGAGGTTTTTGAAGGTGGGGCTTATCGTGTTAATTGGCGCTGTCAATGGGCCACGCAGTAATCGTCGGGATGATTAATTTTACCTCAATTGACAGTGGCGGTTAGTTGGTTGAGTTTTGATTTCTTTTGGTCGTGATTTGTGGCCGTCTTATTTATTTATTTATTTATTTATATGTTAGTAGCCCTGAGTACCCCTCCTCTTAACAGGAGCTTGACCTGATACCACTCGACCATAGAGTAGTCTGCTGCTCCTGTTTGTTAGAGTCACTTTTCCTATTTTGGCATATAAGGATACTCGCTTAACTTTTTAACCGGAGCACGCGTGACGGGTCAAGGACCATTGTTTCTCCGTGCGTACAGAGAGGGGGATAAAGCAATACTTCATATCAGATGTGGTTAGTTGTTAATTAAGACTACCAGTGTAGTAGAAGTTTACAGCGCTATAATACGCTGGTATAGATCGTGATATTAGAACTCCTCGATTAGGTCTTGAAATCCTTGGTTTATATATCCCAAGGACTCGAAGAAGTATTGCGATTTCAAGCCCTGGCTGCTTGAAACTCCGAATGCTCTTTCTTCTTCGTAGAGGGTTGCATCTCAAGTGCTCCCGAGGGAGATGGATTCAAGAAAGAGACAGATGAACAAGAAGCAAGAAAACAAGATCAATCGCACCTTAACCTTCTCAATATACTCCCCGTATGAAGTATTCTGTAAGTTCCAAAACTCAATCGAGATTGCACAACTTAGATACAAAGTCTCTCTCCAACATCAACTACACGCGACGCCACATACCAATTGCAAGCCGGATACCAACCCAAGCTCCAAGCCCAAAAGCCAAAACTCTCGTCTACTTGCCCATCTCCTCTCGATACCGACCTACAAGAATCCGATGTACAACCCAACCCACTGAACCCCGTCACGAAAACCTCCGATCCCTTCTTCACGCTCCTTCCCTCCCCCAGCCCAGATTCTAGAACCAGCCACGCAGAACTCTATCGCCCACCTGTCACATTCTACAGGCATCCATTACGATCCAGCCCTCCCAGCCTTACGGTAAGTAAGACTTAGTCTAAGCCTTAGCCGCAGCCTCAGCCAGAAGGAAAAACAAAGCTCCTCACCAACCTCACACATGCACATGTACATGCCCATCAATCTCGTCACTTCCAAGAACCTACCTTGCTTCACTGGGAGGAGAAAGAAAAGAGAGGAGAAGAAGAGGAAAGAAAAAAAAGATCCAGAAGGTTCGCTCACCCACGAGTCAGCTCTACATCTCCCAACCCACCATGCCATCATCGCACCACAAGCGACCACACGACCAAGAGGAAAGGTACCATACATAGCAGGCATAACAGTCAACCCCCTCTCCCTTCTCTATCCATCCATCCATACCAATCAACACCACGACCCAAGAAATCCAAACCCCCCAAAAGGAAAAAAATAAAAAAACACACGCGAGGAAATATGCACCTTAAACCCGATGCAGCAGCGAAAGGGAAGCGAGTCCCGATCCTGACTGGCTGACAACCCCCCAATCTCCTAAGCGATGGCCGAATCCCCATTCCGGAATCCGGCAGAGTACACACATGAAGTTCTGATGACGGCATGGCGTTGAGAGAGAGAAGAAAAGAAAGAAAGAAAGAAGGAAAGAAAAAAGGAAAAAATTGGCCGAGGTAAGGGAAGGCGGTAGGCGGGTATAGGTTAAGTGGCGGGTTTACATAATAGACATGATGGATTGATGCAAGGGGGACGGAGAGAGAGAGGGAGAGAGACAGATAAACAAGAAAAACGCGTCTGTTAATGGGTAGGATCAAGGACAATGGCAAGGGCAAGGGCGGGGTAGCCTTTGGGGGTTTTCCTGCCGACGAGGAGAGCGAGCGAGCGAGAGGGAGGAGCAGAGCAGAGCAGAAGGGAAGGAAAAGAGGGACGGAGACGGGGATGGACAGAGGAGGCTGGCTGGCTGGTTGATCCGAGTCATGGTATGGTGGTGGTTGAATCGTCAATTGATTGATTGCATGATTTTCTTTTTCCTTCTCTTTTTTCTTTTGCAGATCTAGATAGATAGATAGTTATCTTAGGTAGATAGAGGTGCAGACGACGACAGTGAAGATCAACCAACGAAAGAATGATTGATGCATGACATAATATTTGTAAATCATAGGCATGAAGCATGAAGCAGGAAGCAGGTTATCACAAGTATCACTCAGGGAGAAGGCAGTGGAGTATTTTGATATCATAAGATTTCTCTCTTTCTACTCATCATTCGTCAACGGACACACGCACATGAGCGAGCTCAAGTGCCGCTAGGCTAAAATCTCACTAACACTGACTGAAACCAGGTATACATCTTTCAAAGACAATCGCTTCGTTCGGGGCGTCGCCGCACACGCTTTTCTCTCTTTCCTTCTGTTGCCTTTTGTTTTCCCCTCCGGACCCGCCATCCCTAGTGTACCTGTCCTGAAAAAACCAACCCCCTTGAAAAGAATGTAATACATGAAAAGAAGGTAGACAAGAGCGTGAGCTCAGGGAATCTCATGAGCAAAAACGCAAGCTTTTGAACCAACAAGATCGAAAGCCATCATCAGCTCAAGTCTGACATATGCCACTTCCATGGTCCCAAAAATGAAGCAAATATAAAGGTGTGTACAATTAATGAAGCTTCCCAAAGCCATCCATCATCAAAGTGTCCATGTTCCCAATTCCGAGGTCCATTTGACCCAATCCCAGTAGAAGGCCGTGATAATTAGAACAATTCTGATGATAAACATTTCCGAATACTAATATTGTTGACTGTCGATCCTGACAGATAATGTATCCGATGATAGAAATGGAAAAGAAAAAAGAAAAGGAAAAAGGGTCCCATTGAAAACTCCTGTTCGCCGGGATCCAATAAAGATCAGTCGCTAAAAACGCTATTCAAAGTGGGGTATCAAATCGGTCGTCGTAAAGTATGATGTTGAGGGGTAGGTCGTATGTCATGTATGTGAAAGTCCTCGTTTGAGGATCTAAATAGCTGCTTGTGGTATCGCTTTCTCCCTGGAGTGCGTCCAGCCGAAGATGTCGAATTTATCCTTAGAGCTTGTGGAGTTGAAGCTGCTTTGCGCGTCGATAGGACTTGGTCTTGGGAGGTTATCCCGAGGCTCCAAGAGCAATGACTTGCGGTAGAATTGTTGGACGTTTTCTTGGTCTGGAGAAGATTTGACTCGAACGATCTGAGCTTGGATCCATTCTTGTAATTCTGGTACTTCTGTAAGACGATATGGAATCTGGAAGCGTTGAAGCTCGCCAATAATCTTCGCTGTTCGCGTGTGCTTGTCAAAGTTGATGACTTGCATGCCATCACGGTCACCTGAGCCTGGAAGTTGCTTAGTAGCTGGGTTACCAGCATCGACGAAGGTCAAATCAGTAAGATATGTGCCCACAAAAGGAAGACATGGTGGGACATGATCGTGTAATCTTCTTCGCAGAACTGCGTAGTTCTTGTCTGGCTCTACAATAGCTTGGAGGCCTTTGAGCATATCTTTTCTTCTGAGGGAAACAGCAGCCCAAGTCGCCTTGAGTCGAACAATTGTGGATGAATTCAGAGTGCAGATGATGGCCATCAGCGAGTCGTAATTGTTCAGCTCCAAGCATCTGTGGGCGATCTTAATCCAATGCTTGATGGTAATGGCTCGCTTTTTGAAATCGTCATGATGAAGAATTGTGTCTGCGACCAGGTTGGAAAGATCGGTTGATAAAGTAGACATTGCGCGAACATTCACAGCATTGGAACCAGATCGCTTGGTCCACTCTGAGCCCAGGAGTTCATCAGGCATGATAGAGCAGAATATCGTCATTTCCTTGATAGTTAACTGTCGTGCCAACTCGAGGGGATCGAATATCAAGATGTCAGGGTTACTCCCACCCATCTTCCAGTTCTTTAGAGCTGCTGTTTGAGCTTTGTTCAAGTGTGCTGGGGGTAAAGGCGTATCTGCAGGAATGTACTGCGATATCGATGTGCTCGTCTTGCCCATTGACGAGACTAGACGAGGTACCAGTGGCCCATCTGTTGATGATACCTTAGATGACAACTCTAGTAAGCGGCGACCAGCGGCTGGAAGCACTGCCAAAAGCTTGTCTTGTGCAAAAGGCTGAATAATTTCCAGAGCATCTTGGTCCGCAAGCTGACGCCAGTGGGATTCCAACCACCCCTTGAATACGTTGTAAACACGCAGTCTAACAGGAGCAGCAATGTGAGGGCTTTCGGCGACATAGTCAAATCGATCAACCAGGGCCTTAGCGAGCTCAACCGGCGACGCAAATAAGCGGAAGGTCAAGTAGAAGGTTGATACGAACATGGCGTCGGGGGTTGAATCATGTGTTGTGAGCCTCTCTACCAGAGCAGGAAGGGAGCCACCGGTAATTTGGCCATCCTTGTTGTAAAGTAGCTCATGAGCGAAGGTCTTTTCCAGGATCTTGGATTCCCCATCGTCTAAATCATCAGCGAGTGCTGATTGGCTACCGGATACACTGAGATCGGACAAAGAGGACTTCTTTCCTGGGGCATATATGTCGGGTGTTGTGGCACGAGTCGAGGTAGTCGAGAGCATGCTTGCTTCTGAGCCTCGCATACTGCTGAGATAAGAGCTTGTAGTACCGGTGCTCGATACTGCAATGCTGCCAGAGCGGAACGATGTATGGAAGTCCCCGTCATGTGTGGACGACTTGTCCGATGGACTATAATCTTCCTGCGTCATTAGGGGACTGTGAAGTTTAGGAAGTGGTGGTAAGAAAGATGATCTGGAGGAATTGGTATCATCAGTGTCCTCGCCTTCGGCAGCAGGTTCAAGAGCTGGAAGAGTCCGTGGTGAAACATCTTTTTCTTCCTGTTCTGGTGAGGATTCTATAGGTACATCTGGCAGTGGTTTTTCATATGCTGGTATGATAAGCGGAGGTGGTGGAGGCCGGCTTGCCGGTTCTGGTGGCGCCATGACTTTCACGGCTGGGACAGGCGTGCTCTCTGGATCTGGGGTTGATCTTCCTTCGTGATCCTGTGCTACACCAATTTGAGAGACATCAATGTTCAACCCGCCCTCAAAGTCGAAGTCACCAATTCTTTCTATAACGAATTTGGTCTTGGCCACACATTCACCCGCTGCTTTGACACATCCCGTGGCGGCCATAAGAAGACGGCCGTTTTCTTGTGGCATAACTACATCATCCTCCTCAAGGCCCGTGGATTTGATAATGTCCCGCGCTGCGACCACTAGTTTGTTAATCCGATCGTACATCGCCACGCGAGCCGGATCTAATGCATCTGCGCTTAAGCTATCGTGGGCACATACGGCCTCCACAACTGCTAGAAGAGCTCGGCCGGCGGTGACGGAATGCCTGATCGTCACCAATAAGTCGGCCGTAGATTGCGATTGGAGATGTAAACGACCAATGAACGATCCAAGATATGAGAGAAAGGTGTCATGGCTGACATTCAATCTTTCGGAAATAAGATTCTGTCGCTGTGCTGCAGGCAAGGTTAGTGAAACCCGATGGGATACTGACTGCCTTTTGACCAAAACAGATGTCGGCCTCGACAGGCGTCTCTCAGCAGTGGCACTGCTGCCAGGTCGCACAAACGATGCTCGCTTTTGCGATTGCGAGGCTGCTTCATCTCCTCGGGTAGAAGCAGAGACGCCGCTAGCCGTACTGTAACTAGAAGTTCTGCGCGATGCCGCATCCGATGTATTGTCTGTATGCTGTGACCCTTCGAATGACGTCGAGTCTGCTGGTGGTGTTGGCGGATTGTAAGCCTCTTCGGCCACCGTTTCCATAACACGATGAACAATTGGCTGTCTTGTTCTTCTGTCTTCTTCTAATATATCCAAGAACCGCACACCTTTGATGACTATCTTGAAAGCCTTCAAGATCATCTCATCAATTACATCGTTAACATCGTCTGCCGTGGTAGGCATTACTGTGAACTCTTGTAAGCGTTTGGCTGCCTTGACAAGCGCAGACAGGTCTGAAAGGAGGGCCTTTCGATTCCTACGCAAGCCGTCATTGCTCTGGACGAGATGAGACTCCCGGGTTAGGCAGTGTGATTTTTCCTGTCCCTGTTAGATAAAGCAAATCGATCACTGACAATGGATACGTACCAATAGGTATCTGACACCGGCGATGATTCCTCTCATGAATTCCTGGTTTCCAAAGATCTCTGCATCACTACGGTGACCACTTCGCATCAGGTCCCAGAAGTTCAACAGAGCTTGGAGTAGTGTTCGCAAGGAGTCCGGCTCATATGCCTCGCAGTAGTTGGTTGGTAACCAGCCACGAGCACCGGAAATAAGAAGAGTGCCATCTGCCCAGCCGTTCGTGTGTATCGAATGGACTAAGATCACGTCTCCTTCGTTCAATGGCAATGTGACGGTGCTGTCAGAGACAGCATAGGTTGGGTGGAAAGGATAGAAGGCTCGCAAGAAGTTGTGGAATACCGGCTGCTGGACCTCCATCTGCTGGGTCAAATCTTCCTGCGAACCATTTGGGGTCGCTGGCGGTGTCATCTGTGAATTTGAGCTTGAGGAAGCTGTTTGAGTACTGCTTTTGGAGGATGTGTTCCTCCTGTGCCGCGCCGGGTCACTGAAATCTTGAGTTCGACCTTCGACTTTGTGAATGGTAAGAGGGGCGACGAGAGCACTGGACCTGGGGTTCTCCACCTTCACCATGTTGGGCCGCTCTGGAAGGCTACCATGGGAATCTCTGTAGGTTAATTTCTTGATTGTTGTGGATGAGGGCCGGTACAAGGGATGCTAACAATCGTGGAGATGTATGTTCCCAATGTAAAACGGAGGGTCGACAATGCGTTCTGGACCAAGGCGTGCTTCGAATCGTATTCAGTGGCGACGTGAGAGAGTTGCGGTTCCTCCAGGTGATCCGTGTTCCAATTGTTGTAAGGGTCCTCGGTCCTGCACCAGATGGCCTCCTGCGCCTTGGTTGGTGATGCTGTCGTCGGGATATAGAAGAGAATTGAGTCGCGTCCAAAGGATCGCTTGCGAATCAGCCTAGGATGCGTCGACTGGATTAGCAATGGGGTTTGTTTTTTCGGGATAGAGTTATTTTCGTGTTGTTGATGCGAAGGAGGAATGCAGTCGAGGGGTTCAAGGAATGTCACGATGTGGGAAGCTCCAGTCTGGCAGGAGGTGGTTGCATACCAGTTCGGCTTGACCTGACTTAGGGTTTCGGGAAGAAACGTCGACACCTTGTCATGCACACGTCTGAGGAGCTGTGGAAGTCAGGATGCCAGTGGCTCTCGAAATCGTCGAAACTTTTGGGGGTTGCTGGCCGGCCACAGGTGGAGGAGGAGGTGCTGGCTGGCTGGGTGGGTTGGTGATATGATATCACGACTAGGAAGTCTGGTCAACAAGAGAGGTTCGGCGCAGCCAGGTACCGGAGGAAACGGTTATGCTACAGGGTCGAGGGACTGTAGGGCAACCGGATCATGGACGAGGGGCAATTGACGTGTCAGAGAGCTGGGGGTGAGGTTGAAAGGAAGCCCATGCGCTGGGGGGGTCTCGGATGTATAATATGACTCGTTATATGTCGTGAAGTCTCTGTGATGCGTAGTCTCCTCCCCGTGAGCAGTGCCAGTGCGTGAAACCTCAGGTATGCGAGTTCGAGACGTGGTGAGCAGGAAGCGTACGGTAGCTGCACCCCAGCGTATCTGGAGGGAGTACCTTTTGGGAGTTTAGGTACAGTAGTTAGTTATCAGGCGTACGTGCGTGCGTGCGTGCGGTGCGGTACGGTGCGGCCTGGTGCAGTGCAGTTGCAGAGTGCAGTGCAGTGCAGTGCAGTGCAGCGGGTGATGTTCTTGTACAGACAGTACTTTGTATAGAGTGATGAGCCGTCAACGCAAGGCAAGGATGATGCGGTGGAAGCGAAGGCGAAGGCGAAGGCGAAGGATATACAGGTGTCAGTCAGGTGTGGCGTGTGTGGAGTCCGAGTCGTGGGCGGTTGTGCGGTGCAGCGTGCAGTTTGCAGTGCAGTGCAGTATAGTGCTTTGGTCTGCTTTGTGCCTTTTTCTTTTTCCGTGACAAGGACGAGGAGGAGGACGAGGAGGAGGACGAGGACGAGGACGCGAGGTGATGATGTACAGAGGATGCAAGGCAATACAGGATGCTTGGGCCCCCCAGATTTGGCGATTTGGCGATTTGGCGACTTGTGCAGCGAACAAGGGAGGCACGGAGGGGGCAGGGCAGGGGGGGAAAGAGCGAGGGGTGTACTGTGGACTGTGGGCTGTGGGCTGTAGGCTGTAGGCTGGGGGCTGTAGGGTGCGGTGCTAATCGATTGGGAGTTACTGTAGGGGAGCGTTGAACTGCAAGGATCAGCTAACGGGCACCAGCCGAGCACCAGCAGAACCAGCAGCCTGAGCCTGAGTCTGTCTCTGAGCCTGAACCGCAGCCTGAAGGATTCCCTCTGTCCGCCGTAGGTACTGTACGAGGAGAGGCCAGCCAACTGCACTCAAATATGGGGTCTTCTCCTCCTTCATTACCACACCCCGGCTCTGAGGCAGCAAGGCAGCGTAATGCAATTAATTGTGGGAAGATAAGGAACAGAAGGAAGAGAGAAGGAAGCAACACATGAATGTCTGAATGTCTTGTGTAGGGAAAAGGTGCAGTTGATCACTCTCACTCTCACTCTCACTCTCTCAATAATAACCCTCGGACAACAGGCAGGAAACACTATTAACTAATATCACAGAGCAGAGCAGCGTGCATGCGACAGGGGCCATCTAGTGGCAGCCCCTCGGCCTACAGTGTGAAAGAGGGACTCCAGCACTCCAGCACTCCAGCACTCCAGTAGACCTTGAGTGCATCTCTGCCCCATCGAGACGCATGAGCATAAGCATGATGTCTAAGTAGTACTGTACCAGACCAGACTCTGGACTCTGGAGGCTACTGTAGGGGACAAGGTAGGGGTAGCATGTGCTGCTGTAGGGCAATTCCCACACTGACTCCAGCAGAGAACACAATGGGGTGAGATGCTGAGACCGAGAGACATCATCCACCAACAGAACCCCTTCTCGTGTCTCCACACGATCTCCTGGACAAGAGCCCGCGACGGTGGACAATGGGCGTCGTTAGCAGCAACAGAATAATAAGGGTTCTCCTCGGCTTTGAGCTGGATAGACGAGGAGGGGAGGGGAGGGGGGAGGAGCGAGTAAGGTACATGTACACGTACCGTACCGTAGGTAATGGACTGACTGTACAGTACAGTACAGTGCACACGGCCCTAGGCAGTTACAGGCTTCCAGCAGTGCCGAACAGTACAACCAAAGCCTGAGAGAGCCTACCCTACAGTAGTGTGCGCGTACCTGTCACCTGTGTGATTGCGCTGAGAGAGTGGGCGTGCGTGGCTCGACGCCTACAACGCCGTCGTCAAATGGAGACACAGCGGACAACTGCCCAATCTCTCCCCGGAAGGGAAGTGCTGAACTAGAGCTACTTCTTGGCTCCAAACGTCAGGCTTCTTTTGCCCCGAACCCGACACCAACTCTTCCACCAACTCTTCCACCAACACCAACACCACAACCACCACCACCAAAACCAAAACCCAACAACACTGCAGAGAGGCGCACACGAGGAAGCCATCGCCAATTTACCACGATATCCATTCAATCCGGATTTCATGCTCGTCGTGATTCACCCATGGCTGCTGTGATGCGGAGCGGCCACCGCAGGCCGGGTAACGCTATCGTGCTAACGTTGCACTCGCAGCACCCATTATTCTTCCGCCCAGCATCCATACCCTCATCATTGGTCAATGGCACCTTCCCATTCTCCAATTCTCCAGAGATTGCGATTCACTCACATCACCCCATTGTCGTCAATCTCATAAACAAGCCAACCCGTCCAGCACGACATCTTCTGGTCCTCATTTAACTCTATCACAACCACACAGACACCTGAGCTCTTGTCCACCACTCTTTGACTCCATCTCGAAATGAAGTCACTGCAGCGGCACTGCAGCCAGCAAAGGAGAGGGAGACAGAGGAGGGGGGACCCTTTCGGCGAGCCGGCCGTGCTTCGTGGGCTGGGCCTCAGGTGGGGTCAGCGTGGAGCGCTCAGACTTTGCAGGGCCAGGGCTTTCTGACCCCTTTCATGGCCTCCCAGGATCCCTTGCTGCTCACCAGGGAGTCGCCTTTCTTGGACCTGCGCACGTTCACGGGAGATGCTCAGCTGTGGCGTATCAGAATCTTCTGAGTTCTCGTGCACCGGCTTGGGCTTCAGAGATGTGCAGCGGACAGCCTCGCCCGCATCGTGTGAGCCGGGTGCCATGAATGATGTGAGTATGTCGGACTTGACTTGACTTGACTTGACTTGACATCGGCGCTGAGGGAGACGAAGGGGGATACGACCAGCGGCACGGGTCGGTAGGCTTGGTCGTATTCCAAAGCACCCATCTGCAAGTTTCGGGCCTTGGTCACTAACATCGTGGCTACCTCACAAGTCCAAGCCATAGCCGGCGTGGGAGCTTGAGGTGCAGACGGTCCAAAGACGTAGTCTTTACGGTCTCAGACGCAGTGACGGTACGTTGGATCATACACGAGACGGACAAGAAGAAAACCAGCACCAAAAGATTCTCAAAAGTGCCGCTTCGAAATATCACTTTGCTGCAGCATGCAATGACAGCGGGCTGGATGCAGTGCTCAGAGTCCAGGAAACGGCAGGGGATGAGCTCAGCACTCAAGAGTTAGCAGAGTCCGGCCTCGCACAGACTTATCAAAGCTTAAAGCACTCCTGGTCTAAAAGAGTGATCAACGACCTCATCTCCATCTTAGCTAAACAGCACTTCTCTAGCGTTTCGGCACTCATCTGCCAAGCTATTTTGTGCCTGATGATATCTTTCCCAAGTGGCTTCAACGTGGGAAAGATCATCTTCCCAGGGGCCAGCAGGCTATCACGAGGTTCGCATGATGGCCGAGCAAAGTCACGATCCTTGAGTTTGTTGTTGATCATCCTCAATAAGATGGCAACAACGCAGTGACGACTCGCCGTGTGGTCCGGATCATCTATCGCGTTATCCAAATCCTGCCAAAGGTTAAGTTGTGGTGCTGAATCTGCTGATAAGCGCCTGCGATTCTTGACAAAGTAAAGAGATGTATCGCGCGTCAAGCCATGAATAATCAAGAGCTTTTCCGAACTCAATCGCCTTGTTACTTTCTGAGAGATCACCAACGCGTCAGAATCATCGCATCCCCCAAAAAGCGCACAAAGCCCAGCAGTTTGAAATTTGACGACCACGCACCTCTTTTAGACTTGATCAGCACTACTCTTGAACCTAGTTTCTTATGGTCTTCATTATCTGTCCACTCTTTCGGATTCACCACCATCACCATGTCGCACTCGCGTCTGTTTGTTAATATCAGCTTGGGTTATGACTTATCTCCGTCAGGCAAACACATGTGACTGAGGGGTAAATAATGCAACAGATATCGCCGTCACATCCCCAATTTTGCGAGTCAAGAGCCGTCGTTAAAAGACACTTTCTCTCAGACCGGTGTTTCTCCTCAGATCCCATCCTTTTAGCTTCTTGATGACTCCATCAATCAACCTTTCTGCCCACTTCTTGTCGGTAAGAACTAAATGGCCGCTCGGGTTCATCTCCTCTCCCCAAGAGCCATTCTCGCGGAACACGGGTCGCAGGAGCCCACCAACACCAAGGCTTCGACCTTTGTAGCCGGTCTCAAGTTATCGGCCACGCCGCACCGATGGACATGCCTCTCAATTCGGAGGCTGATCATGACTTTTCCCCCACTAAATAATCCCGGAGGTACGACGTTAGAGACACGATTGCAGGGATGCTGATTGCTCCGTCGGATGCTTCCTGGAGAGAAGGGCTATTAGATTGCAATCTTATGTCTTCAAAGACATACTTTACACTGGCGCTTCTAGACTGTTGCCCAAGTAGCAGTTGTCAAAGAGTATTGAAGGCACAGAGAGTAATCGATAGATTTCACGGGGCACAGCTCACGGTCTTCCTGCCGTGGCGAACGATATCTGTGCTGAGGCTTCCCGTTATTATTGATGAATGTTTTTCGATAACGAAGAGAACCGTCGCTCGGTCCCTCTGAACCACCGTCCCAAATGTCTGGAGACGTACGCTGCAGGTTGCATTAGCCGGCGTGTCAATTGGCTCATGGCCAATGGACAAGCAGCGCGGATACGGCTCACCGGGGTGAATATGCAGGTTGTATCAACTTTCCTCGGGTGACTGGGGTCTGGCATATTATTGATTGAATCGGGTGGTGAAAAATCCTTCTTACCAACATGAACACCGAATTGCCCGATTCAATGGAATCGCCATCTGAGATGTCTCGGTCTCCTCTCGAAGTGGATGGATACTACCCGATTATTTACCATGATTATGCGGCTTCTCCTTAGGATCGAGTTCCCGGAGTCCCAGCGATTCCGTTCGTACTTCATGTACCTGGAGGCTGAGCCGGGAAGTTGAACTAAATTACCATTGGATCCAACATCACGAATTTCTACCAGTGTGGCACTGTTGCCTATGACTCGGTGAGACTTCAACATCGGAATTCAAAGCCTCGAGGACCAAGGCGTCTTCATCAGCTAGGTCGTCGTGCTATGGGTCTTCCGAACGCTAAAATGAGACCGTGCGTTTGATCTCAAAGTGTCCGTCGATGACCATAAGCATTGTGGAAACAAATCGCGAAAATGCCACGAGAATATCATCGTCAACAGGCGATGGCATGGAAAATAGTTCGCAGTCCGTTCGGTGTAGAATCAAGTTGGGTTAGTGGCAAGTGCTGATGACGATAAATCGTCTGTGACCCTTTCACGGACAACGGAATAGAGAAAATATTGAAACGTGGCTGCATGTAGTCTGTATCATGCCTCAAACAACTCTGCACCTCCCGATCACATTTCAACCATGGTATTCATGGGCTTTCCCCAAGACAGGATTGTTGTCCGCCTGAAAGATTTGGATTTGCAGGGCACGGCAAATTGAAAAGTTTTGATGCTTCAATTGATACCTAGTTACCGTCTGGGCAACCTTCCAAAAGTCTGGAGGTTGCACACGAAATGGCCAACTGAGAAGTTTGTCTGGCCGTAGCAGAGAAAACTTATCTCCACATCGCCCGCTATCCATTGGCGACGTATCTGTAACTCAGATTTGGAGCCAAAATAAGGTTTTCGTTCGCTACCAAAAATTCCCCTATTCGATTGCGTCGACGATAGACGGGAATAGCTTCATGTCTGGTCGCTTGCTACGGAGCTATAGATTCTACTTATATGTATATCAGTCATTTCCTATCCGAACCTTGCATGCAATATTCAAGGCTTGGCTGAACATTTCTTCGACCAACCAACCATATTATGGGATATCTCTGCTGGGTCGATTGTTTTAGTTCAGAGTAGAAGTTCCAAAAACTTCCAGAACAGAAGCTACACACAGATCGCCTAAGTCTCAGGGGCACCCCTCTGATAGGTAGCGGTACCTCATCAAAACAGGCGATCATATCATATCAGTAACTCTGACATAAAGCTTACTGTACTTACAGTACTGGCTAGCCGTGCCCTCAGTGTTTCTTCTTCAAAACATAATTTTCTCGATGGTTGACAGCCAACCCACAAAGAAATAAGGATGGCTCAGGGTGATATCCCAGAGAGGTTAGTACTCCGTGCATCATCATGCACGCTACTTGCACTTGAAGAAGTTTCTTCGAAAGCATGGTCATTCAAGTCCAAGGAGGTGAACTCCTCGGCTTCGTTGTTACATCGAGATCTTGATGGTTTCTCAAAAAATGACATTGAGCGGAGTTTACAGTTTTAGAGAGTATCAAGTTCGCGGAGGTACTTCCCAAACCTCGCCCACCATGGGAAAAGCATGTCACTATTCGACGTATGAAAATGAACGCGATGAGCACGACCACACACCTCTGTCGGATTACAGTTCAGCCATCGGAGAATCTGTGTTGATAATGTCAGGACTTATGCAGGTCTCCTCCCGCACAAGTTTCCGATGATAATAGATTACACGATCAGCAAAGTGTCTTGATTATTATATCCAAAAACCTTGTCGCTTCGCTCTTCTATTTTCGAAAGCTGACTTCTCGCATCATCCGCAAGGAACCGGTCCATCAAAGTTAAAGTAAATCTAAAGGGTTTTTCAGGACAGGATACCATCGCGTCAGAGATCAGGGTTGCTGTGTGCGGAAGCCACCCTTCGCCATATTCCGTACATAGCTTGACCTTGCCATCTGTCAGCGTTTCATACCAGTAATGCAAAACACACGACCGAGCTGACATGCAAGTCATTAAGCGACCTGATTTTGCCACTATGTTGCCATGTTATCATGCCATTCTCTAAATCATTGACCCTTAGCAGAGAAAGACACTTACAGCACTGTACTGTACACAGACCAAAAGCTCACCAAGCAAGTTTATGGTTCCTCGGCTAAGCAGAACAGAGCACGACTCTTCTGATGTTGCAACATCAAAGAACACCAACACATCAAAGTCTGTGCGTTGATGTGTGGCTCGGGATAAACTCAAAGTCGATATCCGAGGTATTTGTATACTTTTTCTACATACCCTCCTCCTTGCTCCACGTGTGTTGGGCTAGCTTGTCCTTGTTTCCAAGTCACGTTCACCTTATGTCTATGCACCACCATCATCAGGTCACAAGTGTGGGGCCTGGACAAGAGGACAAGAAGAAAATTATGCAATGGTGCATATGCAGAAAAGCATAATTGCCTCTATTCTCTGGGTCGAGCTCTTGGCCCTTACTGCCTTTATCCTTGATGTACCGGCGTCTGAATGACTTGCTTTGTTTCGACTAGACACCAGCCAGACTTTCGCATCTTGGGCATCACAGGAGCTCCTCGACTGTTACCGACCGGTGCGAAGGTCTGGTATGCCTCATCGGCGATGCCACAAACGAAACAGGGACGGAGAGAATGGGGGATATACCGTACGGCACTGAGCTCGGCATTGCGTGCGTGCCTCTGTGAGAGTTTTGAAGGCGCCGCAGTGCGGTGCGGTGCTGGTTGTGAGGTGAAGGTGAAGGCTTAGTTTCAGGGCGCCTTCGTGATATGGTTTTGATCTGCTGCTATTGGGGACACTGTTGATCTTTTTCGCAACAAAACTTATTATTCGCCCGTCTGGCTCTTCTCGGATCCTTCCTTCCTTCCTTTCCCCTCTGTACCTTGGTTTCTGGAATCTCGCCCTCCCCTGCCATCGCCTCTGCTCTCTCTTTCGCCCTCTTGGGCCATGCTGGAAAGTATATATATCTGAGGTAACTACCGGTAGCGTTTCCCCTTATGCTTCTTTTTTCCTGCCTCCCCTCTGTGTTCTGTGTGTGTGTGCAGAAGGTAGAAAGCAGGAAACGACACGGACAGCAGGACAAGCACAGCAGGCTCGATCGCTGGATCGCTGGATCTGCGGGAGCGCGGGACTGCTTTCCTATTGGCTCCCTCCAGCCCTCCCTCGACTCTCACCATGAAGGGGACCTGAGCTAGGCCTGGGTATTTCCCCCGACCCGAGGTGGGGTTCTGGGTTTTGCATTCGACGATATATGCTAGCTTGACTGGATGGATGGATGGGATGGGAAGGGATATCTTGACGGACGAAATGAAATTGAAGGGGAAAAAACTTGCTTTGGTTCTCTTTCATGTCTCTCTGCTGTTGATTAATCAAGCTGCAGTAGGGAGCGAGGATCCTGTCTCGCTATATATAGTATAGCTAGCTACTTCGGCATATGACCTATTTCTTTCTTACTTTTAAACCTTTGCCATATACTATCATATCACGTCGTCAGCGGATTACAAATCCCAATCTCGCTCACCACGGGGGAGGTAGGTGGCAGGTTTAGTAGGTCTGCAACTTAATGGTTACTCCGCTTCGCATGATGGAGAAATCAAGAATCGTGCTACTGTGTGTATGTGTGTATCTCATCTATATTTGGCTTCTTCTTCTTTTTCGTTGTCGCTCGTCGTTTTGCCTTTACCTGTTACCTGTTACCTGTACCTGCAGATTGCGTTTGTTTTCTTATTTTATTTTTAGCACCGCCGCCGTCGTCGTGCGTGCGTGCATCTGCTCCATCGATCTAGCTACTGCTTTCGTCAACTTGGCTTTCCCCCTCCTATTGTACTGTACTGTACTGTGCTGCAGAGTTCCAAGGCGGTGATTGATCGATTGCTCTTGAGACTCTGCCGCCCTTTTCCTCCTCCTCCTGCTGCTGCTGCTGCTGTTGCTATTTCGAGCCCTCTCCTCGGTTAAGGTACGCTACGGTACGGTACTTGCAGAGCAGCCCTCTACTGTACAGTACCGCACCATAATAAATGGCGGGGGAAGTTACTGTAGAAAGGACCGGGGATTACTTACTTACTTGCAGTAGAGATGCGTAAGTTTTCCTTTTCTTTTCTTGTGCGTCTTTTTTTGCGGGGATGGGGGATGGGGGATCTGCCTATCTATCTGCCCGTTATACTTTCCAGCCGATCCGGGGTGTTTTTTTATCTCTCTTTCTTCTTGCTTGTACAGTAGAGTGTAAGTGCAGTAGGGGATCGTAAAACTGTAAATCCCGATGATGCGAGGGCCGAGGAGGAATCATCAAGATTTTTTCCTTTTTTCCATGGTGCCGTAGATTGCCTTTGTCGATAAGAGATGAGGGATCGTTAAGGTATTATTGTGCTGTGTGTGGGTGATGGTGGGGAGGATGGCTGGGAGGAGGGGGGGGGATCCAAGAAAGAAAGAAGAAGAAAGCAAAAAAGAAGGTCACTATTGATAGGAGATAGTTTATGAAAGTATGTTCGACAATAGCTACCTAGCTTTCTTTTCTTTTCTTTCTTTTTTTCTCGTTGCTTTTCCCTCGTGAATGATGTGCTTCGAGAGAGGAGGGGGGGGCGGGGAAATCAGAGATTGGCTTTATTGATAAGAGATCGCTCGGGAGGGATTACTGTATCAGAATAGTGCAGACGAAAAGCAATCTTTTCTCCTCCTTTCTCTTCCCGCTTGAGAAACTATGTCGAGTGAACTTTGTATCAGTGGGTGAGTGAGTGAGTGAGAAAGTGAGTGTGGCCTGCAGAGAGAGGCTTTATTGGAAGCTAGTTCTAACTTGTTGGGCACCTCTCGGTGTTAGGTCGGTATTTATTTTTATTCTTCATGCAGGTCATTCTTTTTACGGGCGGAGGGAAAAAGAACTAGAGAAAGCTAGAGGGGAAAAGATGTTTTGATTCTCCTCTTGGGGTTTTCCCCTTCTGGGAAAATGAATGAGAGACTGAATGTGCGTGCTTATTGGGGGAGGGAAATCTGGCGTGATCGGATCATGCCAGAATAGGTTTGGGGCTAGCAGGCCATGATGGAAAAGTCTTTTTTTCTTTCCTTTTATTTTTATTTTGACTTCTTGTACCCTCTGGGAGTGACAGATTGCAGCTGTTGGATCTTGATTTTGATTGTTGGTTTGATTAGTAGACATCAGATTGGATGCATGTACATTGAAGCTTTACTTGCAGACATTCTGTTTTTTCAAGTTCCTGATTACTGATTTAATGTCCGAAATGGATTACGGATTGGCTCAGAACACCATACTACTGATGTCGGTCAGTCACTCGTAGACTGCTACTCATATACTTAGATAAAGTGAGTTTAAGTTGTCCTGTCATACTAATCGTTGAAGTTGCAATACATGATATTCGAGGTATGCTTTCTCGAAATATAAGCGACTGAGGGTAGGAAAGTGGGAATCCCAAATTTATATCTAGGAGGCTGTGTATTTAATCGAGTTCTTTATTCGCACCTATAAAAACAACTAGATATTTATTCTCAGGTACCAGAGCACTGTCTATAAGTAATTTATGATAAAGATAAAATGGTAGTTGGGAAATAGGCGATTATTGTTCGCTCGCTTAATTGATGTCGATCAGGGGCAAATGGAAAAGCAATGTCTCTTTGACGAGAACTCTAGCCTTCAAATTACCAGGGCGGGGAGAATTCTCCGGGGATGCTCAGAGATGGTAGTAGAATATATCACTGGGAATAATCACAAGGTAAAAAGTAATTATGTACGGAATGCAACATAAACGAGTGTAATTTACTGCTGACAGAAACCCCAAAATCCACACAATCATCAAATCTCACCCGCAATCACCGGCAACTATCCACAGCTATCCATACATTTCATCTCCATCCAAAGAAAATACATTCAATCAGAATCAAAGACAAATCAAACTTCACAGCACTCCTCGTGACTCTTTACCTTCTCTGAAGCAAACTCAGAAAAGATTCGGCTTGTTGGTGAGACATTTAGAGGATCTTGATTGGAATGATGATGGTAGTTCCATCAACATTTGTGCAAGTGGCTCCAGGAGCGCAGCAGATAGTCTGAGCACTGCAGGTGTTTCCGAGGACGGAAGTGAGAAGACACTCCAAGCTGATCAAGCCGAGGAGGCCGACTTGGTTGCAGCAGTATTCCGTCTGATCAACTGAGCAGCTCTAGATTTACTGTTAGCATCGGATGTTGGCGATGGCTTCATGAGATAGAGTAACTCACTCCACTTGGGGTTCCAGTGGGAACGGCTTGAACGATGCTGGTGAGAGCAACGATGGAGAGGATGGATGAGAATTGCATTTTGATGATTGGGTTTTTGGGGTGAAGCGAAGGAAGTTTGAGTGATTGATTGAGTGATTGATTGGTAGTGAAGAAGATGATGTGATAGCTGCTGTTGATGATGTGCTTCTGGAGGGAGAACCAGTCCCTTTTATAGACTTCTTGGGATGAATTGGTAGAAGTCTTCTTGGTCTAGACGGGCCACAGTGGGCAGACTGAAAAATTCATACAGCGCTGATCTTTCCTCAACCGTGATCCAACTTGTGAGCTGTTTCGAACAACGCGGAGGAGTTGCGCAGCAAGAATCTTTAGTTGCAGCGTGAAAGCCACCGTCGACATCGTGCTTAAATGGCGCTTCTGTTTTCAAGGACAAGAGAGGGTCTCGAGGGCATTAATTCAGCCGGATGGCTCATGATCCTATGGGTTGTCCTGACAGAACTGAGCGGCTGAGGACCACGCTGCCAAATTTTAACGCTGACAAGCCACTGATGTAGTTTGTTTTCTCTCTCATGCATATCTACGAGAAAAACTTATTCTGATGGCTGCAAGAGCCATTGGTTTGCATTTTGGTGGAGAGCTTTCCACACCAGCACGAGGAGATGATTGGCTTTACGGTGCTGAAAGCTCGTGTAAGTATTCCTCAGGAATTGAGGATAGCCTCTGAAATGCGGTCTCGGGCGATGGGAGATTAGGAGAACAGGATCTTCACTAAGTGGGGCACAGCAGAATGCAAAAATGGTGAGGTGGTCATACATGACAGTCAGAAAATCACGTTCTGTATAAGTCAGGGGATACTTGGCAAATAGACGAGAGACAGCATGTCAGTTTAATTAAGAGGGAATTTTACCCTGCAACAGTTGCAGCAATCTACTTTAGCCATCTTGTTGCTATTTCCTTCTTCTAATACACCTCTTTCAGCTGTATGGACAGTAAATCCCCAAGTACTGAAAGTACTGAAATCAGATGACGTAAGGTATTTTAAATGTTGAGGCGTTAACGATTGGCCATGCTTTGTGATACCGGTGCCATTTCAAGTAGAGAAACCCAAAAACAACACGAGGGAGGCAAAGAGAAAGAGGGCTTTGCTTATGACTTCATGCTGGCTTTTCAAAGATACTTTTCATTGTCGTACAATTACCTAAGAGTTGTAACTGTATGAACGCTGGTTTCTTAACCAATTATTAGTCGCCTGCTTATTATCAGCTGATTTAGCCCTTTCCATCTTTCCCCTATAATCTAGCTGCTGTAGAGACGCTAACATAAACTTTAATATATGCAAGGTAACACATCAAGAAGTCTGGAACTAATGATCATCGTCCTGCGTTAAGTTTAGCCAAAAGAAAATGTATCAAGCCGTGGAAGTCAAAAACAAGCATGATGTCAGGGGGCTTTATATGGGAACCCACGAGACAGAAAAAAGAGGATGTGCAGCTTGACCTGTAATTATTAAACGGTGAAAGGTCTGACCATCATGCTCGTGTTCGGCTTAAAATACCATTGGTTAGAGCGAGATGCAGTAAATTTCTTAGCAACTCAGCCATGCTTTCGGAACTTTTGTTTAGCATACCCGTCGCCCCTGTAATACTTGAGGCTGTCACGAGTTGCATGAAGTCTTGAACATTCTGCATTGCATGATGTAGTCCTCTACCAGGCTACTGTATCGATGTCTGGGACATGCATCATCTTTGTGTGCCCTGGCTAGGTAGGTATAGCGAACTGTAGAACAACCAAAGGTTAGTGCCATGTTGAACAAAGCATGCGGAGTACCCAATCGTGGTTTCCAGAATAAAAGTATGATGATTTATGATTCGATGGCCTTGCAGATGACCGATCTTCCGATTTTCATGAATACGAGCGTACAAGAATCTAGACACAATGGCTTCTCTCCGGGCGTAGTCGACGCTCCGAACATCGCTTGATGACGACCATCTTGTGGAATCCTGTCCAACCCAGCACACGTCCTAAGATATTACTGTCCAACATAACGCTGTCCCATGAGTTACATATCTCAGCCATAGTCTGGTCGTTCACCGAGACAGAAGCATCCCGTCTCCCATTAGCCTTACAAAATACCGCAAAAGAATCATTGGCCATGGACTCACCCGACACAGCGGGTCGTCGCTTAATCTCACCATTGAACGGCGGCTAATAGAGCAAATGCACGAGTGGTGCGGCTGACGTGCATGATCCAAATGGCTCACGGTTACAATGCATTAGTGGGTGGAATTGTGGGATTGCAATAGTCTGGCGCAGCTGAAAACGCTGCAGCAACGAAAAGGGATTCCAATGCCGTACCCCGCAATGTGACAGCGGCAGATCTGCATCTGGCATCCTCGCGGGACCAACCCAGTTTATCCAAGTGTTCTTCTCTTTCCTATTTGGATTTCTTGGAGTAAGCGCCTGCATTGAAAACTGGAAATTTGGCAAACTCGTATGGATTAATTATGGAGAAACAAGATAACGGTTTACACTTTATCTTGGCAAGACTAGAACGGTGTCTATCACGTAGATCTGTTAAAAGCGGGGCTCATTTACGAAAGCAGTCAGAATCCTGGGACAGTGTTAGGTACTAGGGAAACGGTTCTTGACCCGTATGGTTGCTGGGAAATATCCTCCGGAAACCAAGAGCTCGGTCAGAAAGCTGTTAGCAAATCAGCTAGCGATAGACCGAACGGGTCTGTCGGCAAAGGAAAATCTGTTGATCACTTAGGTACCGATCTGAACCTTAGTTTCCAGAATTATGAGGCACGTTCTTAAACCGTTTATCTTCCACAACCTTCGGGGTTGCCTGAATAGGACTGTAGAAAGCAGAGATCCCCCAAAACAGAAGCGCTCTCTGCTAGAAATGGATTAAAAAAGGTGGAGAGCTGCTAAGAGGTGCAGATAATCGTATTTCTCATTTGTCAGCTAATCCCGAGGACAGACATCAGGTATAGTGATGATAACAAGGCAAATCAAACGTTGCATCCACCGTAGATAGCTCCGCTGCTGTTGCCTACAGCAAAACAAGATTATAGGAGTTATTATGGTTGTATGGGCGAGTCCAGCTGATAAACTGAAGGCAGGCGGTCGTCTAAACTCAAGCTTGTGAGGCCAAGACTCCCCACCTTCAGGCACAGTGATCTCCATATTGGAAATTTCTGCATGACGTGGTGGATTATAGGCGATAAACGGCTAAGACCCCGCATCCCAAGAAACTACTGAAGTCAAAATGGTTGGCCTGTCTGCGCCCATCTTCACAAAGCTTTCTAGTTCGTGGGATTATAAGATTGGTTGAGCGCTTTGAATAACGCTTTCGCATAACATAATAGTCTCTATCAACAATCTCGAATACTAAACATCACTATCACATGGACATGGTGATGCATATGTTCGGATGAGCCGGAAATTGGCCGGTTCTTTTGATCCCAAAGAAGTCTCATGTTTACATCTTCGACCATCAGGCCTATAATATTGGTATAAGTTTAAAACTCCAAGTGACACAGTGTAAAGAACTTTATTTTCTTCTCATTCTTATACAAGGGTGATTGATTTAATCATTTAGGTATTCGGTTAAAAAAAAACAAGCCAAGTTCCGTGTCACCCGCGTAGTATAACGTGAAAAGGGAAAGGAGGAAGATGATCTTTCTTGGCGCCAATGCCAAATTCTGCCAATTTTATCTGAATTTGGCGTAAAACGATCAATGTTTATACTTAAATCATTATATATATTCAATCTTCAAAAGGCTGAATATTGCATATCATCATTTGATCTATAAAAAGTCGCTTATTTAGCATAGTCATTTACCCAGGTACCTAGGTATTACAAGGTAGTATATTATAGTAAGAAGTCAATCTATATAAAAAAAAACCGTCATGGTTATTTATCACCCGCGAAGCGGTGAAGGGTGCTGGTAAAATTTTAACCTTAAAAAGGTAACTGCCCGAGTGCTTACTTTCCAAACTCCATGTGCAGATGCAATAAGAAATCACACTCCTTTGGACCGAGGCTATGAACCGAAGGTCACCCCACTTTATGTTTAATCCAATCCCATCTGAATCGGCATCGGTGGTCCCGCGACAAAGTTTACAAAACAATGTTCAAGAGCATATTGGCGAGTTCGATACTCTCGTCACCTCGCAAAGGATAGCAATTTAGCAGACTCCAGAAGCGAACGTCCTAATATTTTAGCATTAAATATTTGATAATCATGTAGTTACTGGTGGGAACTCTTCAGATATGCCGAGCAGCAGCCTTTGTCATATTTCCGAGGACTCTAGAATTTACTTAATATGCTACTGGATGGGATTAACCATCATGCAAAGCACTGCAAATCGCTGAATGTAGTGCGACAAAGGAATAATTAGCCTCGATTTGATCCAACCGGATCTACTCTACACGATCTGCACTCCTGATAGTAGGCTCCCAATCCTTCAATAATTTTAAAGTTTCCTCACACTTGACTTTTATGTCTTCATAAACGTCATTACCCAGTGGAAGTCGAAAAGGAATATCCCTTCCCTCAGCAATACCTTCCTTACGCACTAGGTCCAGAATAATATCCACGAGTTTCACTGGGTCACCTGCTTGCACTTGGTCATCTTTAGCGAGTGCATCGAAGATAGCGTTGGATAAGTTTGTGTATTCCGGGATGCTGGATTTAACAGATTTCATGTTGCCTTTAGAAAGAATCTTAGTTCGGAACCTGCCTGGTTCGATCAAGAGAGGCTTGATTCCCAGGTGGGAAGTTTCTTGCCAAAGACTTTCAACCATTCCTGTTACACAAAATTGTGGTTAGTAAGACATATTAAGGAATCTCAAAAGAGGCTGAGGAAAGTTACCTTCAAGTGCGAATTTGCTGCCTGCGTATGCGCTGACGCCTGCATTTCCTTGCCATCCTGAGAGGGAGCCGATGAAAATTATTGTTCCTGTTTGTTGCTGTCGAAGGTAAGGTAGAAGTGCGCGAGTCACTTTGATTGTACCGAACACGTTGGTGTCAAATTGGGCGAGGAAATCTTCGTATCTGCTAAAATGTGAGCAAGTTCTCAAAGACTCAAGCGAGCTTAGAAGTCACAAACTCGAGATCTTCCAAAGTGCCAATTGAAATATAAGCTGCATTGTTCACCAGCACATCAATCTTTCCATATATGCTGTTGGCCTTTGCAATTGTGTCGCGTATATTTGGCTCACTATCAGTGACATCGAGTTGCAGTATAGCAGCACCTTCCTGCTCTAGATGCTTCAGTTTCTCTAGTTTACGACCTGTCGCGATCACCTTGTCTCCGCGTGCGAGAATGCCGTGGACGAATTGTTCTCCAAATCCCGAGGAGCATCCAGTGATGAGCCATACAAGCTGAGACATTTCGAAAAGGGCAAATTAATTTTGAATCAAAGTAAAATTCGGCATATGTTGCCAGTCAGGTTGTCTCCAGAACCGAATTGAGGCATTTTCAACCTCGAAGGCAGATTTGGTCTTTTTAGCTACCCTATACCCATGTAATGTTACTTATACATCCGGATTTAAGAACTGTGGTACTGGAAGTTCCAAGAACAATGACATAAACGTACATGTCAAGTATTTTTGACATATGATGCTTCATAGGTCAAGTAGTGGTACTTCTCCACTATGAACTCTTGGTGTTTCTTGTTGTTACTAATCAGGCTTAGTCCTATTGCTATTATGTCACTATGAGCGGACAAATCACCAAAAGGACGGCATTTGGCATTTGCTGACATTCCCCGCTCACGTGGCCTGCTTGGCTCATCGATAACTCAACAACCAGAAAAGTAGTGGAGACTGAGATGATTCAATCTAATCCATCCTTTTTGAATATGAAGTGAGCAACTCTCCGGTCCTGTTATTATAGGCGGATATTATCTATCAAGGTCGAGTTGAAAATTCGCTTCTGACTTCCAATTTGTTTCTAGGTACGCGAACCGTTATAGTACAGATGGAGTGATAGAAATAGTATAGTTACTTTTATTTTTACTTTGTTAAGGAGATGAGATTGCATTTTGTTGCTCTCTCCGGCTAGTACTATCTTTCGCAGTTCGAATAATATTTACAGAGATATACTTGCTTGCTTGCCCTCCTTACTTTGCTATCTTGTCAATTAAGAGTACTGTTTTTATAAGTCTGATGAGGCTTCAGGAGTTCAGAATACGCTACACATGATAATGAATGAACAAGAAAGATAGAAGCACCTGTCGCAGAACTTAAGCATACATAACATAAGCTGCTCTTACTTTAACACGTGTAAGTTTCTGGATTTACGGGAATTACGGTTTTCTTTTGTCCTTTTGAATATTCTATTGCTAGGTGCCGTTTTATTTCTATTGATATTGTTATTATCATGTGTAACTCGTGCTGAACTTATGAAGCCTCATCAGACTTAAAACGTGTTGTACTACCTTAGGCTCCGATCAAGCTAATCACGCCTGTTTCCCTACAGATATGAAGGCCATCTAGCTATTGGGAGATAAGATACTGGCTGAGACAAAATCTCTTTGTGGTAATTATTTCCCAAGTATTTGCAGTTGGTTATCCAAACTTAGCCTGAAATCCCTTTGGCATGAAGTTAGCCTCTGAGAAGTTTTATTCTCATATTGAAAACTTTTGTCTCATCTCTCTTCGGGTTCTTCATTCTGCTATCCTTCTAGCCAACTATAAAATCAGCCATGGCATTTATCCAGCAGGATACTTGAGGGCCAGCAATGCCACAATGCTGGGAATCCTAATAGGCTCCACCAGAAGAAAAAATCCGCACGCCATCTTAAAGAGACCGAAATATGTTCATAAGGCGGGGAGTAAGGACTTGGGGGGCTGTTAACCGGTACGTCGCTTAATTGCCAATCCATACCAAATCAAAGCTGGACATCCTCAACTCTTGAAAATAGGCTTTTGGGTTTGGGATTATGTGGATTAACTCTCGAAGATACTATGTTGCCGTTATATTACTCATACTAGAACTGCGGGTGAAAGTGGTTTAAGTAAGACACTTTTGTTCCCGATATCGAGCGCTTGTCGAGCATGTCATATCTTGGGCTGTGCAATCACACCATCGAAACAGTGACGGCATTGAAGACCCCCATTTCTGTTTTGAAGAACCAAAACGATTACACCAGGCACTTCTCGCGTTAAGAATGCCCACACCATGTTTGGGAACTTAAAATACACTTATCATCAAAAGAGAATTCAAGGGAGGGCGTACTGAACAGTTTTTTATGTTAATTCTTGAAAGCTGATTGGAATTAACTATCGAAACCATTGAGTATCAGGGCTTTGGAATCTTTTTATCCTCTGCAGATAGCTCCTTTCGAGTTTCCCTCAATTGTCTCTTTCATTATTGTATTGTTCTACTCACCTTCCTCGAGCATTCGCTTTATCACCGAGTCTCTTCTCGAGGGATGGCTGGATAGGGGTCAGGGTAGTACATATCAGCCTCAATAATAACTGCTGGCTGCGTGACCATGATACCTTCTGCCGTTCCATACGCTACAAGAGCGGGGAAGAGGAGACTTTTTCGGACCTTGAGTTAGCAAAATCACTATCAATTAGTTCAGGGAGACCTACATGGCTAGGGGATCTTCGTGGCTTAGTTTGATTTTGTCTTGAATTGACGTCTTCCTCTCGATCCCTTCCCATTCCCATGTTGGAATATCTAGACCATGGTTGTGCATCAAATCGCCTTCTGCTCGTCCAGTAGTCAGGTCTGCCGCAGGTAGCTTGGAAGTTTGGCGATATTCACTTTGTAAGTCGAAAGAGACCTGAAACGGTGCTAGGCATGACTGCATGAATAGTGCCTCTAGACTAGCAGTTTTCAGCACATCATCTAACAGTCCTCGGCGGAAATCTACGATAGGAGAGAGGAGATTGTGGATGAACTCGCTGAGGCGAGCGCATGCAGCCGGATTTAGAGCAGGCCAGGAACGTTCAAGCGTCTCGTTCTCAGTTGGAACAACTCTTGGCCACATGAGCCACGTTGTTTGGACTCGCCATTTCTCGAAGAGATGATTCTGCCGAGTTTCTGAAACTTATTAGCAAAGCTAACCTTGGCTGGAAAGAGGGCTTACCTAAGCTCTGTCGAGGGCATTTCTTTGCAAGAGCGACAAATTCCGAGCACAGTAAAGACCACGAAGCATCGCATTGTAGGGTGATATTCCGGAAGATAAGCCAACAGAGAACATGAGATATCGCTGCTGAGTGCACCTCTGCATCCGGTGAGAGCATGAGTGTCACTGTTTGCGCAATGGTAAATGATGAGATGGGATCCGTGTAGGCATTAGCTTCAATTGTTCTTTCGAAATCGGCAACGATAGTCTGCAGATCATGGTGAATGGGTTTGCGCGTGCATTGCATAATAAGAATGCGAATAGCGTCGCGTAAGCTTTTAAAGCGGTTGATAACTTGACGAGGCTGGACGCGATGATTGATGACATCCTCATATTGATCAAGGAATACAGGTCGGATCTTCCGATCAGACGTGGTCAGATCTTTTTGGACTGATGGGCGTTTCTTGCATCTCGATCGCCTAACAAAGACCATGGTGAGTGCAGTCAGGATAGCGGCAGTAATTGCCGTACATACTGCAATGATAATAACAGCATATGGTCGTAGAGCAGCCATGGTTGATGGTGAAAAACGAGCAACGAAGGTGTAAAGGTAGCGTCGAGAATTGATAGAGTTGAAAGCGCGCTCCTCTTAATTAATGTGTGATCACGCGACCTTCCAGTGAATTGAGGGAATCAACATACTACTTTAGACTGAACATTGTCTCGAGCGACACTTGGTGCTAAATCCCTGTCGTATTATGCAATGCATTGTGTAAGGGATTCGAATGTTATAGGTGGATGTTTGCTTATGATTGCATCAGGTAAGTGAAAATAAGACGCAGAGCCTTTTCCCCCATCATTCAATGCCGAACAAACAATGTTCTCATTGCATCATCCAAGTGTAAACATGATGCAGAGAATGACTGCAGCCTCCCTTGCCTACTACCTGATACCGAGCAAACCTTGTTTGCATACAACATCGTCAATCCTACTTTCAACTTACCTAGAAACACATCATCAGACTCTTGATTCGTATCACTTTAACATGCAGATATGCTATGCAAGGGTTGTACGAATCCACACAAAACTTCCGCACTCGTGTAGCCAATATCAATCTGTGGGAACCCGCAATTCTCTACAAAGTCCTTGCAAGCTTTGGTCTATTTGATTTGGTATAGTATGTGAATGTTTGCGAATGTTTGTGAATGTGTATGTTTGTGGATATGCATGTTTGTGAATGTGCATGTTTATGAAAACACCACAGATTGCGTTACTCAATGTCGCATGTGCAAAAGCATGATAATTCCGCTACAAGTGATGTTACTTGGGAACCAGCTAAATGGTACGCATGCACATACTGTACAGACTCGTCGGTCTTGTCCCTCCCATCTTTCCTTGACTTGTACAACCATATGCATCTACCCGTAAGGCTCCTCTTTGGTTTAAGATAATCTCCGTTTCCCTCTATTATTAACTTTATAAGCTACTGAAATTGTATTATACCTAGTATCTAATTCTAAATCTATGGTTTTGGAGAAAACATTTTTACTCATGGCATATGAACACTATACGACTGAGGAGGAAGTGGCATGGGGGTCTGGATCTCTGTCACGCCCCTCTACTCATTCTTATGACTGATGTCTTTAATAGCGTTCAAAATCCTAATCGAGGCGTGATTATCGCCGTTGACTTTGGAATGACAGGCACTGGTAAGTAGAACTTCATACCGAATACTGTAAAGTGGCTTAGCTTATGTTTAAATCTTTCTCCTTCTTGAAGCGGTATGTTGGGCTGCTATGAATGACCCTACCGTGAAGACGATGGTAATGTGGCCTGGTGGTGAAGAGGGCCACAAGGTGCCGACATCCTATTCGACCACAAATTCAGACTTCGGATTCCAGTCAGAATATTTACCAGATGACCAAACCCGTTATGGCTTCAAAGAAAAGATGTTTGTTCCGAAAGAAGGCACCACTGCCATAGAAATAGACAAGGCTTTTGTCGATTGTCACACTTTCATGTACCGTCTCTTTCATTACATCTCCGTCGAGGATGCTCTCAAATCCGCGGTTAGCGAAGCCCTCGAAGCCCAGAAAAAGATAATCATCTATCTCGCGTATCCATGCGAGATTTCTAGCACCGTGAAATCACGCTTTCTTAGGGAGGTGGAGGATGCTGCACGACAGTCTTTTCATGTTCCTGATGGTGCCGAGAAGAGTAACCTTCTTGTCGCCATTGGCGCTTCCGAGGGCCTTGCAGTAATTAACTATGCCACTTTGCCTGGTATAGCGGACCATTTACTTAATTCTCCCACTAGGATTTCGAGAGAAGTCCTCGTTTTTGACATAGGAGGTTCGACTGTTGATGTTGCGGCAGCCTATCGCAAAGGCTCTAACAGATGGAACCTAGCTACTATTCACTTCTACGATCAGAGTGAAATATCTCTCGTATATCTCCAGCATCAGGTTCTAGACCTAATGATAGCGAAGGCACATAAATCACAAGTAGGTGATACGAGCCTCAAAGAAGCAGCCATGAGACATTGTGTCTCAACAAGCATGAAGAGCCAAAAGTGGAAATCATACCTTAGCACCTTTAGCCTTCGCAAAGAAGATGTGGGTTGGTTCAATTTCTCGGAACCTAACGAGGAACAAGTCATTATCCTCAGGTATGTTTTCATCTCAAATCGCCCATGTTTGCTTCACTAACTCACTGAAGGGAAGAGATGAAAAGTGTGTTGAACAAGTATATTGATGATTTAGGAAGACAAATTGAGTACGTTCTTCAGCGAAACAATCAACGAAAGTTTGTAAGAACTCAAAAGTCTCAAATTTTGTGCCTCTAACTGAATCTTGTAATAGGACACTGTTCTTATGGCAGGTGGTGGTGCACTGATGGAATTCATCCGTGAAAGCATCGAACATCATGTCATACCTTCTAACCGGCAAAGTTTTGAAAAGCATTGCGAGGTCAAATCATTACAAGATCCGTAGGAAGCACTTTATAATTATTGATACTTATCACTGAACTAATCTCATTAGTCTCACTGCTGTCGCACATGGCCTGGCCTCCTACTACCGCCCGTATGCTCTTCAGCAACCATCGTCGGAGCAGTTGGAAAGAATAAAGAAACAGGAACCTAAGCACTCGAGCTTCCAGAGTGGGCTTCGTTTTTGGAAGAAGTCTTAGAATAGGACATCTAAGTAGGATACTTGAGGCAAGTGAAGCTAGTGATCATGAATGCATTTTATGTTCGTTTATCCAAAGTAAATCTTTTGAAAAATTGCAGGTGATATCTTGTCTTCTAGCTAGTTAGACAGTGACGATAAGTTTCAACTTTTATTAACCAATTGCTTGGTGTCATGATTTATTCCAAATTTAAATCATCTGTACAATATGACTGTTAAGCCTCAAATGTTTTCAAGCAGTCTTGTCTAATGTTACAATAGCTGAGTCATATATTAGAAAACTTTGGTCATATTCATTTGTTGGCATTTTTCATAGTGATTTATTTACAAGTTATTATGAAACAATGGTTCGAAATAATGATTAGATCAACAATTAAAATATATAAGGTACATGTGCGAATTTGCTAAAGTATCGATACACGAATTTACAACCCCATATTCTACTTTCTCGGTCGTTTGAAATCAACAATGGCAGATATCGGTAACTTAATCATTGAATCTCTTCGGGGTATAGACCGGATGCACAACAGCGAAATCTTCGCTGGGAACCTTCCAGGTCTTATCAGAGATAGACTTGAGAACTTCAATGACCGAATAAGGTTGAAAAACGGACTTGGGAAATCATTTCCAGTGTATGACAAAGAACTTGAAGATATATACGATAAGCAATATGTCAAAACTATGAAAAACCTGCAACTGCTTCACAACAACATTTCCAGGCTAGAGAACCTGTGGGGGCAAGGCCGTCTCTACGAACGGCTCGCAGGACGGTGTTATTGGTATTATAAAAGGCCGAGCACTAATCAATTGATGACGACTATCGAAAACTGCCTCGAGACCTTGGAGAAAGTTGTGGACTGGTATGACAAGCCTTATTCTTCAATGTAAATTATTATATCAAGTCTAACTCTTTTACAGTTGGACAACGGCCGATAATACACATTTGCAACATATCTCAAATTTGACAATCGAAAGATATGCTCTTCAAGATATAGCAAAACCCGAGAGTAATTCCAAACGTTTTCGAATGCCTAATTAAAATTAGAAGTTACTTGGTTCATTTTTGACATCTTTTTGTGTATGTAATGAGCTTGAAGTGGTTTTAGAAGTAAGAATGTACTTGATTTGAATCATTTCAGTCTCAAAAATAAAATTTGAAGATGAATCTTAGCTTCATGCTTGGAAATTGAGAACCATTCGCTGAGTAAGTCGTGGCAGGAGTAAATGCAGAATATACAAAAATGAAAATGAGGAAATGCATGGCGCTCTTGGCCCCACGTGATTTTGATTACACGACGACCCAATTCACCAGCCTCCCTCCTTTGACATCCACAACCATCGACAACTTCATTCATCCTCAATCAAGGATGTCTCCCCCAGGGCCTGGAGTGGGTTCTTCGCTGCTTCGTAGAGTTCGTCGAGTACCGCGACGCGTTAGCTCCAGAAATCCAAATACTGTTACGGATGAGAGACCATCAGCAGGAGGACCTACATGGACATCAGCCTCGTTCACACGCTTTTGCGACTTGCCACTTGAGATTCAACATGCAATCTGGACCTTGGCGTCATTTCATGAGCCCCCTCGTTTCCAGTTCATTGCTCCTTATCCAGCTGGCTACAACCTTGAAGATTATGAACAATCGGGTGTCAAACTCAGCATTGTCTCCCCAATTGGTCGACAACAATACCCGATGCCAAGTATATTACACACTTCGCAAGCTGTACGGAACTTTGGACTGAAGATTTACACGTTATGGCCATGCGTTGCACCCTTTTCCTATTGCGACCAGGACAAATTCATTTACGTGAGAGAAGCATATGACATCTTTTATTTCACCGACTTCAAGGAATTTATAGGTGATACGAGGGATATGAATGGTCCGCAGCATCCTATGATAGAGAATAAGGCGTTGGCAGACAAACCTGCGCTTGAAAGTCAGCTAAAAAGTGTCTTTAGCGGGATACGCCATGTTGCTATCGATTATCTCCTGTGGTCAACCCTCATATATCCAGCAAACAGCAAGCCTGTCATCTGGTCTCGATACTTTGGCAATGTTCAAACACTCACTATCGTCCTGCCCTCTGAAGATTTAGAAACATCTCGACATGAAGAGACCTTCGCTCAAGCCTTTGAAACCATCCAACCTACCATACCATATACCACTCGAAACGATGCGGCAGAATTTGTCTTTGATTTAGCAGAGCTTGCTATATCTAAGGATTCTCATAAGAGGAACATTTTCATACCGACCATTGATGTGCTGGTCGCGATATCAGCGCAAAGTGAAGCTGTTGAGCTTGATGAGAACTCGCGCCTCGATCGAGTTTTCTGGAGAACTTTAAAAGATACCTGGGAACACCGAACAGGAGAATACATTCCAGATAAATATGATTACATGCCAGTAGATGAGTTCTCAGACTACGAAGAATCCGATTTGGACGATGTTGAGGACGAGGATGATGCAGAGGACAGCGAAGATTGAGATCAATTGACTATGAGGTGGCTTGCTTCTTCGACGAACGTTTCAAGTCTGGACAAAATGTTTCATAAACATTAAAAAGTGCGATTCGTCTTGCATGGTCGACGCCATCCAAACTTTTCCTTGGGTGGTATATGTGTTTATTGGCCTGAAGTCTACTATTTACACACCACATTCAGGCCTGGGTCTTCATGCTATCTGGGAGGGCGGTCTAATATCAATGAGTTTCTCGATGAAGATAGGGGGGAGCGACTTGAAGTTATTCCAAAAGCTTCAGCCATCTTCTCGAGTTAACTGCATACCTATCATGATTCTAGGATATGCGTTCCACTCTTTCACTTTATTATCCATAACAATTCTCGCGGGCCGCATCCGTATGCATTATATACATATTTGCTTTCTTTGTGATGCTAAGATCCCCTGATAACAATTCAAATCGACGATATAAGTGAGAAGTTTACAGGACGAAGATAGCAAGAAAGTAAGCCAGCTTCCACAAAAATAGTAAATCCACGAATAAAAGCCTTGCAAGTAGCTGCAGCTTACGCAACTCGCGATAATGATACATCAGAATTCCTCAGTTCATATCAACCTCACTATTTGGTCCAATGATAAATTGTTAGGAGCATGGTTTAATGGCTGAATAATCACGAATAAGCGTCGTGTAGAGCTGCAGCTGGCCAGATGTGGATACGAGGCACGCAGATGATCTGTGGCCCCCAACTTGCAAAATTCTTCATCTCTTATCAATCAAAAATAGGACGCATTGCACGAGCATAAAATGATGCCACATAGCCTCGCTGTATTTCGGTAGTATAAACTTCAAAATTCCCGGATTTTGTTTCTGTGTGCAATACCACTTGTATTACTATCGACATGAGCGAGACTCATATGCCCTCAAACACAAGTCCTTCGGAGTCAGATGACTAGTCCTTAAATACTCAAGAATCTGCCAATGAGCCAGATGACACTTCCAATACTTTCAGTTTCCTCGAACTTCCTACGAGTCCGGATGATGATGAATTCCGAGAGTTCGTGTTTGGTAGGTGATGTAGAGAGGCGTGTATGTTGCGAAAGCTGATAAGGCGCCTACCAGGTACTCCAAGCAGAGAAATACCGACATATAAGCTCAGGGAAGAAGAGTGCGTCGCGATTCCTAAAGAAGCAGACCAGGTAGCGAGGGAAACAGTGACATATGCATCTTATGGAGACAAAGGCACAACAGCAAGTGTCAACGCATTTGGAAATTTGATACAGATCACCAGGTTTCTCGGGGCTGGTCGATGTGGTTTTTTCTCGGTAGATCTAGAAGAGATATCGGAGCCGTATTTTGTTCAGCTTCGGGCGGATGAGCTCATGGACCGCTGGGGCGCGGAAGGCCTCGGAATAGGGTTTTCTTTGGGGAAAGATACTCCACCGGAGATCGACAAGGCATTCGAAAATCCGTGGGGATCGGAGTTCATTCATGATCGCTGGCCACGATTGACTTCAAACCCTAATGATGATTTTACCATAACTACGCAGCACTTCGCATCTCAGGGTACCGTTTTTCAGCGCAGCCATTACGAAACGAAAGGGGAGCCTGTTAAGTTAATATCAGACTCGTCGCAGTTGACTATTACACTGGACTGGTTCCGGATACGAGAGCTCGAATTCTTGGATCCTGATTATGATTTTAACGACACACGTTCACGATACTTCCCTATTCTAGGGCCGCATGGATACAGTGTGATCCTGGTTCATAGAGGTGTTACTCTGCGTGGTGGGTTGGGAAATGAAGAAGACTGTCCCGACGCGGTTGCCTTGATTATTTCCCTTTCGGTGAATGGTGAGGTCCAAGAACTTGAAAAAGTTGACGACTCGAACGAAAATCGCTATGCCTTGAAACTGAAGCCTGGAGCAGATGGGTTTTCAGTGGAACCAGGAAAGCCACTGGAAATAACTGAGGCATTTAGGTTGCAGCTTATGCCAAAAGAGATCGACTGGAAAAGGTGTTTGATCTCTGACTCCGAATTTCTTAGTATGGATAATGCGTTTAAAAGCACCTCGTTTAGGAAATTGCCATTCGCACCTGATCCACATTTGGATTTCATCATGCGGCGTAACTTGGAACACATACTTTCAGTATGTAGCATCCCGGTACCTACCAAGCCCACGAAGGACAAATCTGAAGACGTTAACTCCGAACACAACACCACCGAAGAACCCAAGCCCAAAGAAGCCGATTCGCTCAAAAAAGGCTGCGAGAGCACGAGTGAGAAAGAAGATGCCGTTGCTCTAACGTGTGGAGATATGTCAGGATATCGACTCGTCACATCTGCAAGCTTGTAAGTCAAAGAGTTGTATTTCGAAGATGTTCCCAGCTGATCAGTGCCAGTTTTGCATTCCAATTTCTGCTTTCCATGTTTGAGTTCCTCAAGGGAATGACTTCAGAACCTCATTTTGCTCCTTGTGAGTGCGGTAAAAATGAGCGAGTGGTCTGCGAATGGGAATTCTCTAGTTTACTACGCAAAAGAATAGAAAATACATGCAGAGCACACTTGATATGGATAAGACAAGCTAGACTCGATAATGGTTCTTTTGGATCGGGTTATTGGGCCACAGGCGAAGTAATCGAAAATGAGTGGTCCAGAGAAGACATCCTCGGTAAAAAGTCACTGGCAGATACGCCGTTCCAGATTCTCAAGCTTGCAGATTTCGCCATGAAGATCGGAGATCACGATAGGGAATTTATTGAGAGTTGTATTCGTCCTTGGATCAAAGAATTAGACGAGCGCAACAAACGTGGCTTTTATGCATTTCCTCGTTCTGCAGGTGCGGAACGTGCTGGGTATCAAAGCTACCGTCTGGAAGACCATGTCTGGATATGGAGAGTTCTCCAGTCTGTTGAGGGACTTGGTTTGGGCAAAGAACTTAAAAAGAAGTCCAAAAAAGCAGAAGGGAATTCGCTTTCATGGGACTACTCTGCAGCAGAATTTCAACGACATGTTCTTAGGCGATTCACCACAGAGAACACCGCTTCTAGTGAAAGAATGCTTGCTGTGGGGCGTTCGCTATCAGAAAACAGATTCAAATATCGTTCTAGAGATACTGCACTGTTCTACGAAGCGAAGACCCCATTCTTCACCAAATCGGACAGTCTATGGAAAGCCACGACTGATGCCCAGAAATTCCACAAGGAGAATCAAGATTCAAGATGGGGCAATCCATTACGATATGCATTGGCATTGCTGATGGGAACCAAGAATCTTCAAATCAACTTCAGGCCCCCTGAAGAAATGTCAAAGATAGCAAAAGATGTCTTACTTCGAAGTTCTTCGCGAAACGGGTTCTTTCCAGGTCAATTAAATGAGGAAACCAAAGAAGCTGAAATGTTTCAGGCTGATGGCTGGAGAGACTTCTATTGGCATGTTGGTTTTGAGGTCCCGTATATACTTTGGGGTTGCAGCACAAATGCGAGTACTAGTGAGACGTCTCCCAAGCCAAGGTCTACTGGACAAAGCGATGAAAAGCATATAACATCGACGGTGCAAGAGCCTGATATCGTACACAAAAACATGGAAATGAAAACCTCGATGCCTTTCAACAACCTCATTGATCAAAAAAGTATCGTTGATTTATCAGATGAATGGCTCTATAACTACCCGGATTTTCTGGATTTCAAACCCAGAATAGAAGAATTATGGAACCTCAAAGATAAAGAGTTCGAGTTTGAACCAGATTCTTACATCTTAAAGGCTAATGATTCCTTTTTAGAGAGCGATGACCCCGAATACTGCCCATTGAGAGCTATTATCTTGGACATTCCCAAGACCATGCATAATAGAAAGGGTGGAATTACAACAGACCAAAATCAAGATCTCGTTCAACTGTTGTGTAATCATAGAGTATACATGAAGCTCAAAGAAGTGCGGACAGCATAAAATGCGAAGAAGAGAATCATTTGGCTACCAAACGCCGATGAAGATACGGGAGGCCTCTGCTATCTTGCATCTCCTAGTTCCGAGAGGGTCTACTTGTTATTATTCTTTGATATAGTACTACACGCTAAGTATTAGCCGAAAACCTATAAAACACGAAAAGTCGCGTCGAATACTCCCTCCTACCCAGTTTACTATTGATCAAAATATAACGCTAACGTATTCCCTTTACTCTAATTTCTAGAAACAGGACTAGAGGTCCTAAATTATTACTATACGATCGAGGAAGGATCGAAGCGGCCGAAACTCTAGGTATAAATCTAGCACGAATCGAATAAGTCTTTAAGTATAGCCGCGGGGTTATTCGGGGTACTCTTGCCCTTCAAATTCTTCGTACGAATAAAGCCTCTCTCCCTCGAACCGGTAGGCCAAAACTATATTTAGAACGTATTCTTCGATCTATCCTATCTTATATACGGAAATATCCAAAGGATACGTACGTAGAGGTCCGCGAAGCTTATAGTACGGATATAGGGAATATACGAATACGCTAACTTCTTAATAAATATTATATCTGCAAATAGCGTTATAAACGCTACCTAGAGCTTATATAAAAGGTAGCAGATAGGAGATTTACTTAGTACGAGCTAAAAAAGAACTAGACTATCTAGGACTAGATCAAATATATGTTTTCTAACAAGTATTCCTATAAGAAAGGCAAAAGAAAATAGTAGGAGTAAGTATAAGGAACCCCGGCCTAGAAATAAGATCCAGATAAGGTTCAGATATATAGAACTAGAAAGAACTTGAAGGTTATAACCTGAGCATATATTTAGTATAATAGGAAGTCAGATTTATATATGATAGATCGGGATTTTAAATCTAAGAAGTTTAGGTATTTAGCGAACTTATATCTTAAGGTTTTAGAGGATCAGATCCCTCGAATATAGGAACTAGGGTATATATTTATATAAGATAACGCCCCTATCTATAACGCTAAAAAGGTAGCTGGATAGTTTAGGGATATAGGTATTCTAGTTAGTAATTAGCCTCCTTACTCTCCTAATCTAAATCCTATTAAAAACCTCTAGTAGGAACTAAAAAAGAGGCTCTATAATATATTTCTAGAACTCTGTAACTATAAGGTAACTTTAGAAGAGGATCGAAAGATTATAGAGGAAGCTCTACAGGTTACGTGGAACTTTATTCCCTAGAGTTTTATTAATAACTTAATAGAGAGTATACTACGAAGAGTAGAGGTAGTTCTAGCTACAAAAGGATAATATATAAAATATTAAGGAATTATATAGATTTATATATTTAGGACAAAAATCTGGTACTTTTTCTGATTCTTTTAACCTATTTACTATAGAATTCTATAGAGATTTACTTGTAGGAATAAGAAAAGTAATATAGAGGTCATATATTCAAATTCGGGTGATTTTCAGAATAGCTAATACTTAGTGGAGGTGACTGTAGGCATGACCGCAAGGAGAACTACTTTTTCGACGATACGACAGCTACTTTGAATCGATGGAGGACTGAATTCCATCTGTCCTCTTACCAACTGCTCGATAAAAATGACGCCAGTGGTGGAGATTCCAAGGATACAGACCTACGATTTCTGGGGGGCGATAAAAGGATTAGACGCGCAGGCATGGGGTTCCAGTTTATCGGCGACTTTTTGGATCGCCATTGGACTTGCCACATACTTGAATACGAGCCCAAGGATGACCCAATCCGGGAAAAACTGTTCGCTAAAGACAAGCCTAACATATTGCCTGTGGAGACACTGGAGAGTCTGAAGATTCTGGAGCGTCTGGAGACGCGTTTCGAGGAACTTATCAAACCCAAGAACCCACATCTTAGCATTGAGCCGGATAAAAGGCAATGGCGGCAGCGTAAGGTATTGGAACTTCTTATATTCGACCGAATGCTTCAAAAAATAACGAGGCGTTACGAAGAAATGCTTAAGGTAATTGAAGGACATCTAAGAGACGAAGCCAACAGGCTTCTAGGACCGCAGCATGAAGCTAAGAAACCCAGTGGATCGTCCCGTTCAGATGTCCTATCGGCAGCAAACGCATTGTTTTCCGCACCAATGGACAATGACGCCTACTCATCTTTCAGCAAACAATGGCCTCCATTTCAGTATACTCTTCAAGTCATGGAAGAAGATCTAAAAAAAACACTCGAGACGATTGGCTTGTGGAGAACCCGTGAGAAGGACCGGCAACTGGAAAGGCCTCGATGGACAAGAAACGACGAGGGTAAATACCGGCCAGTGATGACCAAGATAACGACTTCGAATAATCACAGAGTTCGGGAGCTAGAGCGCTACTTGGCAAACATAGAATCACTGAAAACATCACTCATGAGTAGGTTGGAATCCACACGCAACGAGTTAAGTTTTCAAAGCGCAGAAAACGTCCGCTTCTTTACCTATGTTACCGTCATCTTCCTTCCCCTGGGCTTCGCAACGGCTATTTTCAGCACGAGTGGTGCGCCGGGAACCACGCCGTTGATTGGTATGGTCGTCACGGCTATTATCACTCTTCTCCTCACCGTTCTTGCTTTGGCTAATGCTCAGTTCTTGGACAAAACCCTCTTCAGGCCAGCTATTGAAGCTACGTGTCAGGTATCAAATATATATCGCCTTCCATCACAACAGTGGAAAAACCGCAAGGTCGGCTGGGACCAGCCAAAGATATACATACCCATTCATCACCCGTGGAAATCTTTCGTCGGGAAATATAGAGGCCTTTGGAAAAGAGAGAGAAGAATAGAAGATGGTAGCACCGATGATCCCAGGCTCGAAGAAGGGAAAAAGAACAGT
>JAPWGK010000022.1:600000-785825 GCA_029641185.1 Pseudofabraea citricarpa | reverse complement strand
TTATTTATAGTTAAAGACGCTAATACTTATATCTAATAAATTTTTTAATTTCTTTTATTAAGCGAGTTAAATTAGGCTTTCTTTTATTATTTTTATCTTTAAAATTATTACTTATATCTTCTTTTTCTAATTCTTATACTTTTACCTCTTAATTTATTAAAAATTTATTTTTATTAACCTTAAGACTTAATTATTTTAGCTTCGCTTTTATTATTAGTTTTATTTTATTATTAATTACATATCTCGCGTTTTATATATCTCTTATAATTAATATAATTTAAGTAAATATCTTTTATTACTTATAATTAAGTTATCTTATTATTATAATATTAATATATTACTTAGCTTACTCGAATATTATTATTTTTATAAGTTATTTATATATTATTATAAATATAATAAAGTATTTTACTTTTATAACTTATATTATTATTTTCTTACTTAGTTAATTTTTACTTATAATATTTATTACTTCTAATAGTTTATTTTATCACTTATAATTACTTTTTATTATTACTCGAATATATTCTTATACTTTTATAAATTCCTCTTATAATTAGTATTTCTTATAATTACCGCTTTTTTTTATATACTTATATATTTCTTTAATTAAATCGCTTATCTAATTATAACCTTATATTATTTATTCTAATACTTATATTTATACGTTATATTTATATTATTCTTTTATTTTCTTAAGATATTTAATAACTTACTTAAGTGATATAAAATTTTTAACTAATAAAATCGTAATAATACTCTTAGTTATATATATTATCTTTATATTATTATTTTTATATAATATATTTCCTAATACTTTTATTATATTATAATTTTTTATAATTTATACTTATAATTTTATATTCGAGTTATAATAATATTATAATATTATTATTATTTTATAAAAAGGAAAAGAAAAAGAGAAAAAATAAAAGAGTAAGATAATAACTAAAATAACTTATAACTTATAAAATTACTTTTTTATATTAAAAAAGCGCTTATTATTATTTCTTAATTAATAAAAACCCTTAGTATTATTATTCCTATTAAGATTTCTTAATAGGAACCGAATAATACTAAGCGAATTAATAGAATAAAAAATAATAAGAAAAAGTAATAAAAATACTTATATACTAATTATAAATATCTCTTTTAGTTCTTAATCTTTTCCTTTTTTTCTTTCTTTTTTTAATAATTTTTTATTTTACTAGCTAATAAAATTAAAATATTCTTTTTTATTATTACCTCTTAATCTTCTTATACCTCTTATACTTATCTTTAAGATATACCTATTAATTATACTTTATAAATCCTTATTATTACTTCCTCTTAAGTAATTATTATTATTATATCTTATATATACCCTTTTATTTATAATCCGACTTTATCTATTATATATATTCGCGACCTTATATATAAGTATAAGTTATTTAAGAATTATATCTTTAATTATATATTTAATATACTTTAGTATAACTTTTTAGAGATAATTATTACTAAGAGAGAATTATATTAATTTAAGAACTTCTTTTTAATAAGTAAAATTATAAAAGTATTACGCTTTTATTTTAGTTACTTTTTCTTTAGCTCTAATAATCTTATTATAATTATTAATAATATTATTTATAATAATAATAATAATATTTTATATTTATCTCCTTTTAGTTAATATTAGATCTTATTATATATTAATTATTAGGCTTAGATTTTTATTTTATTATATTATAATAATAAATATAATACTAATAATTATTATATTAATATTCTTAATAATATAATTAAGCTCGACCTCGTCTTATTAGCTAATAATAATAATAATAATAATAATAATAATAATAATAATAATAATAATAATAATAATAATATAACTCTTATAAAAGTTATTATTCTTATATAAGCTATTATTCTTATATAAGTTATTATTCTTATATAAGTTATTACTCTTATATAAGCTATTATACTCGTATAAGTTATCGTTCTTATATAAGTTATTACTTTTATATAAGTTATTAATCTTATATAAGTTATTATTCTTATATAAGCTATATAATATATTTCTAATAATCTAAAGAATAATAATTCTAACTTAAGTAAAAGTAATATACTCGTATTCTTATTATATATTATATCTTCTTTTACTAGCTTATTATTTATAACTAATATATCTAGTATTAAGTTTAATATCTTTTATAATAATAACTTTTTTTATAACTCTAATAATAATACTTAAGCTAATATTATATCTAAATCTTTTCTTACTTATATTCTTCTTTTAATTAATTCTTTTAAATTAATATTACTTAGATATCTTAATTCTTTTATATAACTTTTAACTTCTTTTTATTATATTAATCCTAGTTATATTTATTCTAATAATTAAGACGATTATTATTATAACTTTAATAATAATAATAATAATAATAATAATATTTCTTCTAATATATATTACTTTAATTATATTTATTAGATACTTAATTATTTAGTATAACTAATATTATATTTATTAATCTTTTTCTCTTAGTTTATAATATTAGTTTTTATTAAAATAATAACTTTATTATTAGTTTTAAATACTTCTTTTAATTAGTTAAATAAAAGTATCGTTTTTTTAGTAAATTAAGAATATCTCTTTTTTAAATATTTCTTCTTATATTATAACCCGTTTATTATATTATATTTTATTCTCTTATTTTTTTTTTTTTTTTTTTTTTTTTTTTTAGGTATCTAATAATTTTTCTTTTATTAGGCAAGCTAAATAAATTATATTACTTAATATTCTATCTAATTATAATAATTATTCTCTTTCCTTTTAATATAATAATTTTTCGCTTTTATTACTTTTATAATTCTTTCGCGTATTTTATTTATTATCTTATATATTTTTACTTTTTATTCTTATTTATATTATTATTATTATTACTTCTAATAATATCTCTTATATTTTTCCTAGATATAATCTTATTCTTATTTTTAGGATTTATTTTTATTAGTTCTTAAATTCTTTTATATTTCTTAAAAGCTTTTAGTTTATCACTTATAAATATTTCTTTTAATCTTATTTTATTTAGTTTTTTAAGAAAATATATTTCTTTCTCTAGAATTACTTTTATTATCTAAAATAATCTTAGTTACTTAAACCTAAGTTTTACTCTTAATAATATATTAACTTCTTATAATATATTATATAATAAAACTAGGTTCTTAACTTTAATTTCTTTTACTTAAATTCTTTTTAATTAATCGAATTTATTCTTATTATAAATTCTTATTTTCTATTATTTTATTATAATTTCTTCTAAATCTTTATCTTAGATTTAAATTTATTTAGCTTATATAACTAGAAAGTTATTAGTATTCTAAATTATTTCCTAATTAAGAATTCTTTATATTAGTATTTTAGTCTTAATAAGAAATATAACTTTAGATTTATAATTTAAGTAAAATAATATTATATTTATTATTACTTTTATTATTACTCGATCGACTAATAAAATTATATATAAATTATCTACTTACCTATTAAGTTTTTTATTTATTATTTTTACTAAGATATCTATAATTAATTTATATCTCTTTTCGATTATTTTATTTACTAGAATATAATATATAAAAACTATAACTTACTTAATTTTATATTTTTTTATTAGCTTTTATAACTAACTTTTATTCTTAGGGCTTCTATTAATAATTAATCTACTAAAAAGCTTATATCTATAAATTATATCTTCTTAGAGGAATTTTATAATAATATCTAATATAATATTTCTTAGTATTCTCGCTTCTAGTTATTCTAATAAGTTATCTTAAGCGATTATAAGAAATTTATATCTTCTTACTTATAATATATAAATTATATCTAATCTTACTTTATATTATAATATATTTATTTATATAAAATATAATAATTCTTTTATTTAAGTATTATCTTAAAACTAATATATAATATAAGTAATAATATATTATTTTATATTTTTATAATAAAAGTCCTAAAAGTATCTTTTTATTATCTTTTAATATATATTTTTATATCTTTTATATTTTATTTTATTATATAAGTTCTATAGAATCTCTTACTTTTTCGCCTTAGAATCTATTATATACCTTTATAAAAGGCTTTTATTTACTTTATAAAAAAGAATCTTCTTTTATATTATATAATTTAAAGCTTATATCTTAAATTATTAGAAGTTTATTATATATACTTATAAAAGTTTATAAAATATTATAAGATACTTAATAATTAATTAGGAGTTTAAGCTTTATTTTCCTTCTAGGAAGCTATTATTCTTAGCCTTAGCCTAGGTTAATTATATATTAACCTTCTTATATTTTATTACTTAGAAACTTCTTATATAAGTATTAATAAAATTATTAATATTTTCCTCTTATTTCTCTCTTATTATCTCTTTTTTAATATACGACTTTTATAATAGCTTATTTATAATAGTATATTTATTACTAGGTATATACTTAACTTTAAAATCGAATAATTTAATCTAAGTTAATTATTATATTACTAATACTCCTAGTAAGTTTATAGCTAATTAATTTAATTATATTACTAGTACGATTATATTTATTTCTAATAAGAAGTAAATATTATATAAATAATTATATACTTTTTTTAATACTTTAAGAACTCTTTTATATTCGCGCTTAATAATATTATAATTTTATTTACTTTTACTTTATAACTTATTATTATAATAAACTAAGTACTTTTACTCTTTAGTATTTAATTATATAAGTATTATCTCTTATTCTTTTAGGCTCGTATTTATAACTAAGATAATTAATAATACCTCGATTAATATATTTAATTATATAAGCGTTAAAGTTATTATAAGTATTATTTTAAGTATATTTATTATTAATTCTTACTCTTTTTATTAATCGAATTTTATATCTTTCTTAAGTAACTTATATATTAGCTTATTTATAATAATAAAACCTTTAATCTAGATCTTATAATAAATATAAACCCTAAGGAAAACTCTTATATTTATAAGATATATATAATTTAGCTAATTAATAATTCTTAATATCTTTTTATTATCTAATAATCTTTCTTTTATTATATATATAAATCTTATAATTTTAATTCTAATTATACTAAATTATAATTTAGTCTTAATTATAATATTTATATATTTAATATCTACTAATACTTAATTAAGGTTTATTAAATATTTTTATATAAATCTTCGAATCCCTAGGTATATCTTTTTATCTTTATATCTTATTCTTAGATCGAATATAAGAATATTATTTATAAAAATCCTTATACGTATAAGAATATAATCTACTAAAATAATAAATCTTACTTATATAAATTAAAATATTAAATTCGTTTCTTCTTAAATTATTATAATATAATATAATAATCCTAAAGGGATTATAATAATTATAATATTCCTATTATTTAGGTATATTCCTAATTAGTTATATTTAAAGTAAAAATTAATTATTAATATAATTTAGTATCTTATAAAATCTTTAAAGATCTTATTAATATTTAGTAATATATTAGCGTCTTATATTATTATAATATTATATTTTATTATAATATTTATTATCTTATATTTCTTATTCTTCTTTTTTACTAGGAACTATTAATTTTAGTATAAGTTATAATAATATTCGAGCGTATTTATATCTAGCTTATTCTTAAGTATCTAAATAATTTCGTCTTATAGATATTTTAGTATAAGAAAGCTAAGAGCTTATTATATTTTATAAGATATAATCTAAATTTCTTATAAGAGAATAATCTTCTTTTTAATTCTTTTATACTTTATAAATTCGAACGCGATTATTTTCTTATATTAAAATAATAATTCTTCTAATATTATTCTTTTTATTAGGAGTAACTTTTTTCTAATTATTATAATTTTTAGTTTTTCTTTTATAAGTTTCTTTTTATATTAAATATCTAAAAACTTTAGAATTAATTATTAATCAAATATATTAGTAGGTTTTATTAGGCTTTATTATTATTTTTTAGCTATTATTCTCACCTTTTAATTCTTTCTTCTTTTAGGTATAAAACCATCTAATAACTTCTCTTTTATAAGTATAATCTTATTAGTTTTTCTCTTATAAGCTCTAAAAATACTAATAATAAGAAATATATATTTTACTTAAAGTAAATTAGTTAAACTTAATTTTTAAGATAATATTTAATATTTTTCTAACTTATTTATAGTTATAAGAAAGATATATATTAATTTATTATCTTTTATTAAAAAACGATTTTCCTTATTAAGTAAGTTAAATACTCTAATATTAGAACTTCTAATTATAATTAAGCCTCTTAGTTTACTAGAACTACTTATTATTTTAACCTTAGCTACTTATTTTCTAGAAATATAATTATCTTCTTATAAGAGTTAATTATATTTCTTATTCTTATAATTACCTGCTAGGTCTTATTATTATTAATAATTATAATATACTAGGACTCCTCCTTATACGAAAATAATAAGAGACTTATAATAATAAAAGATTACCCTAAAATAACTTTATTTATTAACCTCTTTATTATAAAGAAATATTTTATTATTATTACTCCTTTAATTTATATAATTATATTTTTATAAACTCTTATAAAAGGTTATTATTTTTTATTATATTTTATTATTCTTATATATAAGTTTAGTTAAACTAATAACCTTACTCGCTTTATTATTTTAATATTAAAAATATTAGCTTTCGAATTATAATTAATTAATATATATAACTTTATATTCTTAATTTTTACTTAAATTCTTAGGGTCTTATAAAACTATAAACGTTTTATATCTTCTACTTATATTACTAATACTCTTATACTTATTATAAGTATTAACTTTTTCTTAGTTTTTAGTTTTTTCTTTACTTATTCTTTAGTTTTCCTAATTATAAGTAATATATTTTTAAATAATAATTTCTAAAAGAGATTAAAATAAGTAATAATCTTCTTTCTAATTATCTTATTTAGTTTATTATTAAAGATTTTATCTAATAACTCGACTAAGTTTATATCTTTTTTTAGGATATTAAGATATTTATTAACTTTTCTAGTTATATATAATTTTATCTTATATAACTTTTTTATTTATTTTTTATTAATATTTATCTTTTTAATTTCTTTATCTAGTATTTCCTTTATAATAACTTTCTTTTATTTTTTTACTCTTAGAAGCTTTAGTATAATAAGTTTCTTCTTTTTTATTACTTAGCTATTAAGTATCTTTCTTAAGTTTACTTATATCTTTTTACTTTTCTTTTTAATTTTATTTCTTATTATTATTATAAGTATTAAATCTTTTTCTTCTAGCTTATTCTTAGAGTTTTCTAGCTTAATTACTCTTAAGATATTAATATTTATTATTTATATAAGCGCTAAATTTAACTTATATATCTTAATAAATATATTATTTAGATTAATAATATCTTACTCTAATAACTAGCTTTCTTCTTATATTTACTAAATAAACTTATAAGCTTTTATTTCTTATAAAATAAACGCTTAGCTTTTACTTTTACTTATCTTTCTAAAGAAAAAACGCTTTTATTTCTTATATATATAACTTTCTTTAATATTAATAAAATAATCTAGGTATTTTCTATAAAAATATCTTATTTCTAAATAATAAAAGTAATTCTTATACGATCTAAGTATAATATCTATTATATATACTCTTATAATAAGTATATTTCCTAGTAATAACTTTCCTTAAGATAATATACTTATATTAATATAACTAATATTCTTAATAAGATAAATACTAGGTAAATTTCTCTTATTAAACGAGTTAAATTATTATTTACTTAGGTTTCTTACGTTTATTATTATATACGCTAATAATACTAGACTCTTAAAAGTATTTATTAAATCTTCTAAGGCTTTTATTATTAATATATTATACGCTACTATTATTAGTATATTTATATATATTTTTATATATTATACTAGGGTCGTATAACCTAACTAATCTATTAGCTCGCTTAGTTTTATTTATCTTTATAAATCTTCTAAGAACTCTTAAACCGTTTTATTTAATATATAAATCTTTATTATTATTTTTATTATTAAATTAAACTTTATTATTATAAGTTTATCGATTTTTATTTTATTCTTTTTAATTATTTTCTCTCTTATATCCTTTAAAAGTTCGTTTAAGAACTAAATATCTTATATATATTCTTTAAGTTATCTTTTACTAATAAATATTATAGAAATTATTATATATTATTAGATATATTATTATATATTATTTTCTCTTATTTTTCTTTTACTCTTAAGTATTTCTAAGAAAAACCTTAAGTTTATTTATTAGTATATATCCTAAGCCTTAAATTTATTAAGTAATATATCTTTTAAATCCTTTTAGTCGCCTTTTACTTACTTAGGTATAATCTTTATATATTATCTTATTATTATTATATAATAATAAGATAATCTCTTAATCTTTTATAAGTCTTAAAACCTAGTATTATTATATTAATTATTATATCTTTCTAAGAATTTTATAATATTTATACTCTTAAAATATAAAGCTCCTAATATACTTAGAATTAATATTAATATTAAATAACTAAACGCGAGTTTAGTTATCCTAATAATTAATTCTCTTAGGGTAATATTATTATCTTTAATATTTAATATTCTTAATCCTTTTATTATTAATTTTATTTACGTAACTCTTTTAATTAGTATTTCTTTAAAAGATATATAACTTATTAGTAAAATAAAGCTAAATCGAGTAATTTATAAAGATATATATATTATTATAAGAAATAATAAGTACGTCTCTTATATTATTCTTTTAAACTACTTTTATAATTCTCTTTTAACCGCTTATTTATTTATCTTAATCGCCTTTTTATCTCTAATAATAGAAAACTCTTTTTTTCGTATATATTTCTCGATTTACTTTTTACTTATATTTATTCTTCCTAATATTATATTATTTTATTATTATAATATCTTATATTATTATAATATAACCTAACTTTTATTCTCTTACTTATATACTCGCGCGAGATTATAATAATTTTTTATAATACTTATTACGTCTCCTTAATAATTTATATACTTATATAAATAATTATAATAACTTATCTTTCTTATATTATAATTATTATTTAACTTAGAGAAATTATATTATTAATTATAATCCCTACGTAGGTTACTAATATAATAAAATATAAAATATATTATTAAGTATATAATAAATAAATAACTAAAAGAAAATAATAAGAATAATATAATAAAAAAAGAATATAATATTATTTAAAAGGCTACGAATAACTATAAAAATATAAAGCCTCTAGCTTAGAATAACTAAAACCCGAATATAAATCTATAGGAAGCTTTATTTTATTATAATATTAAAAGTATAATTACTTTTATCTTATATAAAGTCGAATATTTATTCTTTAAAGCTTTCTTAATTAAATATCTTAATACTTATATATTAATTAAGTTATTTTTACTTTATTATTAAAGCTTTTATTAATATTATTATATAATAACTAATTTATATTATATTATTAATAAATTAGTTATTATTATTAATCTTAAACTAAAGTTTTATAATACTTATAAAGAATTATATTTCTTAGAAGCTTTTACTTTTATAAGTAAAAAGATTCTAAAACTTAATTAATAATCTCTTATTATACTTTTATAAACGTTCTTTTTTCTTCTTCTTATTAATATTATTAAATACTCTTTTATAAATATTATTACTCTAAGATTAAATAAATACTAGTATCTCTCTTATTAGGAGATTCTTTCTTTTATTTATATTACTAAGTAATCTCTTAAGCTTAATATCTAAGTATTATTATTTTTCTTTTAAATATTATAATTCTTTTATCCTTCTTTTTATAATTTTCTTTTTTATTTTAATTATAATAAAAGTTTTATACTTTTATTTTATATTCGCTTTAGTAATATTAATTTATTATATTAATTTTATAATTTTCTTATCTTTATTATTACTAGTAAATAAAACTAAGATAAAATTATTATTACTTTAGTTTTATTTTTTTTCTTTTTTATTACCTAGGTTAATTAATTAAAAGTAAATAATAACTTAAGATTAAATAACTAAGTTATTAATTTTACTTTAAGATATTATTTTAGTTTTAAATTAATTTTATATTAAGTTTATATAATTATAATAAGTTATTCTTCTAAGAGATAAAAAGATAAAAAATATAAGAGTAATTATAAGTAAAATATTATAATATTATAATATAATTTATTACTAAGAAAAAAAAAGGAATTTACTCTTAAAATATATATATAAGCCGAACGCGACCTAATTATTACTTAGTATTATAATAATAATATATATACTAATTAATTAATTAGTTAAATACTAGAATTATTATTATAATTTAAGTTAAAAAAAAAAAAAAAAAAAAAATTAATTAATATCTAAGAATAAAAAAGATAAAAAATAAGAAAAATAATAAAAGTAAAAAATAATAACCTTAAAGAAAAAAAAGATATAATATTAAAAAGTAAAAATCTTAAAGATAATATAATCTTAAGATAAATACTTAAGAAAAATATTTTTTTAATAAAAGATATAACTTAAATTTATAACTAAGTAATAATATTATATATAAGAGTAGATTTTTCTAAGATTTTACTAAGATTATATTAATTTATTATATTTACTTATAATTATTTTTTATATAAATGTCTTATAATAATATAAAATAACTTCTTATTAGTCGTATCTTCTTTTAAGAAGTATTTATCTTATTTTCTCACTTATAAAACTTTTGCTAATATTCTAAGAAATAAAGTAAGTTTATTTTATTAACTAAATAAATCCTTTGTCTTCAAGTTATAATACCCGCTGAAAGAACTTTGCTGCATCCTCGCTTGTAGCGCTTGGTCCCCAACGCCAGACGAGAGATGAACTATTAGCTGGTTCTAATACGCAGTCGATATTATCATAGTATAACAGATTGGCTTGCAAGTCTTCTTTATCCTCGTCTTCGTTGACTGTATGCTCTTCATCATCCTGCTCACTGGCATATCTCTGTTCTGCCCTGCTCTGGTGCGACTTGGCTCCCAGTTCTCTTCTCTCGTCTTCAAGCTTTCCCTCCCTGCCTTCCCCAACATCTGTCTCCTCCGGGTGACCAGGCTCAATGCTCCCTTCACTACTCGTGTCTGAGCCCCCAATATCCAATTCTTCGCTGTACGCATCTTGTAATTGTCGCAGAGTATCTCGGATCTCCTGAGGGATCCCCCGAAGGTTAAGCTTCCGTAGCATCAGTATCGCACGCTGCAAGGACGCCATAGGCGAGCCCTTCCATGACTTGGTTGCCCCATACTCACTCGGACCGGGTCGAAAAGGGGGGCGTCCTGGATATTGAGGGAGGAAGTCGTTTGTGACAATGCGTGTATAGATTCCCCCGGACGCAGCACCTTCGACTCCCTGATGTCGTTGGTGGTCTTGATATGTTTGTGCCGTAGGACACATCCGCGCCGGAACTGTGCCCGTGCGACGACCCAGTTTCCGACGACGCCTCCGGTCCTGTCGCTCGTAGTTGAGGAAATAATCAAGATCGGTTGGTAGGAAGAAGAACGAGGGGTTATAGACATGGTCAAAATTCGTATGGCATGTGCCGCAGAGGGCGATGGCGTTATGTGGGCTTTGCTTCTCGCGGAAGTCGATTAGACCATCTCTAAGGGCGTCGTGAAACTGGGACAAAGTCAGATCGGCCGCCGCTGAACTGAACTTGTGTGGGTGCTTACTGTATTATCTCTGCTGCCGATAACATGACAGACATCCGCGGGGCTCGCTCCACAATGCCAGCATTTGTTGTGATATTGTTCCCTCACCCGCGCCTTGGTACTGGTATTGAAATCAGATGTGCTTGATACCCGAGTGCGGGAGCCATCATCCAAGGCCGCTCGCTTTCTCTTGGAGCCGGAAGATGACGTTCCTGATGAATTCTCGGAATTGGATTTAGGGATAGGGAAGACGGCTTGTGGTGGGGGAGGGTAGATGGTCGGATATTCTGAGCGGGACGACGTATCAGATGGGGCGCGATAGGCCGGGTTGGGAGGATCCATTTGTGTACATATTGGAGTGTGGATGTTGATGTGAAGTATAATAAAGAGTAACGATTAGGGGAGGTTGGAGGTTGGTCAAGGATCACATGTGACTCATGGTGGTGCTGTAAGGCGTGTACGGATCCTGCAGAGCGTATTCGTGGATTGATTGGTTACTATAGAACTATGTACATTGCCCTGATCAAGAGCTTTTTGATGATTTCTAGTGCCCGTAGGCCTTGCCTCTTGCAGCCTAGCTCACAGTGCGTTTAGTCTATTGGCTAGCTAGTGAGTATTATTATTAAGCCTCTTAATCCCTTAAGTAAGAAATCACGAATCAAACTATATATAATAATATGTTTTTTAAAAGAGAAAATAAAAGTATATGTATAATTCTTAAACCTTCGAACTCCCCGCTAAACACGTGGCACATGTGGCACACGTGACCCCATAAAATAATTCCTCTCATATCACAAACGAACCTTCTTTCTATATATAACATAAACTCTTCTCCACCCACCTAGAAAGCGTTATAGACTTCAAATCTACACCCCTCCAAAACAGATCTGCCACCCAGAACACAGGTGGAAGCATTACGATAAACATAATACACCAACCAAGCTCATATCTAAACACCGTATCCTTCCCAGTTATCACCCAAATCTTGTCAATAACAAGAAATTCCAGCGTGTCATTGAGAATCCCATGTGTGAGGTATAGAGAATACGAAATCTGGCCGAGATACTGAGCAAATCCTGTGATAAATAGTGATTGTAGACGGATGCAGTTTCCCACACTCCATATAAGAAGGCAAGATCCAATGATAGGCCAGAACCGTGGGTGCTCGTTACCAAGTGGATTGAAGCTATCGAGGAGTTTGTAACCCGGTGCTAGATTTGGGTACCTATTTGGCGAGGAAAGGAGATATAAAGAAAAGACAAAAGCGCAAATCCACTTCAGGTCCGAGGAGAGAGGCAATTCTTCAGTCTTGACAAACTCCTTGTTGGTCAGTTTTCTGTTGACTGTTTGTTGACGAATATAATCCAGCTCTGATAATATCATTCCAAGAATAAAACAAAGCACCTCCCAATACCCTCGTCTTATACAATGACAACTCAAGGCGACCAAGATGGAAAGACGTACGTACACCTTCGCTCGACAGAGTGCGATGATTAAGACGAATAAGATAAACGAGCATTTCAGCTCGAGCGGAATCGTCCAGGTCTGTGGTCCATACTCATTCCAAACACGGTGCTCCAAATCCAGAGTCGGGGCAAGAAAGTCCATCTGATGACCTGTTTGCGAAATCCAATTCCAGAACTGTGGATATATCGTCGGATGACGATATGGGATTCCTGGATTATATTTGCGAAAGCACTCGTAAATGCCCAACCGAATCAAAACGAACGCGATGAACGTTCCCGCGAGCATTGGATACACGAGACGGATAAAACGGCGAAAACTTGACGAGGACATTGTCTGAAAGAGACGTTCCCAGTCACGCTCTCGAGACATTCTGATGGGTTTGTAGGAGAGTGCAAAGCCTGAAATCACAAAAATCAGATTCACCATAGCACCGCCCGAGTAGATAAGGCGGATGATGGGGAGCTGTGCTTTCCAGCGATTCTTTTCCTCATTCCCATCTGGTTCAATGGTTCCATAGCCCCAATCCTGCCGGTCGTGGAATGGCATCACAAAGTGACAGATGAAGACGGCTACGGATGCAAAACCTCGTAACCCATCGAGCCATGAAGTTGGGTGGAGCTGTGCTACTTTGTTTGGATGGTGTGTCACGAATGGCTGGATGAAGCTGGGCAGCATCATGACGGAGATGCGAAATATCCATCTTCGACTTTGTTGGTTGAATGGATTGGGCATTTGGAGATACGTTGATGATCCATCATTTGGAGTCATCTCGAAAGTCAGTGGCTCATGGATTTCAGTATGCTACCACGAGATATGGTTGTCGGCAGTTAGTCGGCGTGATAGGCCGTTAGATACACTCGTCTTACAACCGAGATGAATTCCGATAAAACGTCGGCATGGGATATTTGACATATAGTCCTAACTTCTGATTGGTATGCTGTTAAGGATGGGCTTGCTGCACTTATCGTATCAATATCGGCAACTACTGTACGTCTGCGGCGGTGTTGTCCAGGCTGCAACCTTTTTTTGCAGCCGACCCCTATCCTTTAGAGTGCAATATCGTATCCGACTGCCCTGTCAGCCTTAGCAGAAAATTGAGAAAAGTTCTGCATGATCCATGTCGAAAGACAGCTCGGCTCGTTTATCCCTGTCGAGATAAGCTTGTATTTTTGAATTCCACAGTACTCAGGTCTTTTTGAACACCGAGGACTTATGATTATCTGGCTACCTACTGCGTGATATACTTTGAGTCATTTTATAGACTAAAATATCCTTCAGTAACAGCTAAGAGACCAGTCTCAATCAGATCGGCCAGAGGAAGTTTCCGTCGCGTGCCTCATCCAGGTAAGCCGTTTAACACGGGCCAACGTTTATCTCACAGTCCGTTTTGAGCTAGACTAATTTCTGTACCGAGCTGAAGATTATCAAGCTAGAAGCGAGTAATACCGGAGAGAGATCCCTAATCGGCTGTGCCTCTTATCCTAGTAATTGCACTTCGCGGTACCTGTATCTTGAAAGTGGATGGCTGGGTCTGGACTCTGGACCGTTTTCTCAAGTCCAGGTATAGGGAGGGCAGGTCATTTAAGTTAAGGTTGGATCCGCCTCAAGATGAAGTTAACTCTGTTTCCCAAACTCGGCGGATGTCTCTAACGATGGACTGCCCTTTTTTTGCATCTCTTTCGAGTTGGCATTGGTCGGATTTTTCTGCGGGCATCTACTTTTCCACCATAGTTTCTCTCGTAGTTCTGTCCCTGCATACTTCACAAGTTGATGCGCTTCCATATACCCCCGGGTATGAGGATTACAACCTGAATCAAAATGCAAGTGCCGAGAGTCCTTTTCACTATTGGGGAGAATGGTCAAATCACTCCTATCATCCATCACCAAAGAATTGGCGCATGCCGTTCTATACACTGTTCTTAGACAGATTTGTTAACGGCGATGCATCAAATGATAATGCAAATGGAACACTATATGAGCATGATTCAACAAGCACTTATTTGCGCCATGGTGGTGATATAACTGGGCTTGTAGACTCACTGGATTATCTTCAAGGTCAGAATTCTCTTTGGATTCAAGAGTGCTGGCGAGTTGTGTAGATACACAGAAATTGATTTATGCTAACAAGTCATTGAAATTAGGCATGGGCACCAAAGTGAGAATGCAGCTGTTACACCAATTGATTTCGCGATCGCTTAAAAGTCAATAGACAATCTATATTGCTGGTACTCCATTTATAAATTTACCTGCTGGAGCTGATGCTTACTCTGTATGTGATCGAACCTTTTCAAGTATGCCGTCTGACACTTCTTAATAGCCACTTGATCTCACCCTGCTTGACGCTCATTTCGGAACGATTGATCAATGGAGAGAGGCGATCACAGGAATTCACTCCCGAGGAATGTATATTGTGCTTGAGAATACGGTATCAACGTGAGTTTTCTGCCTCGAGTTACAAGTATACTCTTAACAATACTTTGCCAGTCTTGGTCCACTGTTGGGCTATAAAGGCAATCTTGTGAATGCTGCCCCGTTCTCTTCACATGAGCACAAAGTCCTCTGGAAATCAGAACGTCAGTATGCAGATTTCAAGTTCACAAATCGTGACTTCGTAGATAACTGCTCCTATCCGACATATTACAATAACGAAGGGAAGCCTTATCCACCTCGAGAAGGAAAAATTGGTTGCTTTGGCGGGTAATTGTGTCACTCCATGACTAAGAGTTCTCAACTGACCATTGTATTTCAGAGACTTTGAACAACATGGTTCCAGCGACGCATTTGAGAACACACCAAATTGGGTAAGATCAATGACGGATTTTGCTTCCGTTCAAGATCGCTTGAGAGATTGGAAGCCTGATGTCATGGCTCGAATTTCAAGATCTACGTGTATTTTGATTAGTATGTTGGATATTGGTGAGAAAACACTATATAGAAATTTGTGATATTCTGTTGGCTAATGACAACGGGTTAGACGGCTTTCGGGTTGACAAAGCGACGCAAATTTCAGTTGATGGTCTTGTCAACTGGGCAGAAGCCACACGAGAGTGTGCTCGCAGTCTTGGTAAAAGTAACTTCTTTATTTCCGGTGAAGTTACTGCAAACCATGCTCTTGGAGCAGTATACATAGGCAAGGGGAGAAGCCCTGACCAGTACAATGAACACATTAACACAATGTCATTAGCTAGAAACACTGGTAAACAGCACTTCTTACGGAACAATTATGGACTGGAAGCAAATGCATTCCATTATACGATTCATCGAAAATTGGTTCGCTTCTTAGGTTTGGACCCATTACACAGCTCGGACGAGGAAGACGAAATTCCCAACGAGATAACGGCCTTGCCTAGCCTGGGTGCAGCTCTTAACCCAATCGATATAAATGAGACATTTCCGGCTGATTTAGACTCGGACTTCATGGATATATGGAAGCACATGATGCGATCTGATGATTACATCAATCCCAATACAGGCGAATATGATCCGAGAAACATGTACGGGGTTTCAAATCAAGATGTTTTCCGCTGGCCTGGACTCGAGAATGGATTGGAGAGACAAGTGAGTCAAACGATTCTCTGATATTTTCTCGGGTATCACTGATACTTGTCAGATTCTTGCTCAGTTCATCACTGCTTTTGTGTTACCTGGAATCCCATTGATGCTATGGGGCGAAGAGCAAGGTTTTTATGTCATAGACAGTACAGCAAAAAACTATAACTTCGGTCGACAAGCAATGTCTTCGAGTCCAGCTTGGCAAATGCATGGCTGTTATCAGTTGGGGGTTTCCACATACAGACAGTTTCCTCTGCAAAAAGCTCTATACGGGTGCCATGATGATTGGAACAGTCTCGATCACAGAGATCCTACAGCACCTATAAGACTTATTATCAAACACATGTTCTCTTGTACGTATATTCTTCTTCGCCATGACAGTTACGATGTTTGGTGAGCGATTTGGGGATCATGCTGAACATAATAGTGCAAAAACAGATACCGTCGCTCAGAGATGGATTTGATATTCAGCCAATATCTGTCAACACACATAATGTATTCATGCCAGGCTCAAAGAATCCATATATTGAAACGGGTTTATGGTCGGGAGTTCGTCGTCCACTTGAAGGTCTTCAAGATTTTAGCAATTCGAAATATGGGAACCAGGCTGTCTGGCTCCTGTACTCCAACGAACATGAGCCGGTTGAGTACGAATATGGCTGTGAGTCTGAGTATGCTATCATCTCCCCTTTTCCTCCAGGAACAGTTGCCAAAAACCTGTTTTTCCCCTATCAGGAATATAAAATCGAATCTTTAAAGCTTTCAAATCAGGTTGGATCCTATGGTTGTCTCCCACAACTTTCGCTCCCATTATTTGCATTCATGGCTTTAGTCCCGAAGGAAAGATTCTTAGTTCCAATGCCATCCATCACGCATTTCTCTCCAGGCCATGATTCGCGTATTTTGGCATTTGGAGATGGTCCCGAATTAGTCGATGTTGAATTGCACTTCTCTACTCAAATGGATTGCAACTCTGTTACTGAGTCGCTGTCAATTCGATCCAAAACAGAAAACAAGGGAGGAGCATTTATTGATGCAAGAACCATAAAATGTGGGAAGTTGGAGGCGCGCAAACGAGTTCCAACTATCCTTGCTCCAGAACCCGAAGGCGTTTGGTTCTTTTCAGCCACTTTGCACAATGTATATCCTGGAGTTCATCGCTTAACTGTTGATAACGCATCTAGCGTCAATAGCGATTCGTGGACAATGGCAAAAGATCATTTCTTGCTGCGAATTGGTAAGCAGGATAACCCTGTGGTATTCTCAAGCGCCAATTACACTCAAGGCTTATTACAGCAAAGTGAAGATGGTGGCCTATTCATCTCGCATAAAGCGAGTGGTGCCGATTCATTCAGGTTCTCTACAGATTGGGGTGTTCATTATAGCAATTGGCAGCCTTACGTTGGTGGCAAGACTCAAATTGACAAATCAAGTAGCAAACGTGGCATCAGTCCAGGAGGCCATGTAGTCATTGAGTATTGGAGCAAGCTCGCTGGTTCAAGCAGTCACGTCCAGCATGGTGACTTAGAATCTTCACTGGAACCACAGCCCAGTAAGAGACTTCCTCATATCTACCCTCAAGGTCGCTTTAACATGTTTGGCTATGATGGCTATTTTGGAAGCTCGGGGATGAAACAACAGTATGATGGTACCTGGGTTTATCCATATATGGATGAATGGCCGTCGAGTTTCGTCTTGAACATTTGTAAGTATGTCCGAAATAGTGTGTTGTTAACCACCTATGCTAATGCACATCTAGTGGGCTTGGACAAAAAAGGAAAGCCTGATAGAAGTATCATTTATGGCGACCATAATAAAGATGGCGTGCTCGATCGAATCCCTCCCGAGTCGTTTGCGACGAATGTTATCATGATCGAACACGGCCCAAAAGCCCCACACCTTTCTTGGCAGCTGGAGGTCAACGATGGAACTCTCAAATATGGTCTCAAAGCCATCGGATCAAGAGATTTCCAGATGCAAGTATTCTTTGTGCTTCTATTGCTTCCAGTAATCCTTGGGACTCTCGCGGTTATGACGTTCAGAACAATATTCTACAAGGTGGGTGGCCTCTCGCCGCGTGCTGGTCATGATCTGATGCTTCTAGGTTATTTTGCATGGGTTAGAGAAAAAGACCACATCTGGGCCTATATGGAACGGGTTCGGGCTATGGTTAGAGCATCTCTTTTCTCTGGGCAAAAATCGACTTTATCCGCAAGTAAATACAGATTCTGTACTTGTTTACGACGATCGGCACCTCAAACATTCCAGGCGAACCGTTCTTATTGCTACTCTTGAGTACTCAATACCACGCTGTAAGTCTGCCTGTTTTCAATATTGAGGTATTCGCTGATACCAGGTTTTATAGGGAATATCGAAGTCAAAATAGGGTAATGCACATTAGTTTAATTCTACAAGTATTCAGGCTGATATCTGACAGTGGGCTAGGTGTAATAGCCAAGTTATTTGCCACCAGTTTTCCAGATGATGACATGATATGGGGTCTGTATTCTCTGTCTACTTTCTATCAATGTTAGCTGACTCGATTGAAGTTGTGCCAAAGCTGAGTGGGATTGAGTATCCAAGCTGTGAATCTGCTGATCCCATCAGTATTGTGGTTTGCGGCAACTATTTCTCCATCCAGGTCTGGTACTTAAAGATCGGTAACATCACATACGTTATACTAGATGCGCCTTTATTCCGGTCGCAGAGCCAAGCTCGACCATACCCGAGTATGAAAACCCCTAGCTAATCCCGCTACCTGTAAACTAATATTTTCTTTAGTCCGAGCGGATGATTTGGAGAGTGCTGTGTTTTATTCGGCCTGGAATCAAGCAATTGCAAAAGTGATGGGAAGATTCCCTGTTGACGTATATCATATCAATGATTTTCACGGGGCATTGTAATTACCTGTCTCCTCAAGCAATATTCCAGCTAATTTTAAAACCAGGGCCCCCATATACCGTCTTCCAATGAAGATTCCAATATGTCTCACGCTTCACAATGCCGATTTTCAAGGCCAGTGGCCCCTTCGAAACGCTGCGGAGACGGAGGAAGTATGCTCAATTTTCAACATTTCTCAAGAGGCATGTCTTGCGTATGTAAAGTGCGGCAGTGCTTTCAACCTTCTCTACGCTGCCTCATCTTACATACAACAGTATCAAGATGGGACTGGGGTCGTGGGAGTTTCGAAAGAATATGGTGAACGTAGCAGGGCTCGGTATCCTATTTTTTGGGGGCTGAGCAAAATCCAAGGACTGCCTAACCCTGACCCTTCTGACACAGCAGCGTTCTTCGAACCACTCAGTAAAGAAAAAGTTCAGGTTACCAGCAGTGTCTCATTTCTGCCAATTTCAGATGACCGCGCTGTAGCGTAAGTATTTTTTTCATTTGATCTTATGGAAAATTTCAATGTTAAGACTTAATAGAAAAGAGAAACTTCAGCGGTGGGCGGATTTGGAGGTTAATGCAGAGGCTGAGGTTTTGGTATTTGTGGGTCGCTGGTCAGCACAGAAAGGCATCGATATAATCGCTGATCTCGCGCCCATTCTTTTGGATGAGTACCCAAGTGTTCAAATTATTGCTGCTGGACCTGTTGTGGATCTCCTCGGGCGCTTTTCAGCATTAAAGTTTGAAAGACTGAAGCAGTTATACCCTAGAAGGGTATTTGCTAAGACTGAATTCATAGCCATTCCCGAATTTATGCATGAGTACGTATAAATCCCATGGCTTGCAATTGTTGCATGCTAACTCGTTTCTAAGAGGCGCTGACTTTGTCTTAATTCCTTCCCGCGATGAACCTTTCGGTAAGTTTCAATCAATATAATTCAGTCGCCGTTAATCTGCTAACAACCATCCAGGACTTGTTCAAGTAGAGTTCGGACGCAAAGGGGCTCTTTGTATAGGATGTATGTTACAATTAATACTTTCCAATTGAATGCGACTGACATTCTATAGCACGAATTGGTGGATTGGGAGACATGCCTGGATGGTGAGTTCATCGGCATTGTAAGCGAGCATAGCTAACCAACAAATTACAGGTGGTACAGTGTAGAAAGTTCAACAACAGCACATCTTATTTCACAGTTTGAGGCAGCTTGTAGAGGTAAAATAGTTAAGTTTATTGCCAATGAACCGCTAATGATGTATACTAGCTGCTCTCAATTCAAGACCCCAACTACGCTCGGCGTTAAGAGCCAAGGGTCAAACCCAGAGATTCCCTGTCCAGCGCTGGGCTGTGGAAGTAGATTCTTTACGCTCTACTGCAATCTCAAAATTCCATCAATGCTTGGAGAAAGATGAGAGTTATCACGAGACCGAGAAAAAAGAGCTGGAGGTTGCTAGTTTAGCCCCATTTTCATCGTGGCTTACTCCAGCAAATAAATCAAGAAAAGACGACCAATCCCGACTTCATGCAAGTGGTTTGAGCTCACCACGCTGGTATGAAGGTTATAAACCTACCGATCTTAGTTTATCAAAGGTTTCAAGGCTTCGTGAGAGCTTTCTGCTGCAAACCGTTGAGGACGTCTTTACTGATGAAGACGAAACTTCTATACGCGCATTTGAACAGAGCTTACTGCGATTAACTGCAGCAACATCCAAAGATGAGTTGTCTGTTGAATTTTACCTCACACAATGTCAGAAACTTTGGTTCAATACCTGCTATAGTCGGAAGGTTGGCTTATCCCCAGGGTTGGGGAAATTATATCTTTTCCGTCTATGTCTTGATATAATCCGCCCGAAAGCTAGAGATCGTTTTACTCCAGTTCAGTCATTTATTGATGAAAAACAGGATGTCTGGAGATCCAAGAAGATGGAAACCCCTCTTTCCCAGCTTTTGTTGTATAAATTTGGGGATTGGCCAATTTACACGATCCTACTATCTTTAGTAATAATTCTAGCTACATCCTTCATGCTAAGTTTATGCTAACCCCATTATAGGGCCAAATACTAGGGGGGGAGTCCTGTAGAATTTCTATTCTCTCCGATCCATACGATTTGCGGGCTTCAAGGCTCTACGGTCTGGCAGTAACATATTGCATTTCCACCGTCATCTGGTGGAGGATATATCGACATGCCGAGGTTATATGGGTACTCTGTCCACCGTTCTTTATTTACGGTGCCGCATTCTTCTTCATGGGACTTGCCGAGATCTCATACTTCTCACAAAATCGAACCTTTGTCAGCAATTTTGCAGCGTTTCTTTACACAAGTGCAGCATCAAGCACATCATTCTTTCTGACTGAGAACTTTGGTCACGAGATAGGCTGCCAAGTTTCGGATTGGGTTTTCCGTGCTTGTATTATCCACGGCGTTCAACAAATCTATGTCGCCGGCCTGTGGTATGTCGGATCACGTCCTCCCGCGGTTGAGCTTTCGCATCTATCTCTCGATGGTTCGGATCTAACATGGTGGCTACCATTGGTCACCATGCCACTGGCGGCCTTTCTCAGCCTTGTTGGCATGGCTTTATTTCGGGGACTGCCGAGCTGTTATCGAACCTTGCCGCCGAGCATGCCGGCATTCAATGCGTCGCTCAAAGGGCGAAGTACTATATTCGTAAGTTCTATCGTACGTTTTTCAAGAAAACTAGCTGATTTTAGCAGTGGTTTCTCTTCATGGTCGTCGTCCAAAACTTATTCCTATCGCCTGTTCATGGAAGTAATTGGTCGTTTTTGTGGAGTAGCACGGCAATCAGTCCGCTGCAAACTGCGATACTTATTCTAATATTCCTGGTTATGGTTTGGGGGTCACTACTTCTCTTATTCAGCAAAATCAGCAAGAATCACAGCTGGGTATTGCCTATTTTTGCCATGGGACTTGCTGCACCGCGATGGGGACAAATACTCTGGGCTACGAGCAGGCTGGGAACTTACCTGCCATGGGTAGGAGGGGGCTCAGTTGGTTCGTCCTTTGCTACAAGAGGGCTCTGGCTTTGGCTAGGTCTTTTGGACAATATTCAAGGACTAGGTATCGGGATTATCCTGCTGCAAACACTCACCCGTCACCATAATACTTTCGTCTTGGCTTGTGCACAGGCTATTGGCAGTATTGCAATTATTTTGGGTAAGGCAGTGGGTCCTTCCCCATCACTAACGTTTCCAAATCTTTCTGGGGTCGAAAGAATGGGTCTTTTGTTTAGGTTTGCGGGTCCCTGGTTCTCTTTGATCTTCATCCTGCAGGTTTTAGTATGCGGAATGTTCTTTTCGGGGTTTAGGAGAGAGCAATTGTGGAGGCCATAAAACTCATAGACATGTGGTAGAGTGTAGACCAACCTGATATACTTGTTGTTTCCACCATATCTGGTGCTACTTCTTCCTTTCTTTTCCGTCGTCTTTGTGGTGTTGAGTACTTCCTATTAGAAGTCCTGGTTTTAATATCTCATACCGTCTACCACCGGGGAGTTAGGATAGGTGGGGAGTTAGGGTGAAGAGATGGACCGATCAAACGATTCTAAAGCTCGGTCGTTGTACTTTGATTAGCTAGATATACAGTTTTTCATAAGGTTTCCACGGATTAGATGTTTAAATACAGTATAATATTATTATACCAGTCGTAAGGGGGTTGGTCGGAAGTAGAGCGAAAATCGGGTGCACGTTCATGGTAGTCACCGATGATCCCGTTGTCCGCTGAGCGTACCATTCTCTCAGAGGCGCAGCTGCAGAGTGATCATCTGAAATATGTGAAACGCAGCCGAAGCTTGAACAATTATTTTATGCCAAAATTAGAGTTCTAATCGGATTAGCCTTTTCTATAATAGTTTGTTTTGAAGCGGACCAAGATGCCAAAGCGGGTCGCTTAAATATCGGTGCGAAATGGAAGCTTTTGCCAAGTCATGAACATGACAACAGCTTATAGTACAACTATTCTTAGAGAAGAAAAAGACAATGGTACAGAGTCTGGATATTATAGCAAAAGAATTTATCTGCTCATGATTGTTTAGTTATAATAAACTATACTCCTAAATTTACCATGTGTACAGGGTGGCTTAGGTATTGTTCGTTTAATCTGGCTGTTACGAAGCGAGCCGCCTTAAAATTCCCTAGAGCACGAACCACAGTCTCCAAGCCAAGTAAGTCCACACGGTGTCATGAATCATAGCACACCAAAAAGCCAATTTAGGTCAATTTGTCGAGATGCCCTTTCGGCTTGAATCCTGGGTGGGCCACTCGCCAGATCAGATGGGCGTGGGCGTGGGCGTTTAACCTATGTTTCCTATACTCCGAACTGTTTAGATTTACAACACAGATCTAGCTATGGCGACCCTCATTCCATTGAACAGCGTTGACATTTCAACCACGAGTTCTTTCAACAAATATGCACAACAGCTCCTCATTCAACTTTTTTTCTTTTTTTTTTTAATTACAATACAGCACGCGGTTCGGCGTTTCCGGATCATCCATTCTGATCTATATCTCGAGAAAATCGTATAGCATCGCATTGGTAGATTGCATCATTGGTATAGGAGTACTTTTAAGAGACTTGCTTTGGGGTGTTTTCGTATGCGACTGTGCGTAAGTGTGTGTAATGCCAATAGACCTTAGTCAAACCAAATAAGAAATAATCCGTATAGCCGGGTGATATTCTCAGACTCACTCTCCAACAGTGAAACGATTGGAGAATATCATGACGAGGTTCATGGTGAAGCAGTTGACTCTTGGCCCTAAGTTCATTATTGTGGAGATACTTCAGGACTTTGGATAGGAGGGTTCTCCCTTGAACGGCAGTGTCCCTTTTGTAACTTTGGCGAGTCGCTACGGCTGCGCTTGACTCCTGAAGTCTGATACTTTCATTGGCTCTTCATCCTCGCGTAACTTTTAGAAAGGCCCACTTACATTATCGCCGAAGTGATATTCGAATGGCCGGCCTGAACTTGGACTACGCCTGGTTTCCAAAAGTGCCCAAGTACTGAGTGCTGGTTAAACGACGATGAGAGTTTAGGATGAAGCAATCCTCTCGTTCTTTCCGGAGGATGAAGTGACCTGTAGAAACTGAGCATAGCCAAGGCAAAGAGGGATCAGTGGTTGAGACTCGAGCGTCGAGGGTACGGGAGCAAGAGATTATCTAGACGAAAGGAGAATATGGCAGTAAAGCTGAAGGTATAAAGAGCAGGGAGATGTCGAAGTCTTCATTCTTCACTGCAACGGTCTTCGTTCTCTCCTCTGTGCATCTTTTACACTTTCACTCTTTTCCACGTTCTTTTTGAGACTTTCACTAGTTTCTCACACATTCATTTAACAGTAGATTTCGCTATCTATTCAATTTATTTACACATCTACTTTCAGTCACTTCCAGTAAAGATCCCCTCATCCGAGAATCTACTACCGGCGTTATGCATATTAAAAATATCATCCGTAATGCGTTCCTGACACTTGCGGTCATCTCAAGCGTTGAGAGTGCTGCAATCAAGCAGTCTAGTAGTAGCAGCACAAGCAGGCTTTCCACAAAGGCCAATGCTGCTACCCCTAAAACCTCCAGGGTTTCCGCCAAGGCACCTGTGGTCACCTCCAAGGTTTCCAACGTAGCCAAGCAACCGGCAACCAGTCAAACTCCGAAGATCGCCACAAAGAAATCTTCAGTAGTGATATCCAAAAAGTCATCAGTGGCCTCAACCAAAAAGTCGACAGTGATCTCAATCAAATCTACCACCGTCCAGTCCTCCTCGACCTTGCCAACTAAGTCATCATCAGTGGTTATTGTTACATCCACACGAGCTTCGTCAGTTGCTACACCATCTGCCACTGGATACCTTGATGGGCCTGATTATCTCCGTCTCCGTCTTATTGCTCAATCTCCACCGACAACCGAAAAGCCTGCATTCAGTGATCGCCGAATACAGCTCAATGGCGCCGAGTGGTATTTGACAGAATTATTCATGACTCCTGAGAATGCCGCGACTTTCCCCGAGTTTACTGCCATCTCCTACAGATGGTATGATGGGCGTCTTCCCAACCCATTCTTCGACGGCTACTTGATCTCTAACTTGACGCTCCCCTCACTCGAGAGTGCCATGCGCAATTCAAATAAGACACTCTTTTGGATTGATGGTTTCAGCATCCCAGCAGAGAAGCCTCTCAAAGGAATGGTTTTGGATCTTCTCAGCAACATCTTCAGTGCCGCTTATGAAGTTGTGGTTCCCCTTGGTCTCACCAGCCGCGACACTTTGCCTTTACTCGCTGGCAGCAATGACCTCAAGACCGTTCCAGCCGCTGACTTGGAACGTGCTCTTTACGACCTTGAAGGCGATGCCTGGGTACAAAGTATTTGGACCTACAAGGAATCTCTCAACAGCAAGCGATATTACTTTACCGACCGAGCACTGAGCAACCAGACCAGTTCAGGCAGCACCAGAACCAACACTACAAGCACCTTAACTGAGCCAATCGCTCGCGATAGCCAACTTTTCAACCGACTTGGCGAGGCATTGAGTGTTCACTCTACGAACAAGAACTGGACTACTTTTGACATGCGGGCCAATCTTCCCCACGTTGATGGACTTGTGGATCAAGGTGCTGACTGGATGCTCCATGCCCCATACACTCGCTCGGTCTTTGGCACCCTTGCCAACCTTGATACACGCTATGTAGAGAGCGACAAGAACTTCTTCTGGGGTCTTTACGGCAGCATCACTGACGAAGTCATTTTCCAATCTTCCAACGACACAACCGAGAACTTATACGAGCGCTTCTTTGATATCTGCGAGAAGAAGGGTGATTACTCTTTTATTTATACATCAGCCGACCGTGATACAGTTGCCGGAAAGACTTGGTATCCTAAAGCAGGACCAATCCACTCCATCGTTAGCTGGAGCAACGAAGGCGATTTCCAAAACGTCACGATTGACGCCACAGGAACTTCTCTCCAAGCTATGGTAACCCTCGAGGAGACCGTCGAGCTCGGTGCTGAGGGTATAAGCTTTATCGAGCAATGGTTCGCGACTGGCGTCCCAGACATCCCAGACGATGGCTCTATCCTCGCCATGGTCTCTAAAACCTACGAATTGCTCAAGATGATGGGATTCACCGGTAGCCAGTATCCTCTCCTGACCAGCAATGGAATATTTTTCCCTCAGTCTGATATCAGCGGAACTGCTTCGCTGTTGGTTGCTACTCAAGTCTCGTGGAATTTCGGAGCTCCAGGCCTTGTTCAGGTCACGGATGCAAAGGGAAGCACAACTTATGTTCCCGGCGCCTTTGTTGGTTCTGTACCAACTGAGCTAGCTGCGCCTGTATTAATGTTATAAATGATAGAAAGGAAGGGATTGTATTTATAACACATAGAATTAGCGACTTGTACAATATTTGGTTTTTAGCATATAGAATTTCATTGATTATCATTATTTGCATTGGTAGATTTTAAGATATAGGTTGTGTTTCTGCATAACTTAAATTAAAAATATACTTCTCATAAAACAAATTTGGTTCGACTCGCAATATCGACCGTTCTGTCGGCATTATCTTAAATTATCTGCATTTAACCTTATGAACATATAAACTTACACGATAATCAGAAGATTTATATATATTCTATAGACTCCTTTTAGCAAATACTAGATCGATCCCCTCAAGTGACAGGGTAGAAAGGTTAAGAAGCATCAAATGTTATACTTTCCGAGTATTGTTCATCAAATTCAACCCGGCCAAAAATTAGAATATGTCCCTGTCATTCAAGTCTAAAAGCACCAGATAGTTTGAACTGATATAAAACATTCATAATGATCACCATATTTGTCCTATCGCTAAGCTTTGTTATACTGCCAGCACATAGCACACAGCACATACATACAAACCTGCCATACGTCAGTTCCCCTTCTCTCTCCGCGGTCCAGGCTTATACATAGGGGCGCATTGCAATGAATTACGGGTAACCGAAAGACGGGGCCATGAATGTTATTAGACCCGCAAGATCCCCCTGAATGAACAGTTAAGAAAGATTCTACAAATCCAAAGAGAAATTCTTCTTTTCTCCTTTTACCTTCTACAAAAACTAACTGGTCAATGGAAGGTTCAAGCCATAAAGCGCCATCAGAAACCAGGGCTGGACTTTAACTTGCCATGAAAAAAAAGAAAGCAATAAAGAAAGAAGATAAAAGGACCTATCTTCTGCTAAACATATGGGGAATCAATCCACGTCTCACTCAACAAGCTATTACTCATTTACTGTATGTCATTCAATCACTACTGTCGCTTCCGTCAGAATCCATCGAAAGCTGCTGCCCAACCATGATCATTCGAATTGCGCTCTCTGCTGAATCCTTCAACAATGCCTCTGCGTCTTCGATTGCGTCCACCAAAGAGATGGGTTTTTGCATGATGCTAGCATAGGCATCGATTCCAGCAGAGTAGTTAGCCCCAGCTCCCGTTCCAATCTTGCCAGCGAGTGCTATGACGGGTAGATTGTGCTCCTTTGCATGCTTTGCAACCTCGGCTGGCACCTTTCCATTGGGTGTCTGTTTGTCAATACCACCCTCCGCTGTGATGACAAGGTCACAATCCTCCATCAATCTGTCCAGGTTGATGTAGTCCATGATGAGGTCAAACCTCGGATGCAGAGTTGCACCGATGATCAAAAGCCCAGCACCCAAGCCTCCAGATGCTCCACTTCCTCCTGCACTTGCTATGTCGATGTCGAGCTTCTCTTTGACCACTGCTGCCCATGTATCGAGAGCGGCTGCAAGACTTTCGACCTGCTCCTCACTGGCACCCTTTTGCGGGCCGAACACTCGGGCAACCCCTTTATCGCCGCAAAGGACGTTGTCCCAATTGCAAGCAACTTGGATCTTGGCTTCCCTGAGACGTGGATGCAATTTTGTTAGATCAATATCTGCAACCCTCGCTAGATCTTGACCACCGCTGGCTTCGGGTAGCTCGTTGCCTTCGGCATCAAGGAGACAACCCCCAAGTGCTTGAAGCATGCCAGCGCCACCATCACAGGTTCCTGAATCGCCACAACCAACGAGAATATCCTTCGCTCCTTCATCTAGAACCTTGACTAGAAGCTCTCCCACACCATAAGTTGTTGTCACTCCTGGGTCACGAGCATCTCTCGGCACAAGTCGCAATCCTGCTGCGGCCGCCATTTCAATTACTGCATTGTCGTTGCCGGTACCTGTGAATCCATAAAATGAGTCGACGGGCTCTCCAACCGGCCCCGTTACTGAAATTGTGTGCAGATGGCCGTTGGTCACAGCGACTAATCCACGAGTAAACCCTTCACCGCCGTCAACAAGTGGTGCTTTGCGAATGATAGCATCTGGTAAGACTCGGAGTAGGCCCTCTTCGATACAATCGGCTGCTAGTCCCGGATCAAGACTCTCTTTGAAGCCCGATGGCGAGATGAGTATCCTCATTGGCTGTGTTGCTGATGGCATTTTGATTTGGGAAGTGGATTGAAAATCAAACACTGATATCAAAACTCCAAGTCGAGGGTCTGCCAGTCTACCTTTCAACCGTTTTATTCTGCTATGACATCGACAGTCGTGCCTAATTCTTACTACTATTCGCATGAATTGTGCACAAGGATGGGATCAAAATTTTAAGATGCCACGCTGAGAGTCGGAACCCGAAAACCGATCAGGATGACGATATGTTCATCGAAAACCTACGAACGGACGTGACTCCGTTCTGTCATGGCGCTTGGAGGTTTGCGCGGACTGTGTACCGAATCGCATGAGCTCTCGCAAGTACAAAGTTTCATTGGCAAACCATAGACAAAGATGGGGAACCGAGGATGTGATGGATATTGTCTGTATTTCTGGGTTCTTGGCACTTATTCATGCACTTACTCGTCTATCAAAATGCTGAAACAGATAGCTTTGTGCTCCTCGGCTACCGTTATGTGGTTATTCGATGCGAGTGCCTCGGATGTAGGCCGAGACGGACAGTGTAACATACAGGCAATACCCCTGATGACTTTCAGCTCCCATAGTATTTTCTAACTCTCTGGTCGCTGAAATGGTGCTCTTTTCAAGTTTACGATGAGTGAGAGTGAAGTGTATTCTCGGTATGTCATCGGGTCGTGGCGAACTTCCAGACTAGATTAACGATACAAATAGGGTTGCCAAGGTTGTGAAGTCCAATTGCATAACTTGAGGTGCAACCCATTATTTTATCATCACTGGTATCGATCACTTAATACATACACAATGGCTCCACGACGGCCAGGAGTTCCAGTTAGTAGGCTACCATCATTCAGAAATTTTGCTCTTCCGCAGATAGCCTTTCGATCTCGATCCTACCGATCTTCGTATCGGGAGATCCTTGGTGGTCAGAGACTGGAAGAAGACGAGGAATGGCAGATGTTGAAAGACCCTCAAGGCCAAGGCCGAGCTCAACGATCTAGAGGCTACACCTTCTGGCCCGTGCCAGAACATGGATATTCCGATGATAGAAGAAGTTCCACAGGATCAGGAAGCCTGAAAGATGTTGAAGATAAAGATTTGGTATGAAAACTCGAACAGCTGGGATGTGCTTTGCTTACTGAAGAAATGTGCAGGTTACGTGGTCTGGGCCCGATGATCCAGCTAATCCACTCAACTGGCCCCGACGAAGCCGTTGGTCAGCTACCATAATCGTAGCATCATTCACCTTCATATCCCCACTTGCATCAACCATGGTAGCTCCAGCATTAACGACTATCGCAACCGAATTTGGCATTACCAGCCAGATTGAGAAGGCCCTGGTGATGTCGATATTTCTCCTCGCTTATGCCATTGGTCCGTTTATCCTCGGTCCGCTCTCTGAAATCTATGGCCGTGTTGTGGTGCTGCAGTGGTCGAATATGTGGTTCTTGGTCTTTAACACAGCCTGTGGTTTTGCTCAGTCGAAACAGCAGATGATGGCACTGAGGTTCTTGAGTGGATTGGGTGCGAGTGCTCCTCAGGCTGTTAGTTAACCCACATTTGGAACCGGGGACATTATGCTAATGGCTTTTGAAGTTGGGTGGTGGTGTGCTCACTGATTGCTGGAAAGCTGAAGAAAGAGGCAAGGCATTGGCTATTTATTCTCTCGCGCCCTTTCTGGGCCCATCGAGTACGTGGTAAATACGGCACTCTGTGATTTGTGTCCAATCGTTCTCCACTATTACCTGAATGCTCGCTAACTGCCAGAAAATAGTCGGTCCTATCGGTAAGCATTAATATTTCAGCAAGCATGGCTTGACAAAGAGAAATGAACACCACTAACAAACCCTCCAAAGCTGGAGGATTCACAACCAAGAACACAACCTGGCGCTGGGTGTTCTGGGGCACTTCAATAGCCGATGGATTCGTACAGTTAATGGCAACGCTCTTCCTGAAAGAAACGTACGCGCCCAAGATCCTAGCGACGAAAGCCAAAAAGTTACGCAAGGAGACGGGCAATGAAAACCTGCATACGGAATTCGATACCGACGAGACATTCCTCCAGAATTTATGGCATAATCTCGAGAGACCTTTTATCATGCTATTTACGCAGCCGACGATCCAGGTTCTTGCGTTGTATCGAGGCTACGTGTATGGTTTGATGTATCTCGTGTAGGTGGTTCTGTTAAATCGTCATCACACATACTTAACCATCCAACAGGCTTTCGACATTCTCTGACATCTTCGAGAAGATCTACCTACAACCCGTCGATATAGCCAGTCTGAACTACCTCTCTCTTGGCATTGGATTTGTCATTGGTCTCCAAATCTGCGCTCCTCTAATGGATGGTGTAAGTATTCTCTCTCTCTCCTTTCCTCCTTTGCCGCAACCTGGAAGATGTATTAACGTAACGAGTAGATCTACAACCGGCTCAAGAAGAAATACCACACGGAGGAAGGCCGACCAGAGTTCCGCGTACCTCTCATGGTGCCCGGTGGTCTACTGGTCCCAATCGGCCTCCTCATCTACGGATTCACTGCACGTCCTGAGATCCACGTCCGTCAGACCCTCCTGCCGCTCTTGAAGCCAATCTTTTCTCTTGCTTGACAGACACAAAAGCTAACATATACTACCTAAAGTTCCTCGTCCCCAACGTTGGTGCCCTCATCTTCGGCACGGGATGTATCATATGCTTCCAGTGTGCACAAGCGTACGTCGTCGACGCGTACACGACGTACTCGGCATCCGCGACGGGCGCGGCAGCGTTCGTGCGTACCATGGCCGGCTTTGGGTTTCCGCTCTTCGCTCCGGCTATGTATGGCGCGTTGGGTAATCAGTGGGGGAACGCGTTGATTGCGGGTGTGGCCTTGGTTATTGGACTGCCTGCACCGTTTTTGTTGTGGAGGTATGGAGAGAGAATGAGGGCGAGGAGTGGTTACTGTGCTGGATAGTGAAGGAAGGAGGAAATCGGGAGGTAATTTGTGGGAGAGGAGGGGGGTGGAGTTTGTTTTGTGCATACCTCACTGTCAATTTTCCTCTCACTTAAAGTTCGATATCAATATCAATATCATTCCAAGCTGTAAGATACCTAGTTAGTTAATGCCATTAACTTTGTTTTCTCCCCCTCTGTTTTCTTTTTTTTCTTCTTTTGAAAAGAAAAAGAGCATAGCAAAAACAGAATACATGCAAATACGTAGAAGCACTTTTCCGTCTCCCTACCTCCTGCTCCCTACTCTCTCAATCCCGCTTAAGAAACTCGAGAATCTTGGGAATGAAAAAGAAAGACAGGGAAAACGACAAATAAAGCACGAAGACTTGATCTTCAGCACAAAATAGACCCACACGCATATCCGTATCCTCGCACGCTTGCTCGCTAACCAGACCAACCCAACAAATAAGCAAAGCATCAACTAAACCAAGTCAAGTTTCCTTTTTCATCCATTAATAAAGCAAGACGGAAACGCAAAAGCCAGGAGCCAAAAACAAAAAGGTGATCCAACCCGAACTTCAGCACTCGATTTAAATCATATTCCCAGGCAAACGTATAATATCATTATCAAAAAAAAAAAAAAAAAAAAAAGCCGAGGAACAAAACGCGGAAGACAAAAAAAAACAAAAAATGCCAGGTAAAGTTAAGAAGGGGTAATCGATTGAAGAGAAAGAGAAAGACAGAAGGAAGAAGAATAAGAAGAAGAAAGAAACCCGCTCAAGAACTGCATCAAATCAAATCATTCATTCGTTGTTGAACGCCAAACCAGACCAGACCGATCCCCTTATCGCCATCGCCATTGTTATTGGGCATCTCCAACCAGGCGAACCCCATTATTCAATCGAACGTTCGCCCCAAGTCAAATTTTTTGCTTCATCTTCTTGCTCTCTCGCAACTCTTTATCTCTGTCTGTTTCTCTCTGTTTCTCTGGATGCAACCATGGATCGTACCATGCCATATCGTTCTTTTCGTGCAACTCGTGAGTTGGTTTTTTTCTTCGTCTTCATCATACTCTCTCCATTCTGATGCTACATGGTTAAAAGAAAAAGGGGGCTTCAGCTCAATGACTCTTCTTCCGACCTCCGCCGCCGCTACCGCCACTCTCCTCTGAGTCCGGCGTCCACTGCTCGGGTTGGAAATTTTGATTGTTGTAGTGTGCCGTGTTGAAGTGGCTGTTCTTGAACGCGGTCGTCTGTAGCGAGGGTGCGTTGTCTTGCCAGTCACTTGCCGCTTCCCAGTTGTATTTGCTGGGCCGGAAAGAGGAGGTCGCTCCGGTGGGTGGAGACGGTTGTAGTGGAAGGTGAGATAGATGCAACGGTGTTTTTGAGGGAAGAGGGAAGCTATTCGATGTACTTGTAATCGAGGATGCACCGGGAGAGATGGGGGAGATGGATGCGCTCATTGGCGACGGAGCAAACTCCGGGACCGAATATGACGGGGCATAGGCAGCATGGGGCGCGGACATGTTGAAGCCTGGGATGCTGGCAAGCATGCTATAATCGAAACTGTACGAGTTACCCACAGCCGGTGTCTCCTGAATGGAGTGTTGTTGGCTGAAGGATGTTGCTCGATTGACTTGAAGGTTCTGGTGCCCGGGCAGGGGTACCAGCTCTTTGTAGAGAACGTCGTAGTGACCGGGCCGATAGAGCAAGTAAATCCTTGGGCAATCTGGGTTCACGGGAACGCCATTCGCGTCCACTTCCTGTATGACATGCGTGTTCGCCTCCGTTCCCTCGCTGCGGTCCAAGTAGACAATCTCCACGGATATGCCAATTGGCTTGAGGAGAACATCGATGAGGAGTGTCATGCCGAGATGATCAATCTCCTGGTTCACTGACTGCAGAATATTGCAGTATCCCTGCACCCCGTTCCCATCCTGGATGAAGCCACTGTAGGTGTCGGGATTCCCTTTCAGCCACGAGCTGGCCAGCATCCGCAAGTGATAGACGATGGAGCTCGAAATGCCATCCTCATTGAGCCTCTGCGAGATCAATATCAAGCCCTGCTCCGGGTCGTGGACCAAATCTGCAAGTTGCCTCAAGAGCTCATGCGTGTACTCGGTGAAGTCCTCGATCATCCAATCCTCAAAGCCACCAATCTTGACCAGCATATTATCCAGGGACCTCATGCGAGCAATCTCCTCCTGCAGCCTTCCCTTATCGCCAGTTCGGAGCAGCGTCTCGAGGTAGGAGAAGGCGATGGCTAGAGGCGCATTAGCAGCCGCTCGAGATGGGTGGGACGCACGGCAGAACAAGATCAAGACTCACCCCTCCATCCACAGTTTCCATCACCTGCTATGGGGCGATAATGCGAGTAGATCTGAGGCAGATGCTGTCGGGCAATCAGTAGAATTCGCATCGACGATGGGAGGGGTCATCACAGCTGTCTTGGCCACGTAGATGGGGTCAGCCTTTGCATATTCTTCCGCGATGGCAACGCTGCTCTTCTTCTCGCCCACCAGCGGACCCTACGCCCATGTTAGCCTGTGGAACATGTCAGCCTCGCGAAAGTATCGTACGGCGGGCGTGAGGTTATTGCTGTTGCTATTGCTGCTGCTGTAGCTCGCTGCCATGCTCTCCTGGGCCGCGATGTCGTCGGGGGTCTGGTGGTCTTCCATCTTGCCGCGGGGACGCCGTCGAGGTTGCGGTGGACTGTGGAAGGGCAGGCCCGTGGGAGGGCTAAAGACTGGATCTCGGAAAAGCGTCGGACCTCCACTGTCGACGACTCCTCCCGAGTTCGGCTGGTAGGTAAAGGGCGATGGAGGTGACGCTGGGCCGGCAGCAGGTCCGGGGACAGGATATGGAGAGAAGGAGGTGAAGGGGGAGGGCTGTGGCTGGAACATAGTAGGAGAGGAGTAGCGATGTGAGGGACAGACGAACAGACGAACAGACAGACAGACAGACAGACAGACAGACAGACAGACAGACAAGACTTGTGACGATTGACGATTGACGATGGTCGGTTGATGATGGATGGAGGGATGATGGATGGGGTGGGTTGGTGGTGGTGGGTGCTTTTTTGGCGAGCTGAGCCGTCAGCCGTGATCAGGTCTGTGTGGTCTGTGTGGTCTGTGTGAAGCGTGTGTGTGGGCGGATTTGCAGCAAGGTGGTGGGGATGATTTTGGCCCTGCCTCTGCCTGGGTGGGGGGGAGTGAAGAGGAAGAGGAAGAGGAAGAGAGGGAGAGAGAAGGAGGAGGTGAGGTGAGCAGGCTAAAATAAGGCTACAGTACGGTACGGTACAGTATTAGGTACGAGTACCCCCTACCGTACGGATGCTGGCGATGCTGGCGATGCGATGCTGGGCGATTTATTTCCTCGGCAGAAGGATGGGGAAGGAGGGGAGGGGGGGGTGATTTCCCGCGTGTCGGCTGTAGTAGGTAGGTATGCTGTATAATGTATGCTGTATAATGTATGCTGTATGCTGTATGATGTATGATGTATGATGTACTGGACTGGACTGCACTGGACTGTAGAGTACCTAGGTAGGCTGTTGACTGTAGGGTAGGCGGTAGGCGGTAGGCTGTACTGTAGCCCTGTAGAGGATGCTTGTAGCCTACTGGATAGCGAGCTGGTTGACTGGTTGGTTGGTTGGTTCGGCGTGCAGTAAGTGACGACGCTGCTGCTGCTGTTGCGCTGTCCTGCTCTCAGTGGCTGCTTCCTTCACGCACCGCGGAAGAGGAGAAGAAGGATTGATCTGGAGCCGAGTTCTTCATGTTCCTTTTATGTCTGTCGAGCATTCTTCATCAACCGGCGACCCAGGATCATTTTGCCTGTCAAAGTGTTGGATTCTCAGAGACGTCGTGTCGTATCATGCCAGACTGGATATCCAACACGGCCTCGCCCAATCGAGGAGGGTAGCCCCGCGTCTACGGGATTTCTCCGAGAGCTGCGAGTATATCTTACTGTAAGGAGGTATTTGAGTACCTGTGTGTGACGGTGTGGGGGGGAGACACGCGAGGGGGCCGGGGGCGAGTCCAGTAGGGTACCTATACGCGAGTGGAGGGGCTCAGGGGGTTAAGGGGGAGGAGGGAGACAAGGAAGGAAGTAGTCGAGAGGTACTTGGTACTGGCAGGTAGCAATGCAGTATCCTGTAGGAGTATCAATGGCAATAGCGATGGCGATGGCAATGGCTTTGGCTGGCTATGGCAATAATAATGGAACGAGGGTCGGCCGGTTCCCCGCCGGCATACAGCACTGTCCTGTACTGTACTGCACTGTGCTGTAGGGCCTGTACAGTACAGTGGCTCGTAGCCTGTAGGGCCGTCCACTGGTCCACTGGTCCACTGTAGCTCCCTCCGCGTCCCGGCTCGCCAGGCCTGTGGATTGGCTACAGCGTATCCGGCGATTCGTTTCTCGCCAGGGCCCCCCCCTCCCCAGCAAGAGTCGTACCCGGCCAGGCCCGTTGATATTGCTGTAGCGACTGGCTCCGGTACAGAAAGATCAAGAAGAGAGGGATCCGGGAGCGGTACCCGCGCGGTAAAGGCGTCTGTTCGGAGCAAAATCGACGAGACGAGAAAGCCACCTGCACCCCCTCGCGATCAGTCACATCCCCAATTACCGTCCCCAGGTCACGGCAACCATGACCCATCGGTGAGATGTGACCTGTCCCGTGTCGCAGGTGCTCAGGAGTCAGGAGAGGGGGAGGGAAAGAAAGAAAGAAAGAATGAAAGAAAGAAAGACAGAGAGAGAGAGTCTTGATTTTTGGGCCGATGGGGGAAGGAGGAAGGAGGGGGGCATGGTAGGGGTACCGGTAGCGGATTGGGGGTTGGCGGTTGGGCCTTCTTCCTCTTATTTCCATGGGAATAGTAATGTCCAACGTCGGCAGCGGGTCCTTCTTCTACCTCCATGCTCCATGCTCTATGCTCCATGCTCCACGGCCATGCAAGAATCCAACAACTGGTGTGCTTTGCTGCTGTCCCTATTGGCAGTCCAGCGCACATCTGCGTTACATGACTATTGCCCGGCCCGAGAGAGACATCGCTCGCTTGCCACCAATAGGAACACCTCCCCGCTGAAGACTCTGAAGACTCTGTACTGTCGCTATCACTAAAACTATAGCTGTGTAGCTGTGTAGCTGTGTAGCTGTGTAGCTGTGTAGCTGTGTAGCCATCTGCTCGTTAATTCTTCCCGGCCAATCTCACATCTACGGCTTGCAGCCGACGTCGACGCTTAAGGGGGACGACACACTTGATTGTTACTACTACGCTATTGGCATCTGCCATTGACCATCTGCCATCCCATTCGACAGCGGGCTGTCCTGCTATCGCCAGTATCCATTCGTAAGGCAGCCTACTAACGGCTATCCCTACGCCCTGGCCACTGGGCACTGGCACAACAACAGAGGCATGCAGTGTGCGCTTGCCCGGATCCTGACGTCCTGTGCATTCGCTGCAGTCGCTTGCATTCGCGCCAATCACCTCCTCCATCCCCGGCCCATGCAATCCATCTGCAATTGCCATCTGCGAGAGCGACTATCTACTCCATAATGGCCTGCCTGTCGTATCGTATCGTATCGTAACGTGAACCCCCCGCCAGAACTATTCCGGTCCGGCTCCCAACTCCAGATCCATCTAAATCGCCATGCCCCTGTGCGTGCGGAACCATGCCGTAACGTATGACAGCATCAGTCAAGCACTATTGCACACAACCGAAGATCGAAACTGAGAGACAGACGCTGCGAGCACTCCCATCAGAAGGCGCCCACAAAACCCTTCCTGCCCCCACGGCCTCTTCCGCCGTGCTTGACATGGCGCCCGCCAGGTGGATAATTGGACATGGGGGCCGCGGCAGCGTTATCACTGTCGTCACCAATCTGAGCGACCTCTTGCGTCTTGAAGCCCTCGGAGTCCGAGAAGACGGTTCGATAGAGGGACTCGAGGGCGGTGCTCCATTCCTGCATGGCCTTGAGGCGCTCTGCGTCGCTGTTGTCTTCAATCTCGACCGTGCCGTCTTGCTGGTTGATCTTGCCAATCACCTTCTTATCGACAATCAGAAAGCCAAGAATGTCTTGTACCTCCGACACCGGAATCTTCAGTTGCTTTCCAATAAATGCAAGATTGAACCGCGTGTAGGGTGCAATCAGCTTCACGACCGCCTTCGTTCTCATGTTTCTCGTCACCTCGTCAATGTTCTCGGCGATGAAAGGATCCGACATAAGGTCCTGGTTGTTCTTCAGCACCGACTCATATCGGTGGATGTCGTCTCGTTGATATGCATCAACAAGATCGGTCATGGAAGCAATGCGAGGATCGTTCTTGTAGGGCTTGGTCTCTTGTGAATCGAAAGGGTTGATGTCTGACTTCATCAACATGGTTGTGAGAACTAGGTACTTGAGAACTTGGATGCGCTGCAAAGACCCAGCCTCGTCATAATTCTTGAAGGCATCGAAAAAGTCGAAGTAAGCGCCCCTCCAATTCTCCTCGCTCATATGCATCTTGCCTCCACACTCTCGGATAATTCCCTGGATCTTGGGGTGTGGAACTGCGCATTTGACAAGCAGGGCTCTTTGGTAGAGTCTCTTCAGTTGTTTGTTGTTCTTCGTGTCAGCGTACATCTGAATTTCCAGTGCATAGATCTCCAGCGAATAGGTTGCTTTGCTAGGATCTTCCGAGCCATCCTCCCGCTCGCATGCTTTGTGGAGGTCCCGTAACTTCTTGGTGACTGAGCTGTATTCTTTGCGGTCTAGCAGGAGCTTGGAGAGCTTGATATTCGTCTTTAGCCACAGGCGTTCGTTGTTGGTGCTCTGGAAAGATTGTAGGGTCTGAGAATAGAAGGCTTCCATGCAATGTGCAGCATCGGGATCCTCTGAACCCTTCTCTATGTAATCAAGGATGTTGTTGATCGACTTCTCGGAATAGTTTCGTGTGACGGCGGATTTGACGTAGGTCAGGAGTTCGGCGTAGTGCTCGACAGCCTGCGCTTGGTCAGGAATTGTCATGGTTTCATTGTGAATGATCTCGTACCTTGTCATACTGTCCCATCTTATACTCGAGTTTGATGGCTTGTTTGAGGCCCTTGAATCCCCAATCACCTTTCTCCTCCTCCAGCGCCGGAACACCCAAGAATTCTGCAATCGCGTCCTCGGGGTCGGTGGCCTTCATCTGCTTGGCATTATAGTATTTGTTTTCGATATCAACATCTCCACCATCCTCGTCGTCATCCTCCTCGTACTCAAAGTCATACCTGGCGCTGTTAGAGTGGGAAGGAGCAAGTTAGAAGCTGGACGTACCCCTCCTGATCGGAATCCTGCATAAAGTCCTCATCGTCAGACATGATGGCGCAGTTGAATTATGTTGAAGTTGAGAATGTGACTGATCAAGGGGACTCAGGAAATCAGATGGCAAAAGGGTTGCGCGTGGTGGAGAATTGGGGTGATTGCGGATTGAGGTTGAAGCTCCAAGGCTGCGTGTTTGCCTACAATTTGGATGGTCCGAGCTGGCGAAGGTGAGGCTGTAGATTATGTAATTTAGCACCGCGGCCACGCTAGTCAGCGCTCCAGCCCCACGATTTCAGGCTCTTCAAGGCTTGGGTGGATGGCCTTGTCACTCGAGGCTTTCTTTTCAGTGTCGCATACACGATTCCATACATCAACCAACAGACTACGAACATTGACGGCGTGCACTTGACCATTTCCTAGCCGCTGCTGGTTCTTGCTTCTAGCAACCCCTTTCAATCCACATACCGCCAGTTCTCGCAAGCAACCGGCACTTACCACTTCCTTACGCCACTCTTAGGCCTTGACCGCGAACTCCCTACGTACCGTCAACATGGGTGGTGATCTCAATCTCAAGAAGTCATGGCATCCCGTGCTCATGAGCAATCAGCGGAGGGTGTGGGAAGAGGAGAAGAAGGCACTGGACGAGCGTAAAAGAACGGAGCAGAGAATCAAAGAGCTCAAGGAGGAGAGAGCCAAAGAGGAGATCCAGCAAAAGCTTGAAGCTGCAGGAAGTAGGAAACGAGTTGATCGCGTAGACTGGATGTACCAAGGGCCCTCGAGTGGACAAGCAGGCACTACCGAGGAGATGGAAGGGTACTTGCTGGGCAAGAGGCGCATCGACGGGTTGATCAAGGGCACAGAACACAAGAAGTTAGAGAAGCAGGCTGCCGAGGATAGCTTTATGGCTCTACAGCACGCGAATACACTACGGGATACAGCTGCGAAGGTCCGGGAGGACCCCATGTTGGCCATCAAGCGCCAGGAGCAGGCTGCGTATGAAGCCATGATGAATGATCCGATCAAGAGGAGACAGATGTTGGCCATTGCAGCGGGGGGCGAAGAGCCCAAGGCAAAGAAAGAGAAGAAGCACCACCGACATCACCACCGACACAGGGACGGATCTGATGACGAGCGGAGACACAAACGTAGACGTAGGGATGATGATGAGCGCGATCACCGAAGTAGCAGATCCGAACATCGACGTCGCCGGTCTGATTCATATTCGAGGTCTCCATCACCCGCACGAACACGAGATAGTCTCACTCAAGACCGAAGGCCAAGGTCTGCTTCTCCCGAAGACCGTGGCAGAAGAACCGACGAACGGAAAGACAGCTATAGACGAAGAAGGTCTTATTCCAAATCCTCTGGCTCTGGGCCACCATCTCCCGATCGACGACGAAGGTCTCCCGACCGTCGCAAATCATTTCCAGACCAAAGAACTGATAGAAGGCAAGATTCCGTTCGTTACGAGAATGGTCGAAATGGAGGAGGGTATAACCAAAGAAACGGTCGATACGAGAATGGTCGGGGTGGTGGAGGACATGGCCAAAGAAACGGTCGACCACAACATCAAGAATCAACTGAGGACAGGGAGGCCGAACGGCAAAGAAAGTTAGCAGCTATGCAACAAGATGCCTCTAGTTTGGATATTGATCGCGAGAAGCGACTGGCTGCTCTGGCAGAACGGGAGAAGGCGGATCGCGAAGCAGAAGATCTATCCCGGGCGAAATCCTCCAAGTATGGAGACAAAGGGGACTTTATTAATGGTTTACATCGGAAGGCTGGAGACATGGGACTCGCTGACCGGATTGGCCGGGGAAGACAAGGCTTACAGAAGGACGACGAGTGACTGAGAGAGCAAGAGTGTGTATAACTAGAGAACGCTGATTGTGACGCGACAAGTTGGGAGTAGGGTACAAGATTGATACCATGCCATATAGAACCTGATATATCCTAGCACACCCATCTCCCTCCTCTCTCTGTGTCCATAATTTAGCCTTCTCCCTCGTCTTCCCCACCCAAGCGATCTGATCGCCAGATTATTGAAGTCTAATCGTACAGTACACTGTGCACCACTGTGCAGATTCATAACATAAAGGAGCACAGGTTGACTCCCATGCGCAGATCATCCGTAGCAGCCACACAGGAGATGACAATGCAGCCACTGCCCCAGAATGGATGCTCAGCTGTGCGACACGTTAGACTGGCTGGACTGACCTGTCCTGTCCTGTCCTATACTATGCTATACTATAGAAGGTGCACGTTTCTTTGTCTGACTGTCGCACAAAGGCCTGGTAGATGACATTCTGAGGACTTGGGCTGCTAATAAAAGAAGCTGATGCTGGCTGTAGACTGCAGAGGCTGAAGAACACACAGTACCAATGAAGTCGCGAGACCCCGCCGGGTACCAGCCCCAGCTCAGCTAATCTCGGCAGCGGACATATGAAATTGCGCCCCCCTTGCGCCGAACTGCACCTGGTTCTTGTTCTAAACTCGAGAACTCCAGACTTCTCGTCATCATCTCGCTCACTCACTCCTACGCCCAACCTTTCCCCGATATCTGCCTGTCCCAGTGCCCTTTGCTCCACCAGAAACCACCGCATCCCCACCGCCGCTCTCACATCTCGCCCGCCATGCCGTGTGGAATTGGAGGAAACAAGACCACCCAGAGGAAACTGGTGCTCCTGTACGTATATCGCAAGCAGGCAATGCGCGGCGCTGCGCTGCGCTTGGTCGCATGCATCTCCCACCTCACATACAAAGATGAGAGCTGACAGAATCTTATAGAGGTGATGGTGCCTGTGGAAAGACATCGCTGCTGAATGTTTTCACCAGAGGGTACGTATGTTTCGTCGCGGCATTGCTAGTTGAAACTAATCGTCGTACGCAGCTATTTCCCTACCGTCTACGAACCAACCGTCTTCGAGAACTATGTTCATGGTAAGCTCCAACCTGAAAAGGGTCGATAGAATTGAGGGGCGGCCGGCTGATTGTTAGCATAGACATCTTCGTCGATAATGTCCACATCGAACTCTCCCTCTGGGATACCGCTGGTCAAGAAGAATTCGATCGTCTGCGCTCGCTCTCTTACGATGATACACATGCCATCATGCTCTGCTTCAGTGTCGACTCGAAAGACTCCCTCGAAAACGTTGAATCGAAATGGGTCGGTGAGATCGCCGAGAATTGCCAAGGCGTCAAGCTAGTCCTCGTAGCTCTAAAGTGCGATCTTCGGGAACAAGGCGATGAGGATGGAGCAGAAGAGACGGATGGTGCCCCGAGAGAAAAGAAGCCTATGATCACGTACAATGAGGGGCTCGCTGTGGCCAGGAAGATCGGTGCCCTGAGATACTTGGAGTGCTCAGCTATGCGAAATCGCGGTGTAAATGAGGCATTTACAGAAGCTGCAAGAGTAGCCTTGAGCGTCAAGCAGAACGGCGGCAAAGATGATTCAAAGTGCCAGGTGATGTGATCAAGGGAAGGGGGGCATCTGTTTGCATTTGGCGTTTGGGTTTGAGCGTTGTTCTGATTGCGCTCCCACGATTTTTGTCTTCATTTCACTACCCGGCACATCCAGCGAACGGCACATTCGATCCTGGTTCAACATCTTCTTTCTTATTACCCCACCTCGGTTCAACCTCATTTGCGGCGTTGGTCCTTTATATTTCGACGTCTTTTTCTCTCTGTGGGATGGCTTTGGGGAGGCGCTGTTACTCTTATGATTCCCCCTTCAGCTTCGGAGAAGAATCTTTTTTCGTTTCTTTTTCATGCACATACTACCTACATACGACGAATGGCCTTTTTATCTCTCTTTCTTCTTTTCTCGTGTGTGTTTCTGTCGCTGCTTCTATGAGCTTTTTCCTCTTTTTCGCGTTTATCTGTGTTGTAATAGTTTTCTTCTTATTTTCTTCCCTTTTCTTCTCTTCTCTTCTCTTTTGTTTGTATTAGAATGGCGAGCGGCTGGATTAGTAAAGAAAGGGAGTTGATAAGGGTGCAGCTGTGCATAAATCATAAAGGAAGAAGAAATTCACAAGAGAATGATTTGAACATCTCGACTTAATTATATTGGCTGAATATTGTGAAGTTCCCTTCGTGTTAAAATGATCCATATGCCCACTTTTCTAGAAAAATGTGATGATATAATCTAAGGTACTTAGATTATAATCATCTTTGTTTACCTGTATGTGGAAGTATTAGCTAAATTCATTATCTGCATGATAATATATTCGAAAAAGCATTACTAACTTTACTTGAAGGTATAAACTTTTTCTACGCTAAAAATAAAGATAAATTAAAGTTATTAGTTGTAAATATTTGTGTTGATTGAAATTTAAAATTGTGTTAATTTTATTAACCTTTTACACTTCGGGGCAAAAATATACTAGTGATATGTAAATAATAGCATATTTCAATTAAAACTTTATATATAGATGAATTATAACAAAACTCATATTATCTAATTAAACTCTCCTTCGAAGTTTTAATCCGTGGTTGAATTGCTCGCTCGCCTAACTTCTAGCTGACAACGACATAGAATCCAATAGGACAATCATGGTCATCTTGCTCAAAGTTGAAATATGTATCGCTCGAGCAAAGTTTACCACTGACGGTGATCTTCTTCTTGTCGCCGATCAACTTCGGATCCCCACAAGGACCGGAATTGATCGTATACGCATATCCAGGCTGAAGAACAGCAGGGGGTTGAGGCGGGCTTAGACCTGGCGGCGGTTGCGTGAGGAATGTCGTCTTCTTATTTGCGCCGCTGTCGATGGCATAGCCTGTGAAGGTGAAGTGACCGGGGCCTGAAAAGGTGTAATCATCATCGGCCTGCTTTGGGTACGGGAAGAGGAATTCCAGGGTGCATGTTTTGCCGTACGCGTCTTGTGGGATCTCGAAGTTGAAAATGGTGCACATATCATTTGGGGTTATGATGGGTTTGTCTGTGTCGCCGAATGCCTTGGTTGGTTGCTTGGCGCTGATTGGAACCATGAGCACGGGTTCGAGAGCACCTTTCTTGGGCAGGGTACCGCCGATGGGGCATTGGTCTTTGACTTTGTCTTTGTCTTTGTCCTTATCGTCGCTGCGGAGCGTCTTCAAGTGGTAGGTCTCGAGGCTTGTAAGGGCTCGCGAAGAGATGACTTCAAATGGGATAGCAAGGGTACTGGCGAGCAGCAAAGAGAGAGGAATGAAGGACTTCATTTTGAATGTGTAGACTGGATCGTTTCTCTTTGTCAGATATGGAAATCTGTGTTTAGCGAGGAGAAATATGAGGGCGAAGATGCTGTCTGGCAGTGGATTAAAAAATGTAGCGAGTGCTCCTTCTTATACATCCTCTACCGCTAAGTTTCTAAATCTCACGAACAGACCTCAGTTCACTGTGACCTTATCTCGCAAGCCGCATTTCAGGATCTGCAATAAGCAGTACCAGTACTATGTCACCCAGTGTTGACCGTGACCTTGGACAAGACTACAACAAGGAGCTGATAGCCCTCGATTAACAGTATAAAACAAACCAACTGCCCTTGATGGAACCCAAGGCTGGTTCTAGACTGGATGCAGGTAGAGGTGTGTGTTCAGACGTAGTCCGGTGGGTGCCGGGTCCATCGCTGCTGCCGAGTGGCATTCCCTCATTCTCGTTGGGTTGTATCGTGGCTTGCTCTTGTCTAGCGACAAAATGGGCAAAGAGCGATCTGATGTGGTGTGATCGACGGGCCGCAGGGCATGGCTAGGATCATCTGGGGGGATCATCTGGGGAAAGGTACGGGGCGGGAGACGCAGGCGAGCCTTAGGAGAGTGGTAGCGGCTGAAATGGAGCTGAAAGCCATGCTTGCTAAGAAATAACGATCAACAGATCGTGGTTTTATTCTATAGTGTTGGAGGAAGTTGGCCCGTGTCTGTTCTCTTGTTCTCTCCCCGTGATCGTTGAGTGCTCTTCGCGGCGGGGGTTGCGGTGGCTTGATAGCCAAGCTTTTCTAGTAGCAAAAGTTAGCGGCGTTGATCGGTGAAGGATGTTCATAGATAAGATGAATGGTCCTAGTGGATAGCTATCGTCATCTCCCTAAGGAGTCCTCTTCGTAGGAATCGATTACCTTGGTACATGCCCCACCAGCTTGATAGCATATCAGGTGACCGCGAAGCCCCTTTTCAGACGTCTGTCGGTTTAAACATCCTGTATTAACATCACTATTCCTTTATTACATTTCCCTCATGTAATCATTCTCGGACTAATGAATATATTGTTGAAATCTTAAATTCAAGCCTGAACCCAGGGTGGTCCGTGAGAAGGAGGAGCAAGCGCTCAGACAAAATTTCATCCCTTACTCCTGCCCCTCGTCATATATAAAGTAGTGAATTGTTTCGAACAAGCCAAACACAGGTACGCGCATCATCGCATCAATACCTACCTGGCAGAGGTGGAAGAGGTGAAATTACCGCGCCCCTCAAAATGGACACACGTTGTCACACCAATCACAAAGATGTAGGCACGGCCTAAAACACATACACATACACGTACTGTAATCCTACTACGGTTGCCAAGTCCAACTTTTTTTGCTTCCTTTTATCTTTCAATCTTTTTGCCGCTTCTTCTTATTCTTCTTCTTAGCCTTCGGTTCTTTCAAAACTGCTCGTTTGGTTAGAAGAGCTTGGTCAGTGAGTGGTCTGAGGGTTTTTGGCGTGACAGGAACCGAGGGAAGAGGAGGTTGGCGAGGTTGGGTTGGGGTTACTGTTTTTGGTCCATTAGCCGATGACCCCTTTTTTGTGTTGGTGTGGAAAAACAACTCGCTCCTGATGCAAAAAAACAAAGTTAGAAATGAGAGAACGTACCTATCATCAAGGAAGAAAAGGATCTTCTGAGTGAAGCGGTAAATGAGCTAGAAGGTCACGGCCGTCTGTTGTGTGAGGCCTCCATCGGCACGGCTTGCCGTCAACTTTCGGCAATTCGCTTCCGCTCCCCTTTCTACGAGGTAAATATCCGCAAATAATAGACCTCGTCGGATAGTTGACTGTCTTGCGTCAAGATAAAAAGGTAAAAAAGTATTTAGAGTATAAATTCCTAGATATAGCTTCTTTCTCTTCACGTCCTGTTTTTTTGTGAAACCGTCTGTGTATACAAAAGAGGTACAATTCCATGATCACGGCTGTTTCTGTTGTAATGATGGCGCCAAACAAAAAAATTCACCTCAATTTTTTCGATGTCTCGTGCGCAGGGAACCATATGGGCATCGGATTGTGGAAGTGCGTTGTGCTTATTCCTTCCGCCCACAAAAGCTTACAATAACTAAAGAGATACAGAGCGCCAGGAGACAACTCACGCACCAAGGATTCTCTAGAATATTATATCTGGCTAGCGAAATTGGCTGAGAAGGGCAAGATCACATCTATCTTCTTCGCTGACGTCTACGGAGGTATGCCGCATGTTGAATCATCTGATATCTGTTGAACAGAGAAATGTGAACAAGACTAATTGTTTTCTCCTCTGCCGATTTACAGTGGAAGAGACATATGAAGGAACAGCAGATGCTTCGTACCTTGCCGGTGCTACAGTAGCAGCTATGGATCCCGTTGTTTACGTATCCGCTATGGCCGCCGTGACGAAATCGCTTTCATTCGGCATCACTGGCAGTACTTCATACATCAACGTAAATTCTCTCCAGCATCTCCTCATTGATGCATTGAAACGCTAATGATTTTTGCACTCGCCAGCCGTATATCCTTGCAAGAACATGGTCGACGCTCGATCATGCAACCAAGGGACGGATAGCATGGAATGTAGTAACAAGTTATGGGAGTGGAGCAGCGAAAGCGATGGGCAGGAAAGCCGCGACACCACATGACCAACGATACGACGAAGCTCATGAATACATGGAGGTGGTCTACTCGTATGCCTTCCTCATTCTCCACGTATGAACAAGTAACTGAAAACCACGTTAATAGTCTCCTGGAAGGGTCATGGGAAGATAACGCCCAGATCTGGGATCCAGCAGTAGGTGCTTATGATCCAAGTAAGATCCACAAGATAACGTACAATGGTAAATACCACACCTTGTCCGGAATACAACAATCACATCCTGGACCACAGCGAACACCGGTTCTGTTCCAAGCCGGTTCATCTTCTGCAGGAAAGAATTTCGGCTCGAAGCACGCAGAAGCGTTATTTATCGGAGGCCGTACACCATCAGGGACAGCGCCATTTGTAAAAGAGATGCGAGCTGCGGCCGCAGCACATGGTCGAGACCCATCAGAAGTGAAGTTCTTCCCACAGATAACACCAATCCTCGGCCGCACGCTCGAGGAAGCACAGATGAAGTGGGAACGATTCCGAAAACTCGCTGATTACAGAGGGGGTTTGGTGAAGCTGAGTACCTTTCTTGGTACGGATCTGAGCAAGTACCCACTGGATGAGCCATTTGAGGTCGGCACTGGCAAAGACTCGACGATTCATACGATGTTTGATGCCATAAAGAGTGTGAGTGGCGAAGCGATGACGCCACGGAGACTTGGTGAGGAGTTTGCGTTCTGTGGGTTTGCGTGTATGCCAATTGGGACACCTGAAATGGTTGCAGATGTTATGGAGGAGTGGGCAAATGTTGCTGACATCGATGGGTTTAATGTTGCTTGTGGGTTTCTGTTTCGTTCGTGTTACGTTATTTAACGGTTTATGCTGATGGTTCCTTAGATGTCTCGAATCCGGGTTCGTATGAGGATGTTGTAGAGTTACTTGTTCCAGTTTTGCAGCAACGGGGACTGATGTGGGAAGATTATGCAGTACCCGGTGGAACCTTTCGAGAGAACTTACATAGTAGGCCTGGCAACCCACATCTTCCAGATGAGCATACTGCTTCTCAATTCAGATACCAGAAGTTGAAACAAACTGCTGTTGTCAACGCACATGGCGACATTACCATTAATAAGGTACCAGAAGAGGAAAGCACATAAATTTTAAGAAGAGAACCTTTATGAGAAGAGAACTCATGCAAAGCAACAAGGGTGATACACAAGCCTTTTATTGTTATTTGTTTCCATCACAAATGTCGTGACGTTGACCACTTTTACCATTCTCTAACTTCACCACCAGGTCCAATAAAACCTGGACTAACCCAAGCTTTTGCATCTTTAGAGAGCCTCCGCACTTGTTCTTCATCAATTTCGATACCAAGTCCAGGTCCAGTCAGAAGGTCAATATACCCATCCTTGACATTCCAGACTTCTGGATTGTGGGTGTAACTTGTCAGATCCTGCCCTCCAACATTATAATGAATCCCTAAGCTCATCTCCTGAATCGCAAAGTTTGCACTTACAGCATCCACTTGGATATTTGCTGCAAGGGCAATGGGTCCTAGAGGACAGTGAGGTGCAAGGGCAACATCATATGTCTCTGCCATTGCTGCTATACGACGCATCTCAGAGATGCCTCCGCAGTGACTAATATCTGGTTGCAGAATGTCAACTGCTCCTGCTTCCAGGAAAGGTTTTACATCCCAACGACTGTGAAGCCGTTCGCCCAGCGCAATTGGAGTGCTTGTAAGCTGTGAGAGAGCTTTAATACCATCAATGTGCTCCGAAAGCAGTGGCTCCTCGATAAACATTGGTCGATAAGGCTCGAGAGCATGCGCGAGTTGCTTAGCCATAGGTTTGTGAACTCGTCCATGGAAATCAATACCGGCATCCATACCCAGAGCCTTGACCGCTTTCAGACGCTCAACACAGTCGTCTAAAGCTGATGGTGAATCGAACCAGCCGAGATCTTCGGTACCATTCATCTTCACTGCTGTGAAGCCTTGAGCCTTCCTTGCTTCTCTAGATATAATCAGCAGGGAAAATGACACAGAGCGGAAGAAATTACGCTTGAACTGCAATATCAGATGGCCGGTCTCCTCCTATCCATGCATAGACCTTGATCTTGTCTCTTAACTTGCCACCCAGCAATTGATATATCGGGACACCTATTCTTCTTGCTATTGTCACTTTAGATATATTCGGAAATTTAGGCTTGGAAAAGAAGCACCTTTTAAATCCCATAAGGCAATATCAATTCCAGCAAGAGCACTCATAAAAACTGGTCCACCTCGATAGAAACCCAATCGCCAAGAGGTTTGCCAGATATGTTCAATATCACTGATTGAATTGTTAATTTCTCGATTCTTATTGTAAATGGTATGCTTACTCGGCTTCCATTCCTGTATATCGCTCGGCATAGGCATCTAGACAACCCTCAACAGCTTGAGTGTGACCTTCAAGCGACGCCTCTCCCCACCCCACCTTGCCCTCTTCATCGGTAATTTTAACGAAAAGCCAGCGTGGTGGCACTCGAAAATACTCTATCTTGGCAATCTTAGGCATTTTGGTCGTCGTTCTGGATAAGTCAAGATATTTGGAAAGAATCTTGGGACCAGTTAATTCATATATGGATTTTGGGAATTGGAAGTTGCTGTCCCCGCGTTGCAGCGATCCCGGATGCCAAGTATGATCCGGTTAAGCATTAGACCGGCCGGAAACTTTTCCTGCAGCATGACGAAGACGTAGGGGAAAACGGGGGGTCTCCAAGTCTTCAAGATGAATACCGTACATGCTGATGAGTTTGGTTGGGCTTAAAGAGGACTTATTTTCTGCGCTCGTGGAGTAAGTTGTTCCAAGTTGCCATGGTAAAAGAATCACATGACCATGACCAGGTCGACCATATATCCAAGACCGAGCACCGTCTTGTCATGCAATCAAGATGGCGGGTGCCCAGTGCTTACAGGTACCGATGATCTCATGAGTGGAGCATAAGTCATGGAGTGAGGGGAAGCCGAAACTTGACAGCTCACTGAGCGCAATATGGCCAAGGCCGCTAATGAGTGTTCATCCTGGAGAAAGTCAGAGACACATACACACACGGAGAGAGAGATGAGAGAGAGGGAGAGAGGGGAGAGAAAGAGAAAGAGAGAAAAGAGGAAAATAACAAGGTCTCAGTCTCACGATGCTGGGGATTTGCTGGTTAGGCCGATGTCAAGGGCAGGAATTTAAAATGACAATTCTGCTTGGGAGATAACCCAGTGCCGAAGCCTTGCACAAGCCCCGTGTGGATATATATGCTGCATTCTGCATTCTGATGAAAGAATGAGTCTGTTGAAGATAAGACATCATTGGAACACGGTCGAGAGGTTTTGTTAATACAAATCTGGAGGAAAGCACACATAATGCACGCAACACACGCAGATGGGTGGATGACTAAGCAACGATTGTCAACTTTAATTTGTCCAAGAGCAGAACAAGAATACACCATGAGTCAAACATCTTTTGCACGGTCGATGCCTAACTTGACATTCATGACCTCGGAGATATTTCATGGATATCAGACAAGCATCGTCTTCCTTGAAGTCTTGTAGTGGTTCGGGCCCGACGGGAGAGAACTGACCTTGCAACGGCAATCCGGCTTCTGCGAGAACCAGACGGCAGGCATGTAAGAAACACGGCGGAAGAACTCCCTCAAATCACAAGGGTGCAAGTACAATGTTATCTCTCGAGCAAATAAGGCTGATGAAATCTTGTGTTGTGGAGTCATCAATCTCGCGGTAGTTGTTTGGCGAGTCCGGGGGCCAAGTTGCTTGATGTATCTGAAACGTGCATGGTAATATTTTCACTCTTCTCTTGTATAAGGCTAACTTTAAACTTTTCCGTCATTTAATTCATCCGCGCAAATTATGGGGATTGGTGAAACCACCTACAAGGCTCTTGTTGAAGTCTAGAACGACTCGCGCTTCCATCAATCACCTCATCAATCCACTTTCAAGATTACGTCCTCATTTCCCTATGTAATTTGAAAACAACTATGAGATTGGCTAAAGAATCATGTCCTGTCCGTCTCACCATTTTTGCACATTGATAAAGGTCTGCTTTCCGGTGTAGTTTTCATCTCAAGCATCCTCACTTCAATATCCAACCACACACTCGTTATTTTCTTTACGCTCCTTTCACGCTCCTTACGCACAACATGCAATTTTCTCCAGTATTCTTCGTGGCCCTTGCTGGTCTTTCAGCCGCAGCTCCTATCGGCGAGGAATGGGATGATTGTGTTCCTGACTACGATTTTGAGCCAGTGCCCTCATCCTCGGCTGTAGCACAACCGATACCAAGCTCTACAGTTCAAGTTATCCAGACATCGGTTCTCTCAAGCTCGGCTATCCAGACAACACCGACCCCGGAAGTTGAAGTTCTCGCAGCATCCACATCCTCAGTCGAGGTCATCCCCACAAGCACAGCGGTAGCTACATCCTCTGCCGAGCCATCTGCCACAGCCTCAGCAGCTGCTTCAACAGACTACGAATCCATTGTTCTCACACAGCACAATGTTCATCGTGCAAACCACTCAGCAAGCGACCTGGTCTATGACACCGCCCTCGCTAGCAGCGCTGCATCTGTAGCAGCAACCTGTGTCTTTGAGCATGTGATGTAAATCCCCATCTAGCATATTCCTCATTCTTATTCAATCTTACTGACCTGATATTTAGTGACGGAGACAACGGACAGAATCTGGCCGCAGCAGTTTTGGACTCAGCCACACAAGCGGTCGGAGAGGCTATTACCGAGGGATGGTACAATGGCGAAGTCAATACCTTCAATGGGTTGTATGGACAAGCTTCTCCGTCGATGACTAATTTCGCCGACTGGGGCCACTTCACGCAGCTTGTATGGAAAAGCACTTCGAAGGTTGGATGTGCTACCCAGCTCTGTGCAAGTGGAACGATCTTCAGTGGAGCTGAGAGCTACTTCACCGTTTGCAACTATGCCTCTGCTGGTAAGTTCCCACTCCTTTTCCCTCCAGACTTTATGCACCTTTACTAATGTTTCATATTAGGCAATTACGCAGGCGAGTATGCGGAAAATGTTGGTGAGCCCTTGGGCCAAGCTACTGTTTCGTACTAGACAAAGCCAGTAGATATGTATTCTTCTTTCTTGGACGCTTGTATTCCCTAGAGGTTACAATGTGGCGCATTTACCTTTTTTACTTTCTTTCAATTGTATATATTTACATAGCAAGCTGGCACTTTAGGCTGGAGGTCCTTCATACACTTTGAAAATTTAAAGCTTCTATGTTGACATGTTAGCTTTTATGTGACAGCGTGTGGGTTATATCTGTCTATTGATCATGCCTTACAAAATCTCCAGATGCCAACGTTCTTGGTTCACACCAGATCATTGGGTAAAACACGTCCATGTCCTGACTTTTCTGATTTTCTATTCTTTAGCGATGGAATCATATCCAATACTAATCGTCCATAGAACTACTTCTCCTAAAGACTCTCCACTACTGCTTCCTTCATCGCTGAATAGGGAATGTTCAAGTTACAATCACCTTTCATGAAGACTAGTTCAACTTTCTGCAAAGTCTTCTCATGTCGATAGTGATAGCTTTCATCCTTCTCAGCTTTTGTGCAACGTCCAGGTCCGAACTGAAAACAAGCTCAATTGCTCCATCAAATTGATGTACGCCTTTGAGCTTCTGTAAGATAGCTTCGCACCCATCTCTCAGCTTCCCAAATTCGGAATCCAAAGGGCGACTAGCTGTATAAGGGGTAAAACCAAGAAAGTGCGCCATTGTTCCTTCCATGTCCTGAATCCCCTTCATTCTTTGGGGTTACTCCTCCCTCAGTAGGTTATTGCACTGCACGATAATGCAACTAATAAAAAAGCTCCTTTCCATCATCAGATTTCAAGGACCGCAATTAAAACATCGCAAGGTCTGCCTCGATATTGCCACCATATGCCGCCTCGTTTCCTTATTCGATAGTGGCTTGACATGCTCGGCCTCGGGTTTTTGGGTCGACGTTGATGAAGCCTCCATTTCCCCAAACCGTCTTCGATTGTTCCACGAATCGCTCACGGATGCGTCTTTCGATTTGTACAAGTGGTTTCTCAGGGAAGCTCTGTTCTGTAGTACGTTTGCGCCTCTATCAATCTCGCTCTAAGTTTTAAGTTTTCTTATTTCTTCGCAGAGTTAAACGTAATCGAAATCACCAAGCTCCGGCAAATTTTTGATTGTGCCAACAACCTCCTGGCTTGGAGTTACGGTTGAGATAGCTGTCGAATATGAGCTCTCGTACTCCAAGTTGGATAAAAATTTCTACTTCAACTTACCTTTTGGTTTCTACCCACCCGAGCAGCCTCGGAACTTTCTGAGACATCCTTGCTATTGTTTTTCCCCTGGGCAAGGATTTTTTTAGACGCATCCTATTCTTTCTCGAGTCGATAGATCTCCTGTGTAGCTTTAGTCATTATTGAATCTGTCGCTGTTGATCTGTCTGTAAAGGTTTTAGACTCAGCAACTAAGGCAGTTATTTTCACTTGCTTCACTTTCTTTTCTGCTTTGATCTTAGCCATGTGAAAGCCTTGATCTCGAATCTTTGCCTCACTGGCCTTGCTGAGGCGAGTCGTGTCTTGAACTCTGGATTGGGCTACCTGACTATGGCTAACAAGAATATTGCCCCCCCCCGGAACGTTTTGGTCATGGTTTCTGATCTCGTCTTCGAGTTGAATGATGCGATTCTTGTTAACATCTGTTTCCTGTCGTTCAAGTTCTAGCCATTGCTTAAGTTCCCTGCCTTCGCTTTCGCACTTCTGACGTTGTTCCCAGACTGCTCTCATCCCTTACTCGATTTTGGAAACTTTATCTTGCAGGTCAGCCGCCTGTTGGTTCGAGGTTGTTAAAAGTTTGTCGCGATACTTGAGACGATGCTTGAGGTCCTTGAGCTTTTGGAGCCTCTCTAACGCTGCAACCGTTAGAGGCTTGAGAGCACTCCGTTGGACCATAGCCTGCAATTGAGAGTGGTTTCGCTGCATTTCTTGCAAACCTAGTTGTGCTGCTTCAGTTGCATGATTGAGCTTTTGTACTATTCTGGAAATTCGAATGTGGTTGGCTTAGGTTCATCCTCGTCCATCGAAATGTTTATGGATATGTCCGGAAGCTCCTCCGCTTCTGCGTCTAGCTCATCTGCCTCGTCAATGATCCTACATCTGCGCTCCAATAATATCTAAAGGATTTAAGCAATAAGAATATTCGGGCGTAAGATGTTCAAACCTACCTGCCGTTTTGCTTTCAGAATTTCACTCCTCTTTGCCGCGTGAGTAGCTCGGGTACGGTGATTATCGTCAGAAGATTCCTGTAAAACAATGTGAAAGCAAACGCTAGCTTTCTTAATTGTCGTTACGAGATACACAAAAGCATCTTCTATCGCATGTAAGCTTCTAAGGACCTTCTTCTTTGCTACATCTTTGAACGTCTTCATAGTCGGCAGCTAGTCGTCTCAGACCTTGATGGCTTTCTCGTTGAACCCGTTGATGCGTGTCTTGGTATCATAAGGGCTCGCTGCTGTTTCTGCGCGGACCTTGGTGGAGAGTAAAGCTCGCAGTTCGTGGTTAAGTCGCTCTAGCTTGCTATCGATCTCTAATGGTTGAGAATTAAGTATGAACGTAGCCGTGTCTGAATTATTACTTATTTTAACCATACTGGCGGCTGGTAAGATAATGGTGGATGTGAATTGGTCTTGGAGAGCTGGGGCGAGAAATGAGCCACTGTGTTGATATTAGGGCAGCTTTGAAGGGCGTAGTTCAACTAGTACGATAAACTATGTGCTAGATTTATGCGCATACACGAAGAGTTACAGCAGTAAAGAAAAACGTCTATGTTTCAAACTTCTTTTTTATTCGCTCCTGATAGATAAGGATGTTGGCGTGGATGAAACAAGGGAAAATACCTCGTACCTGCCAAAGTCTTCAGAACTGCATTTAGCCTTGAGATTGACATTCATTCCCATCTTTATCGGAAATGTATACTTCAATCCTTTAAAGCGTTTCCCAATAAATCCCTACTGCTTGAGTAGTCCTTTCGAAGAGACGAAGAAGAACGTTTTCCGAGCTGGTTGACTCCCAAAGGTCCACCCCCTCTGTTAATCTCGATTTTGACCGAATTAGGTACCTTCCCTCTCGCATGCGGCGGAGAAGATTTTTCGTCAGATTGTCTTGGTAATAGTGACCTAAAGACAGCTTTCTGAATGCAAAGCATGTATCTACAGAAGGTTACTCAACTAGATAGGTAGGGTAATTTGCAGCCTTCTCAATTCTGACGAGTATTTTCCTTGTCCAAATCATGGATCGGTGAGATTGAACGTTCTTGAGGACGCATTGTTCGTGATGCAATTTCTTATTATTTCGGCTCAGGTCAGATATACTTGAAGTCGAGAAACAAGAAACAGATCTGAGATACTTCGAGGTTTAACATAGACTGGAACATATGGTACAAATTTAAGGAATCACGTTTTATATACATGACAATTGTGCTTTGAAGCTCAAGTTTTTAGCTCCTTTTCAACAAAGCACAAGCAACTCTCAACACACACTTTACTCGACAACAAGAGACCAGTAAGATTTAGAAGTGATGTGAGTTCCAACCCATAACTCCGAGAACAAGCAGTGTTGACTTTTGTTCCACGAATTTCGAGCACCGTACATGTCCCCGTTTACAGTAGCATGCTGTAAGAAAAATTGCAAGATTAGATAGGTAGCTAAGTTAATCAAAGAGGTTGAGCATTATAAGTGCAGGATCTTCTGTGTCAGATTCGTCTTGATTTGATAAAGTTTCGACTTTTCATAGTTTGACATATGTTGTATTTGGATTTTCTCAACAACCTTTCCTGCATCCAGTCACTATTCGCGACTTGTGGTCGATTAGGATCAATTTATTCCTCGGCCGGCTTAGGTAAATTGAGGCAAACCAGGCAATCAGAAATGAAGATTTTTCTAGCTGGCTACCTTTCCAGATTCCAATTTTATGCCGAGCTCTGGAACCTCAAATCAACTCCAACTACCATTGGAAAAGCACGTTCTTAGTTCGCGGCTAGATGGTATCTTGAACCGCTGCGAAAAAGGTCCCTTTATTGTGCAGTTGTGTCCATTAAATAAAAGAGCGATTGTAAATTCTTGCCTTACTGCTACATGTAAGCTGCAAAGCGCTGTCCGGAAATAAAATGGATTAGCCGCCTATTCAGCGCATGTAGGTGACAAGGGGCAACGGAGATTTTATGAGCGTGTGGAGAGACTTCTCTTCCGATCGCTTAGAAGTGCAGAAAGAATACACTGTTTTTCGTGATGCTCAGTTCTCATTGGTGACCAAAGACCAAGGGACACATTCCCAAGGGTCTTGTTGGTGATGCCTGAAATTTCTCCCGAGATAACGAAACGTGTTGAAGTAAATCGGAGATGAAGCTGGTTTCAATAAACCAAGAGAGCGATCAATTAATATTTAAATCATTCCTCATCAATCAAAGCAGAGGCCCTGTCCTGTCCCGATTACGCGAACCCGAACACAAGGGCAACCAGGAGATGCATCACGACAGGAAATCACAGCCTCGGTTTGCTCTGTCAGGATTTTAATGAAACCTCGTTCGTCATCAAAACTCAAGCTTTCTTAATCTAAGAGACACGCTACGGATGAACTCTGCCCATAGCTAAGCTTCCTGCCGGTGGGGCGCTTATGCACGTGACGGTGAAGGTTCACATAAATGAAGTCAGTGCTCGCTTGCGTCGAAACACACTCCTTCCAATCTCCAAGCAACGATACCATTGGCCGGAGCATCGCATGTTCTTGCTTGCCCCCTATGCAAGTCGTCAGTCCGTTTCGAACATATTCGCCTTGTAAATTGTACAGGAGCAAACAATCTACTTGGGCCGCCGAGCCGCGCTGTCGAAACGAGAACGTTGCGTTTTTCCACGCCGAAATATATTGCTCGCAGATTGGCGCCAGCACTACAGTGGAGATGGCCTCTACATCGTTGTATACACTGCTGGAAGTGGAAGCCTCTTGCCCTATCCAGCACTATTGGCCCGAGCACGCGACTGGGTAGCTCATGCTGCTCAATCAAAGTTGCGGATTTTATCATAGCGCTTTCATCAATGTGCTTGATCCAAGTTGGCATCTGGTATTTCCCCAGTTCTCTCGCCTTGCATCGCCTGGTGATGAGGGGCACAGTGGTCCACCGTCCACTGGGGCCCAGAATTGTTCATCCCATGAGGGAGGGTGTGGCAATGGCCCAGGGCCCTCTGACGCTCGACGCCATCTTAATATATAAGGTGTTCATCCCATCACTCAACATATCTTTCTCCCATCGTCAACGATTTCGTTTTCACACGCTCTTTATCCAGTCCTTTGCAGTTCTTGTCCTTGTGACTCTTCCATTCTCTTCTTTCTGCCTCTTCATTGATTGAAGCTTGAAGCTCAGCTCTACAGCATCAGCCTCGTACTCACTACTCGTACCACTACGCAGCGCGGAATTCTCACTTCAGCATCTTTTTGATCATGTCTTTCTCTAAGCTCGCCGGACTTGCAAGCGTCATCGCTCTGGCCTCCAAGGCTGCCGCTCACGGGACCGTCAGTGGAATTGTTGCCGATGGAGTCTAGTAAGTTGCAAGTATAAATGCAACCTCGTTTTTAGCTAACAGCATATCAGCTATGTCGGATACAGTGCCAATTACCAGTACATGGCTACGCAGCCCGTAGTAGTCGGATGGTCCACTCCAGAGGATACCGACAATGGATTCGTCGCCCCATCTGCTTATGCCGACCCTGACATCATCTGCCACAAAGGAGCTACCAATGCTCAAACCTCAGCCACTGTTGCTGCTGGTGGAACTGTTGAGCTTCAATGGACCACTTGGCCTGAGTCTCACCATGGTCCAATGATCGACTACCTCGCAAGCTGCAACGGCGATTGTACCACTGTCGACAAGACCACTCTTGAATTCTTCAAGATTGATGGCGTTGGATTGGTCGATGACACCACAATTCCAGGTACCTGGGGATCCGATCAGATGATTGCCAACAACAACACCTGGGCTGTCACCATCCCATCTGATATTGCCCCTGGCAACTACGTCCTCCGCCACGAGACTATCGCACTTCACTCTGCCGGTCAAGCTGACGGAGCTCAGAACTACCCTCAATGCTTCAACTTGGAGGTTACCGGCTCAGGAACTGCTGCCCCGGCAGGTACTCTTGGAACCGCTCTTTACACCTCCACTGATGCCGGTATCCTGGTGAACATCTACCAGACTATCACCGACTATGTTGTTCCAGGTCCAGCATTGTATTCTGGAGCCGAGACCGCTGCCCAGACTGGTGCCACATCTGTCATTTCTTCCGCTACTTCGTCTGTTGCTCCTGAGGCCACCGGCGCTCCAGCCACCACCGAAGCAGCAGCTACCTCTGTTATCACCTCAGCACCCGTTATTTCTACCGGTGCTCCATTCGGTAACGGTACTACTGTAGCTTCTCCTCAAGGAACTGGAAGCGTATCCAAATCCCTATGCAGCAAGAAGACCAAGACTGCTTCCGCCACCTTGAACCCAACCTCCCTCGCCGTTCAAGCCGCTGCCACTCCATCTCCAGTCATCGAGTCTCTCGCTACGTCAGTCACAATTGCAACCACCTCCTCCGCTGTTGCAACCAGCACTGCCAGCTCTTCCCCATCCACATCTACCCCATCGACCGAGGCACCATCCACTGTCACCGAGCCAGAAGGGACCACTCTTGGCGATCTCCTCTCATGGATTTCCTCCTTCTACTCCACCCACAAGGATACTGAGTACACTGGTAGCACCGTTGCGCGCCGTCACGCTCGTGATATTGTCGCCCGCAAGGTCGACGAGGAGGTCTTCCAGTACCGCGAGTATTAAACTAGAACATTGTCATGCATGCTATGATAGTATGTGAGCTATGAACGAACCTCATGATGAGAAGGCCAGGCTGCAAAAAAGGAGAAATCTCTCTCAAATCGGGACAGCGTCCTTCGGATATTTTCTCATCTCTTCTTTGATTTCTGTGTATATATATTCTATATCTTCTTGTACAATCTACTACCTTGCCATTGGTGCATATTCATTCACGAGTTTGTTCACCTTGTTCTATGTGAGATTTTGAAATTTGATGATTTTCGCAGCTGCTTATCTCATTGTTGATTCGTATGCCTCATGACGCTATAAAGTGAAATCAAGTTCACCAAGCGATGGCGCGCCATATAATTTCCTTTGTAAATGTAAATAGTAATTATATAGCCGCAGTTGAGAGTGATTGGTTAATTCGAAAATTGTTTTACCATATAAAGGTGATAATAATCAAAGACTTCCTTTTAAAATAGGTCTCGTATAAGGCGCATACTGGAATCACTTATCTCGATCGCTTGCAGCGGCTTCATGCCTTCCGAATTCCGCGGCGAATGAATGCCCTCGGATAGTTCCTAGTTCAAGGAACCTACTCGGATGTCAAGCACCCAAGCCGCTGTCAGAGTTGCAGGCTATTGCATGGAAGGAAAGGAACGAGTATGGGAAAGTGGTTCGATGGCTTTTCTTTTCTTTTTCTAAAATCACGATCTGGGGGCTTTATTCCGTTGAGGGTTTTTTTAAGGGGAGGACGTCTCCAGTATTTAGAACGGACAAGAAAAAAGTAAGAGATTAACGAAATTTGCTTTTTGTTTGGAAGCAATCTTTGCGGCTGATTATTCTAGAAGAAGTTTTTGGGCTCTTTCATATGGTAAGACATAATTGAGAGAGAAGAGCGAAGATTAGTGATAAGCTCTCGTGGATCTGGATGCTTGTCCAACCGCGATTGGAACCTCTCGCATGCATGCCACCCAAACGGTGTACTTTTCAGCCCATACCAGATGCAAGTATATGCTAAATAGGCATCGATTTTCCGACTAGAGGCGCAGGACATAGATAATCCACGAGGCCGACCTCGATTTTCTCATTTTGTTTGTTTCTTCAAAGTTTTTGGATTTTTGGCTTGTGGTTTTCTCGCCTCAAAATATGTCTTCACCACCGGACTTGCAGGCCGTAAGTTAGGAAACTCGATCGTGTAATCCTTGGGGTTGACTAGTTGTTGCAGGGACCTGTTGAGATTGATTCTGCCCTTGGTGATGTAAGGCTATCATGCGGAAATGCCATGTGCCTGTGCGAAACGCTAACGTTAAGGATGTAGATTGACAGTATCGCTTCATCGACAACGTCTATGACATCAAGTATTCTCGAGTACAGGCTAGAGAATGGACGTACATATCATGCCTACAAAGAAGGAAGTAAGCTCCACTTCTGCCGGGCGCACGTTAAAATATGCTTACTATATTCATAGAATGGTTTATTCCTAATGACGAGGTTAGTATTCCAATTGAAGCAATGAGCATTAAACTATGGTTATTGAATGAAACAAATAGGGAGAGAATGATAGACTGGGTATATTCGATTTTCGTGCTTTGGTTACTTGGTTAATTGGTATTTTAGACCACCAACATCACCTGTATTGTCTCACTTTAGAAGGTGCCCTAGGGCTTAGTCCACCAAATCTTAAAGAAACAACTGTTCACCGAGTTCTAGATGTTGGGACTGGAACAGGTATTTGGGCAATGGATTTTGGTAAGCAAAATTCGCGGATCTTCTCGATAGGTGTCTTACTGAGTATCGAAAATAGCCGACGAGCACCCGGAAGCAGATGTAAAGTAACGTCAGAGCTTATAAAAAGAACCAAATCTAATTGCCGTTCCAAAGGTTTTAGGTGTTGACCTGAGTCCCACACAGCCAGCATTGTAAGACGACTTCTCAAATCTTCAATAGCACCCTAACTAACTGCTTCTCAGCGTTCCACCCAACCTCAAATTTGAAGTCGACGATCTCGAAGAGCCATGGACATTCAACAAGAAATTTGAATACATTCACAGCCGCATGATGACTGGTGCATTTGCAAACTGGCCGCGATTCTTTGAGCAATCCTTCGAGTAAGTACAATGTTATACTAACCGAGCAAAGTCCTCCCTCTCCAGCACACTCTACTCACCATCCAAAACTCCCAGGAATCTTGAGCCAGGAGGATGGGTTGAAACGCAAGATCTCTCGTTTCCAATCGGCTGTGACGACTCAACATTAACCCCAGACCACGCACTAAAGAAATGGAATGACTTCATGCTTGAAGCAGCCACCAAATTTGGCCGCGCGCTCGATGCTCCGCCTATGCATGCGAAGATGCTTGAAGAAGCAGGGTTTATAAATGTACGGGCTAAAAAGTTTATGTGGCCACAGAATCGCTGGGCTAAGGATAAGAAAGCCAATGAGTTGGGCTTGTGGTGCCAGGAGAATTTTTTTCATGGAGTACAGGGCATTTGTCTTGCGCTTTTTACGAGGGCGCTGAACTGGACGAGAGAAGAGGTTGAGCTCTTTCTGGTTAGTGTAAGGAAGGACATCAAGAACTTGGAAATTCATGCTTATTGGTCTATGTAAGTTTTGCTGCAAGATTAAGAGAATACTCGCTGGCTAACTTATTTGCGTCTTAGGTGGGTGGTTTATGGGCAGAAACCGTTGCTGATGACTAAGAAATCGGAGTAGCATAAGGATTTATTTTATATGAAAGCATATAGGAAGATAGGCATGCAGTTTCTTGCCTTTGATTCATGTTTCATCAATCGCAACAGTTTCGACCCTGCTAAAAGTACTCATCCCTATTTGTTTATTTGAATATGATGTGCACAAACCAAAATGTATTTTGGATGAAGCTAAAAAGTGTCTCAAGATATAACAGGAAATATTCGCTTGCTTATCAAACACTTTGTTTATTATAGCAAAGAAAAACGAAGCTAAAAGAAGAAAATTATAAGTATTTCCCTTTTATTTCTTATAATACTCTTCCGGATTTTATTCTACTTATGTCTTAATAATGCCGACTGTTCACACGATAGTTCGTTTTTCAAATTCAATCATAAGAATATTATATTAGATAATCTGGAGTAACAAAAGCCTTCATAACTAATTTGCGTATGAAATTCCTACTATTATACATTGTGATAAGCCCCTGTGAGATTTTTGATCAATTATACTTATAAGAGAAAAACCCAATAAAGTTTATAAAATTATTAGAGTAATAGTCACGTTTTTCAAGTTCGTATAATACTAGATCGTTCGCCTTAAAAGGTGTAACTATTATATAACTATCTGATTTTATAATTACTAAGATATTTGTGATTTCTTCAAGTTTGAGACTATGACTTCGTCTGAGTTTCAAAGTCTCAAATCGTATAGCTCCTGACTAATGATAGTTTTATAGCATATTAGTATGAATTGGAATATCATGTATATCAACTACTAAAAACCTTAAATGTAATTGCCGGAGCATAGTCAAATTTAAGCTTTCTATCGCGCAGCGGCCTAGGAAAATTGTGGAAATATACTCTCGCTTTTCTCGTATATTAACATTTCTCTGTCTCGCTTATCAAAAACAAAAAGGTGTAAAAGCTAAATTCCTTCATTAGATAGTCTTGTGATTGGTTTATTGAGGAAGAGGCTTTTGGTGAACGGAAAGTTTACTCTTTTCTACTCAGGTGCCATGAGCAGTATATTAATTGTCTGCTTATAATACTTGTTTTCTATAAAGTATGTTTCGGTTTCTGCGGCGACTTGCCTTGTGATACCCTAATAATCAGCTTCGTGTAAGATAGATAAGCCCATGACCAAATGAGATCCAAATCCAACGATGAGGTATAAGTAGTTCATAGACCTCCAGACGGAAAGCCTTCTATCACCTGTATTTATCACGACTCCCCAGAAGCCAGGTTAATTGGAAACAAGGCATTTTCTCAGGAGACTTGAACATTTCTTTGAACATTTAATCACCTACTACTCGGGAAGTCACAAGCATGCTTTACCCACCCGCCCTTCTAATTCTCCCTCCACAATGGAACTCGAAAACTGCGCTTTGGAAATGGTTTCTGAATTTACGTCCTCGCATCCCAAACTTCACACCTCAGCCAACGCTTCCTTTATAAAAATTTCAGCTCATATGTATCTCTTTGAAATTTCAAATCGGAACCCGACCTCTGGTGACACCAAAGATCGATGTTAGCGTTTCTTAATTACGGATATCGGATACAAGCATGCTTCTTCAACCTAATGTTTCTGTCAAATTGGAGGTTGCAGGGAGGGAGGGAGGGAGAGAGAGAGAGAGAGAGAGAGAGAGAGAGAGAGAGAGAGAGAGACGATCTGGGGTGGAGACATGCAAGTTATTGTGAATGAGCAAGCTTTGGAACATACGTCAACAGAATCGGAGGTGCTGCGCAGGGGCATTGGGACTATGGGTCATTAATCACAGAATTGGGGAGAACCACCGCAGAAGAGAGAAACTTCTATCAGCTTAGATTATTATGCTCCAAGACATTTCACTTTGAAATCAAAGCGCAAACGTAGCCTATATGTTCGATAGCTCGCAGAGATTTGTGGTCCTCTTAGTCATTTAAGTTCTGCTAAGTTCTCCTTGACATCAGAACCATTTTCAAACAGGTATTAAGCTACCATGGAAAGATCGGATAGCTACTTTGGCTTATGATCAAAAATTAATACGCTTAATGTTTTTTACTTTGGTAAAAATGTACTTCGGTCGGTTGCAGTGAAAACTGTTTCAAGCGGCGAGGAATCTGAAAAGACTGTGTAGATCATGTGATATTTGAATAGGTTGTGTGAATTGTTTGTCAGGGTGGTTGAAAAGAGAGAAGCTCCTGTAGCGGAGGAAACAGCTTAAATACAGGAAGTGCCTCTAGCGCGCCTGCCCATCCCCTGTGTTTATGCCTCGGCGTTCGTATTCGCACTTTAGCATCCTCTGTCTTACCTCGAGGGTCAACAAGTCTCGCTTATTCGGCACCTCGCTTATTCGGTGTCTCCTTTTAGTCGCTGGTTCGGCGCTCCGGTGTTTGTTTTGTTAGTCTTTGTAATGGTACAAAAAAGGCATAAATGTTAAGCAAAGAATTAGGTTTTCAGACTGACAAATGATGCAGCACCAAAAGGCAGCGGATTCTTACTAAGAAAATCATTATGAGCAGAATTGGGAAGAGCGCTCAGAAGATAAAGGCTATAAATATAAAGCGACCTTCCCACCAAATGACTGTATCAAATTATCAAACACTTCTATATTCTACATAACCAAGAACTTTCTCAATTTCAAATCTCATCTTCATCCACAATCATGCCAGCTTATATTCCTCAAACAGCCGCGCCAGCCAACGGTGTAACCTTTCACAACTGGCCAGGACAAGGGGAGGCTATATCAGAAATGCTCGGCGTCACACACGCCGTTGTAATTCCACCTGGAGCATCAGTAATTCACGTTGGCGGCCAGGTCGGGGCTTCTCCTACCGGCGTATCAGATAACATCGAGGAGGAGATCACTGAGGCATTCAGACATATTGAACTTTGTCTTAGGGAGGCTGGTCTCACCGGAACTACTACTGAAGTATGGGAGTGTGTTTTCAGGGTATGCCATTCCTTTAGAAGACAAGAACTACGCTTATTCTGAGTAATAGATTAACACTTATCACGCAAATACGGATGAAAAATTTCCAGTAGCGTTTGTGAAGGTCTTGAAAGAGCATTGTGGCACAAACAGGCCAATTTTTACCGGCATTGATGTTGCAAAGCTGTATTCACCTGCTATCCATATCGAGATGGAAGTACAGGCTTTCCTTCCTGCAAAGAATTAGAGTTTTTGGATACGATGTCACGCTGATGGAGGTATATAGATTCTTGAGCTGGTTCCTTAGCAAGACGCCTTTGTATACATTGAGAAGTAGAATCCAGCCCGCATTTACCAATCCTCGGAATATTTCCTAGTCATAAACTTTCAAAACTCAAAAATCTTTGTTCGGTGCGTTCGGGCTGTAATTAAAATCATGGCTCGCTGTTGTTTGTTCCAAAAGAAATCCTAACGTGATGGCACTGCTCGAGTTATCGTTAGCTGCCTGCTCATGACGTGTAATAGTATGCTTGATAATTCCATCCAGTCAAATTTCTTATATAGCCCGATAAAACCCTCAGTTACCTTACGAAATCTCTATACTATATCATTTTTAATGCAGGGCGCGTGATAATATCCTCGAGAAATTCTACAGAGATTAGGAAATTCATATCTAGCTCTAACTTTTCACTAAGATTTACCTCAGCTTCTCAATATAGTAGATGTGGCACCAGAGATTATGATGCCACTTCAAAATACATAGCCTCACAAATACCGCAAATTATTTTAAGTGAGAGATCGGCTGAGGGTCAGATTTGGTCGGAAGCAAAGCCTTTAGAGGAATTTTTAACTCAGTTTTCCAAAGACATTATTAAGTACCTTGTTACGTTTTGAGAATTGGGATTATATACAAGGGAAGAGTTTCAGAAACCAAAGAATGACATTATAATTATAAAAGTAATTTCATCATCTTAGACATTGTCATTTTTTCGTATTTTGATTCTTCGGATGATTTACTTAAATGATATAAACATTCTTGATTTTTCATTGCACTTGAAATATCCATAACATAATAGAACGCTGTATTAGAGAATCGATCGCTATACTAAACTGAGGTTCCCGTATATTGAAATCTATCCATGATATAAATTCCAATTTACATTATAGAAGTTGCAAATGCAGAAGTATAGCTTTCATATTCGAATCAGAGTAACGCATCGTCATTCTAAGAAATTGACAAGTGTATGTGACAGGCTCACTACTATCAAATAGAGCATTTTATATGAATCTTCTACAATCCCAAAATAGACTTGACAAGATCTTTCAAACCTGCTTCGTCAAGCCCTTTGAGTCCCAACAGCTTGTTATCAACTGGCTCAAGCTTGCCGCCATACCCTTCCCCGTAAATCGCCCTGAAAAGAAATCTTGTGATAACACCAAGATCAACTTGCCCTTTAGCAAAACCATCCAGGGCCTCCTTATGTTGTGTCTCTGAGGTTACGTGGGTAATCGCCCATTCTCCACTGGGATCGAGTTCCTTGGCAATGGCAATGATCTGATTTTGCGTAACATCGATATCTTTAAACATAACCACTCGGTTGGCCGTCTCCTTTGCATGGGATAGGATGCCAACAACGCCCTGACCAACAGTTTGAAGCCGGGTAGCGCTGAAGACGGCATTTCCACCATCTACGAGCTCAGCCTTCTTGCCCTTAACATCCACGAGCATACCAATAGCAAGATTCCAGTCGAGGAAAGGACCGTTAAAAACAAATGTGTACGAGAATGATGGCACCTCGGCGGCTTTTTGCTTGAGATAGGCCTGCGTTTGAACCTTGGTTGCAAAGATTGGAATTGCTGCTACGTTGGGGTTGGTTGAGTTGCTGCCGAACTCAGTGGGGAGGAAACGCTGTACCCCGGCTCTGACGGCGACATCAATCAAGAGCTTCTGAGCTTCAAAAGCGACAAAAGCGAGGGTCGAGATGACCGCATCTTGACCATGGAGAGCGGCTGCTAAAGATGACTCGGAGGTGTAATCAACTTGCTTGACGGTAACACCAGCCGGAAATATGTGAGTAGATTCTTTGCGAGACAGGACAGTGACGTCAAATAGCTTTGATTCAAGAAGACTAGTGAGGATTGCTGGGCCAAGGTTGCCGGTAGCCTGTATGTATGGTTAGACTTCGGGTTTGATATTTAATTATGTTCAAAGGGTGCAGGACGGCATACACCAGCAAGAGTAACTTTCTTGATTTCAGACATATTGAATTTTTGTCAAAATGTTTGTACTGAGTAGTTTAAAAGAGATAGAAAATAATTGTTGAATGATGGGATGTTGATGGGGGTTAGAAATAGTTTTAGCATCTCAAGGGCAGCTTTGGTTTTGTATTTATATTATTCTTCGCATGATCTATCGCATAAAAGATTTATCAAGTTCACTGATAGTTTGCTAGACTACCATGCTACCTATTACAAAGAATAAATTGGGTTTATAATCCCCCAACTAGAATTGGGAGTGGAAAATGCCTTAGGGAGATTCGGCGGAGGTTAGGGAGTTTTTAAATTTCTAACACGGCAGTTTTCGGAGTCTCCGAATCAATTGCTGACTCAACCTCGAACATCTTTAAAGCTACACAAAGGCCCATTTACAATGCCATGAAGTTGGGTTTTAAAATTCTCGAAGTTACCAAGCTGACTACAACTTTAGTCGTGGCATCAGTTTGGGACATATTGGGGCCATTCTTACGGTACCACCATGTCTACGTGCGTCGACGTTTTCGTGTTGAAGAAAGATAAATTATTAGGCTAATCTATGTCTAGCATAAAAGGGAGTCTGTGCAAGCTCATGGGATGCAAATAAGCTAAAACTATGTATAATGCATAATATGTATTATTAGTTTGAAAAGAAGTAACATATGGAGCGGTTGGTATATAAATTATTCCAAGTTATATTGATAATACAAAATAGACGCGAGAATAAGAGAGAAAAAAGTGAATTAGTATTTATACTAAATCTGTTCTTTGATGTCATATAGGTGCTTTATATTATTTCCATCTACAATTCAAGTGAATTTGGTTTTAATATCCCCGAGAAGCATTCAAAATAATAAGCTTAAAAGAACTAGAGTGGCATTCTAATGACATGTGAATGAAGGCATTTACGCATTACAAGTATTAAAGTTTTGCATCCTGTCTTTAGCCCGATTCAACCCCCTACTAGTTCAATTCGGTGGCTCGCTTGTAGACTTCCTCTGACCGAATACGAATTAATATTAGATAACATTTACCCACGTGCCACCGTATGGAACGGTACCGTAAGTTTGAAACTCGTTGCCAAAACATTGTAATGCGACTACTATTCTACTGCCTTTACAGCAACGTGTTTTGCAGAGTATTAGAAATGTTAGCTATCAGGAATCTGCTCCACTTGCGGCTCTAATCCATATGATGATAGCCAGCCAGCCGTTGATCATTTCAATTCTTGTTCTTTATTTCACCATCTCAACTGAAACCGATCGTCTCCTTGAGTGATTATTAATACTCCATCAAATCCAACACCATGGACGGTAATTCGGGAGAGAAGAGAGAAGGTGGTGCAGCTATCATGCAACACTACAGAATTCGAGTGAGTATTAAATATGTATAATGGCTCGAGAATGTCTGCTCACTTATGTCGTGACTATAGGCTTGTGACATCTGTCGTAAGAAAAAGATTCGTTGTCAGGCAGTCGGCGAAGATTGTTTACAATGTGTTAATTACAAGATACACTGTATTTTTACTCCTGTCGATAGGAAAAAGAGGTCTCATAAGCCTGCCAAGTAGGTCTTGTTGCAATCATGTGCGAAAAGAACGCGCTAAAGCTTTGCAGACGCAAAAACATCGAAGAATTGGAAAGCCGATTAAAGCGGATGGAAACTTTATTGCAGGCGTCTGTTAAGAGAAATGAAAGCGAGAGTGGGGCCAAGAATGCTTACCAAAGTCCCTCGAGTATGATGGACCTACAGGGAAAAGAAAACGAGGATGTTGTTGCCGAAGAAAGAGGTTTTGATATAGCACCACCAGCCTGGGGACAAATATCAGCAATAGCTACACGCCGCCATTCCAGATCGTATGATACTAGTAAATAGAAGTACTTCCGTACTAGTGGGGAACTAGCTAACAATTCATAATAGCATCCCTATTTATACCAAGCAAGGCTTCGAGTGCCACGAGGCCTCTGGCTCTCGACGGCAACGCGTCCAACAAGTCATTTGAAACAAGCCAGCTCTCGACCCAATACTGGACTGATAGTCTACTCAGCAGACCCATTCATCGTCATGTTTTCCAGAAACTTCCACCAAAATTTGAAGCTCTGCTCCTGATCGAGGAGGCTTTCCAGAGCTTTAATGCATCTTTTCCAATCTTTGAGCATTTCTCTTTCATAGGGTTGGTACATGAAAACTACTCGGATTCAGACCAGAAAGACCTAGGCTGGTGGGCTAGTCTTAATGTGGTATTCGCAATGGCGCATCGGTTCCGTGCAATGCGAACATTGCAAACCGAAGTTGAGGACCGTCTTGCCTGCGGTTACATGCAAAATGCACTGGCTGTTGTGAGCGAGCTCACCATGCTGCCCCCGAGTCTTTTTGCTGTGCAGGCGTTGCTTGGAATGGCAATAGTTCTCAAAGGAACGCCAAATCCTCGACTATGTTCCATGTTAATCGCTGCTACGATCCGCCTGGCTCAAGATCTAGGTCTGCACAGACGAGGGAGCGACTTGACTTTGAGCGATGCCGAGATAGAGCAGCGAAAGAGAGTCTTTTGGATTGCATACTTAGTAGACAAGGACATTAGTCTACGAACAGGACAACCTCCAGCACAATCCGAAGATGACATAGATGTTGACTTCCCTCGAGAGACGGTTTCCGATTTAATGCTTCACAGAAAGGGAGTCAACAGTATCTATTTCTTGAACTTTCATATCCAACTAGCTGTGATTCAAGGACAGATCTACAAGAGCTTGTACTCTGCTAAAGCACTGAAACAGCCCGAAGCGGATCGTCTACTTGTTGCACAAAAGCTCGACTCCCGGCTGGCGGCTTGGAAAGCTAGTCTTCCAACTGACTTTCAAGCAGATTGCTTAAATACGACAATCAAGGCACCCTTCCACCCAGCCATTCTTCATAAGATGATCTTACATTTTACTTACGTCAACTGCCTGATACAGATTCATCGCCTCTTTCCCGACTGGGATTTAGCGAGCAGCGTGGTAGTTGATCCCGCCGAGCGACTCCAGAATCTACTATCGGATGGTATTTGTGTGACCGAAGCCAGGAAATCGATCCAACTCTTACAAATAACACCCCAGGGGGATTACGCTTGTGTGTGGTATGTATTGTCATTCTTGTCTCTGTTACTCATTCGTAAACATCGCTGATATTTTCCAGGCACCTGGTTCATGCCTTCTTTGCAACTGTTATCACGCTTTTACAGAATGTACTTCGAAGTCCTTCATCGTTCCTTGCGCGATCTGATCTCCAACTCATCGAACCTTTTCTTGAGCTTCTTAAGATGCTGGCTAAAGAAAAGCAGAGTCAGGAGCTACAACGGATGTATGAGTTCTGTGATGATTTCAATAAAAGAGCGAAGGAAGCAGTGACCTGTATGAATAAAAGAATAATCCACGGAGCTGGCAGAGGGAAAGATGAGAGGGAGAGTGTAGACGAGTTCATCAGAAGAATTGATATAGAGTCTGGGGCCTACGGAAACTTTGTATCTCTTTTAACGCCAATACCATCTAACAACGTATTAGGTGATGGCATATTTTAATACTTGGTCGCACATTTTGATAAGAATAATGCTATGAAGATACAAAATTCAAATGAATTAATCGTGAATTTCATATGGTTATAAAATACTACGAAATTGTCGAAGGAAATGGATGAAGCCCAAGTTAAATTAAATGAGCATTTGATTTACTTTGCCTCTCTTATATATTGCAAATATTATAGAGATTGTATAGATTGACTAGGAAAGAGATAAAACTAGCCACAAGGTAAGGTGGGATATAGGTTACGTAACATAATACTTAAAACAATTGCTGGTTAAACTAGTTTACCAAGTTCCCATCAACTGAGATATATATCATAGGAATCACTCATCAACAAAATACACCACATGTAAAGAATTCAATCCTACTCGAAAATATATAGGATGCATAATCAGTTTAAACATCTTATGGATATCAATATTCCAGCATGCTCAACCAGTTGAGGATCATCATAGCCTTGACCAAATTCCCCCTCATATCCAGATGGACGCCATCGTGCTTGGTAGCTTGAATACTCATATTCCAGGTCCCCAGATGTTCCAAGCCCTTCTCCTTAACCCGGAACCGGATTGTCTCTTCAAATAACATGAGCGCCTTATTGCCCTGCGAGACAATCCATTCATCTGGTTTCTCCTTGCCAGCTGAATTTGGCGTCACAAACAATCCCTTCCAGTCGTGCCCAATCTCGTCGTTGATGGCCTCTAGAATGATGTCAAGCCATTCCATCGTCTTGGCAGAGTCAAGGTCGCTCCAAAGACCATGACCGAAAACAAATGCGATGGGCTTACTTGAAGTTGGTGAGATGTCAGCTTTTAATCGGGTAATCTCCTCGGATGGAATAGGTAGGCGCAGAATAGTTTCCACTGTAAGAATCAGAGACCGAAAACTGAGCTTAGAAAGAGGTTCTTACTCATAACATTGATTGGATTTTTGCAAGACATGCTTTTTTCATCGTTGGTCATGACATCTAAAGTCTTGTAGATGCCTTGGACTGAGCATGATTTCACATCAAACTGCTCATTGCAGAAACACTTCTTTCTACCACACTCATCAGCTTCTTAAACGAATTTCTAAAGAGGTCTGACCTTTCTTCAGGAGAGAAATTCCAGTCCGTCACGGCTCCAAAGCCGATGTCCTTTCGCACTAGGATATTGATGCTGCCAACCACGTGCCGCAGCATAGAGTCCCCTACAAGCAACACCTTGTCAAAGCGTCCCAATATCTCACAAACTTGTTCTGATGTGAGCCAACGCATATCACAACCGCGAGACATGTAAGGAGCATCGAAGCCCACCCGACCTCCAGAAGACATGGCCGTGATTAGAGAATTGCGGTTGTTGCATCGTTGACTGTATGGGCGGTAAAGATCAAGTGATGAAACATTGCAGGTGGCGCGATGCTTGTAATCTGCGAAGCTGTCTACAGCCTCAAAAGACCGGGCGTGATCTCTTGTTGATGATTGAAGAGCTACTTCAGCTACCTTCTAGTAATACCATTGTCAGCTATGACACCGACTGCATCCAAAGCTGTCCCCTGTGACTGTTATGCAAGTCGACCAGCTCCAGGTTACGACGAGTAAGAAAGGGCGAATGCACTTACAATAGACTGAAGATCTCTGGCTGAAGGCTTGTTGTAGACGAGTAAGAGAACGAAGAGAAAGGCAAATACAATACCAGCATATTTGGCACGAGTGCTACGAAAAATTGAGAATCGAGTTGGTCGCAACCGTCTTCGAATTGCTGACCAGCTCGGCAGAAGATATGCTTTAAGACAGGCGTTCAAACTCGATATAGCGTCTCGCCACATTGTTGAAGAGGAACTCATGACCGTCAGAAATCCCGTTGCACACAGAGAAGTTCCCAGTACACACCAATTGCAACGTGAAGATGTATCGTCAAGCCAGCCAAGTCGCGAGGACTGGGCTCGAAGACAAAAGAGGAAAGGACAACAAATATAGAAGCTACCTCCAAGATTGAAGGATATTTATCCCTAGACATAAGAAAGGAAGGAGCTCGTGGGGAATATGCAGAAAGAAAGTGTATTACATATCAAGCGAACTTGAACTAACTTTGACTTTTGGACAATTAGTTATCTTGAAATGAAGACTACGCGGTGCTAATTGCAAGGAGATTTGGATTCACAGCATCACTGCACCACAGATTCACAATTGGTTCATTCTGTTGATTACCGCGACCACCAACTCCGGATTGGGTAACTAAAAGCAAGTGCAATGTCAGTTGCCCATCCAATCCATCCCCGGGCTATCTCTACTTGGTTCACCATGCGGATGAAGCGAGCAGAAAATGCTTCTACTTGCTCAAAGTCATCTGCATAACACTCCCACACCGCAACCTCTTGCCCTCCCTCCGAAGTCTGTGGTAAAAGTGACCCTTTCTCATCGACACGAACTTTGGGCCCAATGACCAATCCTCTGCCACAAATGCTGAGTCTGCCATGAGCCGCGAACCAGCATCGACGACATCTTCGGGCTTTCCGGTTGCCGCACCCGCAAGAATCAGCCGCCCAGCGACGGGAATCAAAGGCGTATCGATAAAATAGGGGCACAGCATATTAACACGGATACCGTTCAAGAAGGACGTCGCCCGAAGTTGTCTGAAAAGGCCAACCACACCGTGCTTGGAAACACCATAGAGCAACTGGCCAGGCACGGGTTCGAGACCAGCAACAGAGCTTATGAGGAGTAAATGCCGGTCGCGTGGGCTGCGGTTGGGCATCCCTGATGCGCTGGCCTTCTCCGAGTTCGGGTTGCGCGGGAGATAAAAGCAGGCCAGGTGCGCTGTGTACATGACGCCCAGCAGGTCGACCTCGAAAGTCTTGAAGTTGGGCTTGGGCGGCTCTTCTGCATCCAGGCCTTGTGGGGTCTCGAAGGTTGGGTTGCTGTCTGTGATGCCAGCATTGGCCACGACGGCATCAATGCCTCCATGAGGACTCAATTGAGCGGCAGAGCGGAAGAAGTCGACCTGGGACTGCCAGTTGGTCACATCGCAATGTAGATAGTGATGGTTCTCATTCCCCGTCTCCTTGCGCACCTCAGCCACCAGAGCCCGTCCCTTCGCATCGTTGACATCGCCAATGATCACATTCGCCCCGTTGTTCGCCCAGCGTCGAAAGAAACCCTCCCCGAAGCCCGAGGCGCCTCCTGTGATGAGGATGGTCTTGCCGGCGACGCCTGCGATATCATATGCCGCTGTGGTGTCGATGGGCGGGGACTGCTGGACAATGCCCGTGAGATTGTTCCTGTCGTGTATAGAAGGCATTTGGTCGATTCGAGGGTTTGAGGATCGGGATAGATCGAAGGTATGGAGACTTGGAGGTGAAGGTAAAAGTGAAGGTGAAGGTGAAGGTGAAGGTGGCCTGGACGACACACGGTTGGTGGCGCTGGACGGCGTGAGGCTGCTATGAGGGGGGGCTCATTGCAATTGCGAGGGGCAGTGGCAGTGGCCAACGGATGAGATGAATTGACTGTGGCACTGTGCCATTGTGCAAGCCATTATTGGAGTCCGATACGTACTGTTTCGTTGCGAGCCGCGGTTGGGGGAGGAAGAAGAGGAGCAGGAGGCGTGGGAGGCGTGGGAGGACAAAGGAGGGTGTGCTTGCAGTGTACATCGTACAGTGTGGATGGAGTACGTAGATCAACACACACCCTGTTCCATGACCAACATCATCACCATCACCATCACCATCACCATCACCATCACCATCACCATCACCATCACCATCACCATCACCCCACCCCCTTCATCTTCACCTGCACTATACTCTCTCATCTGCTGCAGGTCAGGTGCTTACAGTACTGTGGTACAGTACTGTAGGCACAGTGCATGTACAAGCATCAATCTGATAGATGAGCTACCCTGCAGTACCGTATCATCTCCTTAGCACCGCTCGGATGCATCAATTAATTTTTTTCTTATTCCTAGCACGTCGCGTCGCGTCGCGTCTCTTGAGCTGAGACTTGACACTTGAGATCTGAGAGCTGAGCACGATAACAAGCTGGCGAAAAGCAAAAACAGATTGCAGTCTCGGGTCTTTGGCTTTTCCCCCTGATCCCCGGAATCCGTGGTGGGCAGGGCAATGAGGTCCTATGCATCCGGCCGGAAGTCTTCATCCACAATGCACTTACCTCAGGAGACAGCCCCTCAAGTTACCTTTCATCAACTTTCACTCTTCTATCCTCCCCATTTCTATGCTTTCAAAGACTACCTATAGAGTATACACTCTTTCCCGAGCACTGTAGGTAGGAGAACTTTGCACATACCAGCTGAATACGATGACCGCCAATCATCAGAAGCTGGCTCGTCCATCCAAACGACTGCGTACACGGCCCAAGCCCGGCACCAGGAAGAATGTTCGCCAGCAGATCAAATATCTCAAGAACGAGTGTCAGAGGATAATTCGTAATGCGAGCGAATTAGGAGAATACTATTTCCCAGAGTTCGATGATGTATCTCAGAATTCCATCATCAGCCTCAAGAAAAAGTGCCAGCAGATACGTGACCTTGTCCAACAACAGCAACAGCCTAGCAAGGCTCGCAGTCATTGTACCTTCCAGGCTTTCATTTCATTCAAGAGCCTCGCTACCTCTATCCTGACTTGCCGGAGCAATTTGATACGAAAGGTTTTGATTCAAGATAGAGATGTCATCTCTAACATCCTGGAAGCTCTTCTCTCGCTTGCAAGCTCTTTATCCGTTGAAGAAAAAGGGGTTTGCCTCACATCGATGGACCAATGGTTCGAGCGACTTTTAAGCACATTACCTCAATTTTATGCCTCTTACCTCGCCGAGCTGGCAGAAGTACTCCAGGGAGTCGAAGCTGAACAGGAGCCAATACGCAACAGGACCAAGTCTTCTGTCAAGAGTCTCCGTACTCTTTCGTCAACGAAGCTCCAAACTGGCTTTGTGTACAATGGGGACTTGGCTAGTAGTAGGAAACACCACCCATCGGATGACGTGGTTGACCGTAAATGTGTGCATGGCGATTTATCGGATGATGGATCTGAGCATGAGGGACAACAAAAGCCCTGTGATTATGATGCTTACTTTCAGCCAAGCTATATGGACGCGATTCGAGAGCCAGATTTAGACGACGATTGTGAAGATTCTGACGTCGAGTATGATGATGGCGAGGAAGGAAAATGGAGCGCAAAGATGATGAGTACTCGCCACGAGGAAGATGACAGCGATGACGAGAGGAACGACAGAGAGCAATGCTGCAACAGCAAGAATGGAAGCGACAGATACCAGAGCCCCGGGCCCGGCATGTCTTTTAGTGAATGGTATTTTCTAAGTCCAAGTGGTCTCGTTGCCACTGATGCTTGTGGACTGATTGCGAGGAAGAAGACTAAGGAGTTAGAAATCTGGCAACCAACCGAACAGTAGCTGGAATGGGCCGGAGAAGAATGAGAAGAGGAGGAGGAGGAGGAGGATCACCGACCACGCTCTTGTCACGATGCGCGTGGCCTCTATCTGTACTGATTACATTTTGGGATCAAAAGAGCCTTCCATTGCTCAATTCTGTGACTGTAGCCTGATTTTACACCCAACAAGTCGATAGTAGTTAATGTCTAAAGATTCTTATTCGGTTTTTTTACGCTCATTTTCGCACCAAGTTATCCTTCTTTGGTCTTACTTGACAACAATGGCCAGTAAAGCTCGAAGGCTCAAAATCCGAAAATCCGGCTTGATTCCATGCCTTTGCTGCATCAGGTGCCGGTAGCACAGTCGAGCTTTGTTTACCTCCATTCCTCGTGGGAAATTACGAGGGACTCAACCCTGAAGATCGGCTTGTTGGGTCAAGATGCAGCAGCACCTTTCTTTTTCTCGGACGTCTGCTTAAGGAGCTTGAGCCCGGCTGACTTTCGCCCCCAGAAACAATAATCCTGTTCACACTCGCTTACGCCAACTTCGGGGAGGGGGAGGGGGAGGGGGCTGGGAATGAAGTTTAATTAATATTTCTGTGCCGCAGTGGCATGAGTTTCTTCTTTTCTGGCTGCAGGCAGATGCATGCTGCTGTCGATTATTGTTTCGTTGATCAAACAACTTAATATGCAGCGTCGCGTAGAGCTGTGCAGCCTTTTCGACGCGTCGCGTTAAATCGAATGGCAGCTACGCATGAGAATGGTTCAAACCTTTAGCAGTGCCCACATTTATCACAGCAACATCCATATTCGTTCTTTGTCACGACTCAAACCGTCCTTCTTGTGAGCGATGGCCTCCTGGAGAGGATGGAATCCGATCAATCGAAGCCTTTCTCGCAACTATCATGCACCACCAGCTCGAGTTACGCAGCCTGAAGCTGGAGTGCCCGCAGCCACACACAACCATTCGATCTCTACCCAAACAGCAGTTCGCCCTGCAGAAGAAGAGGGAGTGAAGAACTCGATTCCACGTTCCAAGAGAAGGCCCCTCGGCATCGCTTTAGAAGCAACCCTGGACGTGAAGGACGAACCATCAGACCAACTCAGTGTCACCTTTTCTTCTTCGCCTCCTAGCACCTCTGCCATAGAATCAGTGGAAGACAACCACTATCCTCAGCGATCTCCGTCCGTTAAATCGGGAAGTCATGTTTCAAACGATCTATATGGGATTGAGCCGTCCAGGGGGCATTCAGTGTCACCTGCCCTGACTGCGACGTCAATAAAGTCAGGCTCCACACCAGCTTTCACGACAAGCGAGGCACCTGTTGGTCAAGAAGGGCTGCTTATGACAGAGCCTCGATCAGAGGCTGGCTCATATGTACGCGACGAGAGATCAGAATCCATCCTAACTACGCCCTCGAGACACTACAAAAACGCGGGAATTGCTGTTGAGATACCTGCAGCGAGTAGCAGTATTCCTTTCTCGTCAGAAATGCGGGCTGCCAGTCCCGAAGTAGTTTCTAAGCTGGCCCAAGTCACTGAATGTTTGAACCAAGGTGCTGGTTCTGGCACTGAGTTTGGGCAAGAAGTTGTCAGACGATCGCACAGAAAAAGAGCAAGATCCGACCAAGATGAAGTGCTTTTAAGAAAGACAAAGTCTTTGCAGAGGTGTCGTGCAATTAGCACTGGTGAAACGCAGCTCGACAGCCCAGAAGTACCAATGTCTGTGGTGGGTATCGACAGGATTGAAGAGGTCAGCTCAGTTGTTCTCTCGCTCTTTCTGTTGTTTCCTCGGTTGCCGGAAGAGATTCAGTTCAGCATTTGGGAGTGGGCTATGGAGGAGGCATTTCAACCACGCATACATACCATTCTCCTGAGGGATAAGGACTGGCCACTCTCGGAACACAAGGGCGTTCTCCGAAAGTTCCGTTCGTATCAACCGATCCCCCCTCTGGTGCATGTTTGTCGTGATAGCAGAAGACTAGCAGCGGAGAAGTTTGATTTGATCTATTTGTTCGGGACCTACATAAGGCCAGCAACTGATGTCTTCTATCTGGCACAACTGTACGGTGCCGAGGATGATATGAACCGAGCATATGATATACTTGCTCGGGTCTGGGGGGAATTCGGGATGTGCATGGCCCATATTGCTCTACCGCAAGCTCTCTACAACGAATTATGGGCCGCTCGGAACACGAGGCTATCAGCCTCCAACAGTATGCTTCAGCAGCTGACCGACCGTTGCAAAAGTCTGATTGTTGTCCGGGGCGAGGGGCCAGAGTCATTTCGCTTGAAGCCAGCAGATACCTGGGCTGTCGAATTCAGCCTTGGTTCATCTGAGGGATTTATGGACGAGGTTGACGAAGTCCAACAGCAAGTGAACGACTTTCGTCTCTGGAACGCTCGCCTGGTCCCAATACATGTACAAGTTTTAGACCGGCGGGACGAGGGCCGAGATGATGTTTACCACTCTTTCCGCCACGGCCGTCAGACTCTTGACCTGACGCCGGATACTGGTCATTACGATATCGAGTACATCATGGCGTGCACGAAAAGTCGCCCACGCATCCCGGGAACCAAGTATCGGCCCTTTCGGGTTCGATATGTTGTCAAGTACGTAGGCTACCCTGAACCAGACATTGCCAACCCAGAGTATTTTGTCGAGCTCTCGGATGCCTTTAGTTGCCGTACGGCAATTTTAGAATGGCATGCACAGAACCCCAAAGCACCGGCTCCGACCCGTCATGATTGGAACATGGCAAAACGGCAGAACCCAAACTGGCGGAATGAATTACGTTAGTGTTATAGTGTTAAAGGAGAAGAAGTCTCTGTACATTTGCGAGGTTTAGTGCTAGTGTTAACAATCTGAACCACTATTTTCTTTTCTTTTTTGGAGATCTCGTCAATCGATGTGAGCAGTGCAGTTACAATCCTATTTAACATGTCTTCGTCTCGTCTTCCTGTACATATATTTTTATATGATCTCCATTTGAACTATGGATATAAACTTGAGTCTCTTTTCGTCTTTTGCATCATCTAACTTTGTGTTCGGATTTGAGCTGTCGAACAGTGACTAGCAAAGTTATGTTGTGATTTCGTCCTCTCTTGTGGCTGGTGTGAAGGTCGTGGCTGTACCGGAATATCCATTAGTCCGACCCAATATCCTTTTCGTGACAATCGCCTTGAGGAGCTACCTCGAACTCATTCTGCGCCAACACCAAGCACTGTCGATCAAATCACCGCAATCATGTCCATGTTCCGCGCAAAGAAGATGGATCTGGGGTGTTATTTAAACATCAAGGTCATCCGCGACCATACCAAGAGAAAGGTGTTCGCTGAGTACGAGACAGAGAGGTAGGTACATGGTTGGACAGCACCCTTTGCGAAATCTGCTAGGCGCAGCTCCTGCCTCTATATGAATTGCAATGGGCTGACACAAATTGGGTATGCAGGCAAGCCCTCCGATACATAATCCGCAACCTCGCTCTTCCCGCAAGAACCCGAGCACAAGCTCAGCTCCAATTGACCTCGATGCACTGCTATACTCGACCGACGCAAATCCGCAACCGATGCGTTGAAGGAGGGAAAGGTAGAGGTATTCTCCGAGACTTCAGGCTCTCCAGGGTATGTGACCCCCCAATTGTGTGCATGCTGGTGTCCAGGCAATGGCATCTGTCCACAAAGTACCAGATGCAGAAATTCTGACATTGGCGAAATCTACAGTACAACTTCCGAATGCATGCTCTCGATGGATCAATCCCGGGTGTCAAGAAGGCCAGTTGGTAAACGCTGGATATAAGGTGGTGGGTTGACTGGGACGCATCGGGTGGATCTCAGTTGGTGTAGGACAAATGGCCCACTTGTACGATTCGAGAGAAAGAAACACTATTGTACCGATATGAAGGCGTTGGGGAGGGCAGATGCAATAAGTTGCTAGGCTTAACAGTGAGCAACAATTACCTTGGCTCTTTTTTTTATCAACATGGAAATATGGACTTAGACCAGGTGTGGATCTCTCTTGAAATGGCACAAACCTTTATGATATTGCAACCCATTCTATTTTGCTGGGAACACACATGGGATCTGAAGTACAGTCACAATTGGGTTCTTATCATGTTGCTATCAGGGAAGAACAAAGTGCAGAAAATGAATCGTTGAATTCTTCTGCTCGTGCATGACCAACTGATTAACCCATAGGAAATGGACAAGCAAAGCAAATAATCAATAACCAGGGCAAATAGGAAACTGAGAATGCAAGAAGCTTTAGGTACGATTCAGACAGCTACCAGCTGCTGGGACCAAACAAATGGCATGATGCTTTATCTGCAGGTCTCCGTTTGTAGAAACTACGACTACCACTTCCAGAAATCAAAGAACCTCTCGTGCAAACTCAACATTGCACCCGACACAAATCTACGGATAAAGCCTTCCTCTTGTTCCTTCTCGTTCTTCGCAGGATAACTTCTGCATCTTCTGCAACTCCCGATTACAGTGAAGTCATTCCCAAACCTCACCAACTGTGTTTGCACGCACCCGTTTGTTCCTCATATAAAAACCCTCCATCTACACTCCTACCAACACCACCATCCGCATCTTCACCAGATCTCTTAGACAACTATGTTCCGCCGTCTCCCATCTGGTCTTCCCAAAGACCCTGTCTTCCCCAACACGTTGGGAGGTCTTGGGTAAGCGAGCACCAAAAGGCAAGCATGAGTAACTGCTAACAATCTCCCAGCTACTTCATCAACGAGGAAGATGAGATTAGAAACATCGAAAACCCCAAGGCTTATTTCAAGTACTTCATCACCAAGAACATGCGCTACAATGAAGTGCATCGGAATTCAATGAACCGTCAGTGTATGGTACATCCACCTCATATGACATGCTAATCTTCAACAGAAGCCATTGTCGATATTGTCCACAGCCGTCTCGAGAATCTAGACATGCAGAAGATCCGACTTCCTCTGGGCGCCTCGGCAAACGAACCACACATTCCTATCTTCGTCTCTAATGATCTCCAAACCAAGGAACGTGTAGTTGTGCTATTCTACGAGCAGAATCAAGACCTTGGTGTCTTTGCTCATCGTATCTTGGGAGGCGAGGGGGGTATCAATAAGGGATCGGCAGTCAATCTTGTCAAGTACATCCAGTCCCAGCATACCTCTCCAACCAACTCCGATGCACCTGGTATCATCTTGGCCAACTTGGGTCAGCTGCGATGGTGGCGCCGAGGCAAGCAGGCGGTGACGCCCAGCTCATGGGGCGCAATTCCGCAGAAGAGTGCTGTTGAGGCAACTCTTCTCTATGATCCTGAGAAGAACACCATCCCAGGCAACAGGTCTTCTGAGGAGCATTGTGATTACGTCTTCAACCACGTTATCCAAAAGTTTGTCCACCACAAGGCATGTATCAACGTGATTGGTGTCTCAGAGGGAGCTCGGGTTATTTCTCTATTCCTGAACGATCCTACCAACTACCAGAAATGGGCATCGCGCATCACGGCGTTTGCTGCTGTTGCTACCTGGTTTCATACCGATGAAATTCAACATGAAGGCCTGTCCAAGTGGCTTCGAAAGGTTTGAACTCCAACCACACATAATTTAAGAACCATTGGCTAATGTAAGAAAACAGTATGCACGAGCTTACCTTATATCCTCGGAAGCCTCTGGCATTTGCATCGAGGGCCCGGAAGGTCGAAAAGGCCGTCAAGCCTATGGTTGCCCCGTCTTCAGCTTGGGGGTCCCCTACTATACAGAAGTCATGCTCCCGAAGGGTTATCGCCTCATTGTCGACTGGTTCCAGGAGGTTGCCAATGATGCCGAGTATGAAAATCCTGAATTCCATGTATTTGATGGTGGCGAGGAGGATGAGTTTGAGGAAGTGGCATGGTCAGGCGAGGAAGCCAGTACCTGGGGACAAGTTGCGGATGATGAGTAGGCTTGGATGGGTGCAATTTGATTAATGCACTTAAACCAAAAGCCACTAAGATAGGAATCTGATCATATCAGCTCTTACTGATGTTGGCCAGATTGAAAGATAACATCGAAGGGCACGGTCCGGGGTATCGTTGATATTCATTTAGTTCTATCATACACAGATAGGATGGGATTATTCCTACAAGCTCAATCATGAATCGCCGAGGATCTCCTTTGAGCGAAGGAGTCTTTGCCCTACCACTTGCTCTTCACTTTCCCATCGTCCCATAAAGTCTTTCGGTTCCTGGTTCCCAAAGCCAAGCCACCTGCCAGACCTTTGATTCTTGTTGTTTGCCTCCCTCTCTTCTCGAGCTAGCTTTCGTACCATTGTTTCCCAATTAGTGAGGCCGACCTGCAGGCAATCTCTGCATGTCTTTTTAGCTTCCTCTGGAATATGGCCAGTCCTCAACTCGCCTTCTGCGACGTCGACTGCCTCTCGGGTCCAGGCTAACCCCTCCTCCTTGTTGCTTTTTGACACTCGTGATGCATAGAGGATTTCTCCAACATGAGCCATGATGACCGCTTCCTCACAGAGCTCCTGCGAGGTCCTTTTCGGTACAGCCGTACCATCTGGAGGCGGAGGGGGATATTCTGGAGACACAATGATCTGCTTCATCGTAGTTATTGCTCTAGACAACAAACCGTCGTTTTTCTCACCCACTACTTCAGCTTGCACCTCACCTTTTGGGGGCTTAGGAAGAGAACGCCTAGCTCGTAGCAACGAGAGAAATATTGGGAGTGATATAGTGACATCAGAATGTACGGCATGGTGTCTGGCAAGAGCCGTGATTGCGGCTAAGGCATTGCTACTTGGTAGCTCATCACCAAGATTCAATGTGCCGGTCTTGCGATCAAGGATAGGCTCCGTATACTGTTCCGTCGCAATATCCACTGCCCAGTTGTACACTTCAAAAGCTGCCTCTGGTGTACGCTTGTAATCTAGCCAGGCAGCGTATGCAAGAGCTGCATCCACGCGTTGCTTCTGGTTGAAGCCTCTAGTCGTCAAGATGCGCACATAATATACTTCCGGGGGATCGAAAGCAGGTTCGCAATTCTCCTCTTTAGGTGCTGCTGGTGCTCCGGGGGGAAGAGGTCGTGGCTTAGGATTCGAAGGGCCGATGACTGAATTGGCAGGAAATGCAACATCTCTTGTCCGGTCTTTGACCCAATCCGCAAGGTGCTCTGCTGCTCTCGCTGCGCCCATGAGGGTATCATGATAGCCCCGCCGCCACGGCTCAGACTTGTTCGAGATATCAAATCCAGTCCTCCCGACACCTGCTACCAAAATACCACCGTCGGCTTGCTCTTTCAAACCAGCACCGTCTCCTGAGGGATCCTCGAGTCTTGTCACCAAGTCTTTGTAATTGCCTCCCGCCGTAACCCAATCAATGCTTCCAATGCTGTCCTCGTGTGATCTCTCGCCCCATTTTGCGTTCCTGTACAAGAATCGCGTGTAAAGTGACCATTCGTTCGCTGATGGGAATAGCCGTTCAAGGTATTCCTGCTTCACGCCAAATGTTGCTATCACAAACAAGATGGTCCCCGCGTACATGTACGCTGTGTATTTAATTCCCTTCTTGACCTCGCTCTTGATCCATGTCTTTGTTTCGGTCGTGAGAAATCGCGCCACAGGCTGTCGCTGTGGTGGGTAGAGGAAAGGCAGCTGCGGTCGTGGCTGAGATGCCAAAGAATGTCGAGTAAACCAGCGTGGGAAATGCGGCGACCGTGGAGGATGTAGAAGCAGTATCCGGCGGAGAGAAGAACGGGGCGCCATTCCTTCAATCCAGTTGCGATGAGGCTAACAAATAATGCGATGCCCGTTCGTGAGTGAGGTACGAGGTTCTTTGCAGTTCCGGGCAATATTCGGCAACACCTGAGCTTGCGGATGAGAGGTTTCGCCGAGCAGCATGAGAACGTGCTTTGGAACAACCATCTTCTAAAAGAATTCAAACTAACTAATATATCAGTAAATTGGTACGAATTTGCTTGTTTCAATTGCATTGATGGAGTCTACTAGCTTGGTTATTGTTCTCCTCGTAGTTGAGGTGCCTCGGGGCTCGTAATTGCTTGACGTCGGGGATTCTTGGGCAATATGGTTTTTGAAAACTAATCCTATACTCTCGTACGCACTACCCCACCAAAGCAGTTGGCATACCGGGAAAAATAATTCTAGCTGAGCGGAGGGAAGCTGAAGGCAATCGAAATCCGGGTAGGGATCCAGGTGGAAACTTGATGACCGATGCATGCACATGTCGCTTAAGAGCGAGAACAGGAAGGGATACGCTATGATGTTCTCTCGAAGGGTTGCGTAAAGTTTTCCAAGGCATGTCAGTATCCCTCGAGTAGAGCTTGTTCGAATCCTTTGGGAATTGAGGGTCAAGTAAGGATTGATTAGTATCTCCATAAAAGCTAAGCGAGATACAAAGCAGTTGATGATGTCCCGACTCCACATACAGATCCATGAAATGCTCTCCCTTCCCATAAATTCACAGCCGTATGTTTCCAATAACATACTGAATACAAGGCGAGTCGAAAATGTATCCGCAGCTAGCTCCAAACCACACTCAGTAAAAACCAAGCTTCTTACTAAAGTCCCCACATTCAAAGCAAGGAGATGTGTTGGAGAAATTCTGCTTGACCTGGTTAGCTGAATATAATCACACAAACTTTCCATGGTATTCAGCAAGGCATGCCATAAGCTTCGTTATAGATTTAACTTTGAGCGAACTTGACTAGAGGGGAATATACCCAGTTGAATTGAGCATCAATCTCCTTGCTAATATTTTGTGCTTGACAAAAGGACTTGCGCTCCCGCACTGGTTCAATATAGAATATTCTGGCCCTCAATATTCTCAGGTCCGCGGTTGGTAGACATTACCGACTTTTGTTTAATTTTGGTCACAAGCTCTGATCTTCGAGCGTCGAATTGAGTTTACTGTTCAATCACAGCATGAGAACAGTTATCTGATTTCATTACAAGCAAGTGTGCTTATCATAATCTTTGCACCCAGGTTGCAAGTACGTAAGTAAGCCAGTGTTCTTTTCGTCAATTAACATCCGAAGTTTCTTTATTCCAGTAGATTTACTAATAGAAAACATCTTCTAGCTTCTCTAGAGCGACACTCTGATGGAAAGAGAATTACAATGGGGATAATTCCTGGCTATGAACTACAAGAGAGCACCAATGCTAGCAACAACAGTTCGAGCTCTCAAGAAACCCAGTCCTTTGCGTTAAGTGCACAACCCAAGGAAAACAAGAATGCATCGAATAGTTTCATAAACCCCCATCAAAGAGGACTATCTCAATCAAGCACAGAGACCATTACGGAAGCGACAAATTGGAGACCGGCAACGTTCGAGTCGGATGAAGCCACAAGGCCACAATTATGGAACGACCTTTCAATAAATTCTTCTTGGTTATGGTTCATTAGTATCCAAATACTGTTGGCTCTGCCGGCCAACCTATTAAAAGTCTTGCCTCGATACATGCGACCTGGAGGACTACAACGTACAAAGAAATTACATCTCACATCGTACCTCGATGCACTCCGCGGCGTGGCAGCACTGATCGTCATGACCTTTCATTACAATGGGTTTGGATGTCATGATATATGGGTACTCAAGCAACCCTTCTTTTCTATCCTTCGCAGTGGAAAGGGGATGGTCAATGTTTTCTTCATCATCTCAGGGTATGTCTTGAGCTATAAAATGCTCAAGCAGATCCGCTCTCGACAATTTGGGCCACTTCTTGACACACTTGCAAGCGTCACCTTCCGCCGATATTTACGACTTTATCTCTCCTCCGGCTTTACTACCTTTTGCTCTATGCTATTGATGCAAACCGGATTTATAATTGATCGCGTTCAGACAAGAGACACACTTTTAGGTGGAATTTTACACTGGGCTAGTGACCTTGCATATCTCAGCAACCCTTTTGCCGACGTTAAAGCATGGAGTAAAGGCACGAACCGCAGTGTATACTTGTCGTTCTTATGGACTATCCCAGTCGAGTTCCGAGGAAGCTTGATTGTATTCGGCTTCTGTGCAGGGTGTTGTAAATTGAGCACGCGGAATAGAATGATATGCTGTGGCACTCTCATTTTAGCAAGCTATTATTGGGTAGCAACGTACAGCTCGTTGTTCCTCACTGGTTTATTCCTAGCAGATTTATCTTTCTCAAGATACCCGAGCCGGTACCAGTCTGCTTCACTGCCTGGACATGAAATCAGCTCCCAAGACCTTGGGTCAAGACCCTCTCGAAAAGCACGAATTTTCTACGTATTTGTTCTTGTACTTGGTATATTTCTGCTGGGTCAGCCTTTACTTGGAAATCAGCTTGCGAACGAGTATTGGCCCTGGCCACTTCTAGATCGTTTGATACCAGACCATTATCGTGGAAGCCCGGCGGGGGATCAGTTCTGGCTTTGCATTGGCTCAAGTCTTCTTGTCTTTGCTCTTGAATCATACCCAACCCTACAAATTCCATTCACTTGGGATTTCATGCAGTATCTTGGTGACCTATCATTTGGTATTTATGTCTGCCATGGCCAAGTACTTGCAACCTTGTATAAGAGAGTATTGTCACCTATGCGAGTAACCTACTTTAATGGTTCTGCCTGGGGTTGTATTATCGTAGCAATTTTCACTTATCTAGCTGTTCTATGGGCAGCTGACTTGTTCACAAGAGTTGATACGCAGCTGGTAAATTTTGGGCGGTGGTTAGAGAAAAAATTGTTTGTCGCTTGAAAATTCAAGATGGTTTGCGAAATCAACCACTGATATCCAGACAAATATCAAGTGTGTTAATTCTTTCTAGCTGATAAAGCGATGATAATGATGTTCTTTTCAAAAGCCCTTACCACACCAAAAGATTAAAGCTTGAACGATAAAAATCTCAGTTTCAGGTACATGGCTATAGCAAATCCTTGTACATCAAGATGGTATCAGGGAGCGTCCCGGGCTCACCCCCAATATAACAATTAGAATTATGTTACTTTGTTGGAGAAAAATCCGACTGAACAAATTAGGATAGAAGGGCTAGTGTCGAACGATAAAAAGACTAAATATGCATACATGAGTCAGTGGTTTTTATGAGGCCCTAGTGAGTGTTTCGTCGATAAAAATAACGCTTAAATTAGAAAGGATGACTTGCAAGGGCAAAAAAAGATTCTCGAGGATTTCCTTGCTTCAAAAGAAAAGTAGAAGTATTGCTTTTCAGCCCCCAAAATTTGCCGAAGCCATTGAAAAAAACAGAATAGCAGGTCTTCAAGACGTTCGCTATGCTATACCTAATCCACTTGAATTGCACGACCTTCCGAATTATCCTCCTCGATCTTGGGCTCTTGTATAGTCATAGAGTGTTGGTGTGGAACCACAGTTCGGCCTCCCTTGCTCGTGAAGACACCACCTGTCAATCCACCCTTGCCAAACAGGAGAGGGATATCTTCCAACTTAATACCCTTTGTCTCGGGATAGAAGCAATAAACCAAAGGAATGAAAGCGGCATTTAGAACCGCAAAAATGATGAATGTGTGCCATCCGATATTAGCTAGCTTTCTATTAGTTTCCACTGTCAATAGATCTACTGTCTACAGTTGGTTACATACCAAACGCAATTGGAGTAATTTTCACAACCGCAAAGACTGCCATCCAGTTCCATCCAGAAGCAATAGCTTGCATTCGAGATCGACTTCTCGTCGTGGTGATTTCCGAGGGATAGAACCATGGGACGGGAAGCCAACCGATGCCCATGAAAAGTTGATAAATAAAGACAAAGGCAGTCGCTCCATAAGCTGTACTAGTACGATCTAGACTGATGAGAATGGATACCATGATGAAGCAAAGACACAATCCGGTTGAGCAAAGCATAAGCAAGAACCTTCTCCCAAAACGATCCATTAGGAACACTGGAATACCCGAACCGACGAGGTAGACTAGTTGTGCGCAGCCTCCCATGATTAAAGATGTTTTGCGACTTAGACCCATGCTCTGCTGGAACAAAACTGGCGCGTAGTAATTAATCATGTTTGAGCCTGTAAATTGCTGCGCTAGCTGGATGGAGATCACAATAAGCAGCCGGCGAAAGTTCTGTAGCTCACCGCTAGTAAGTAGTTCGCGAAAATGAAATGGCCCATCACGTTGTTCTTCATTCAGAACTGCCTTGATATCAAGCAGTGTCCCTTCAACTACCAGGTCATCGGTGGCTTTGTCTGTAATTGCTACGATAATCTCTCGTGCCTCTTCCTTACGGTCGTGTTAAACCAGCTAGACTTCGGTATAGGTACCTATTACCTATTACCTACCTGCCCTATAAGGCCTTATAGGTAGGTTTTCTTATTTTAAAAAAACCTATAGGTTATTTTTTAAAAATAAAACCTACTTATAAAACCTATAAGTAATTTATATAATTTTAGTAATCCTAAGAAAGGTTCTTAAGACTTAATAAAAGTAATAGAAAAGCGAGTAATAAAACTTTAATTATTATAAGATTATTATAACTAGATATAATAAGTATATATTCTTAGAGTTTTAGTCTTATTACTTAATAGTTTAGAATATCTCTAATACTTATTTAATAATAATAATAAAAAATTACTAGTCTTAGGTAACCTTAGTTTTTCTAAATTATTAGGAAAATCTAGTAAATCAAATATATTAGGATATTATTTTATCTTTATATTAGCTTAATATTTTATCTTAAAAATATAGCTTTTTTAAATAAAAGAAAATATATTATTTAGATACTAGGCTTAATAGGTTCGTATTAATATTCTTTTAGTCCTAAGAGCTTATTTTAGAGTATTAGAAATATCCTTTTTATTATTAATATAAGTTATAATTATTTTTATAATTATATCTTTTAATCTTTAATTCTCTTTTTTTAAAATTTTATTAGAGATTAAGCCTTATATATTTATTATAAAAGCTAATATATTAAAAGTATTATTTATCTTTAGTATATTATTATAAGTCTAATTATAATAATTATAAATAATAATAACTAATATAATCTTAGGGCTTAGTCTAATATAATAATAATAATAAATATCCTAGATAATATTAAATATATATTTTAGATTAATACTAGTAACTTAAATATAAAGAAAGTCTTATATTATTTTAGCTAAAATAAGAAGCTTAGTCTTTTATATAAATTAAAATTTAAGAGACTTAAGATTAATAATAATTATCTTAAGATTAATATTAATTATTATAAAAATATATTAATTATAAGTAAGGAAATTTATCTTTTATTAAGTATTAATTAGCTTTAGATAATAAGCTTATCTTATCTTTTTTATTCTTATTTAATATAAAAAGTAAAAATAAGTTATTTATAAGTTTAAAGGTAATATTTAAGCTTTATAAACTTATTTACTTAATTAAGCTTTTATATATTATTTTATATTTAGCTTTAAATAACCGCTTAAATTATTCTTTATAATAATAAATCTAATCTTTTTTATTTATTATAAAACTTAGATCTTCCTAAAAAGATTTAGTTTTATAAGAAAAAATTAAGATTATATAAATTATATAAATACTCCTAAGATTTATATAGGTTTCTTAATAATATTTATAAAGTTTTATTAATATTATATTAATATCTTATATTATAGGTATAATTTATATAATATATAAAAATTAAATAAATATTTTACTTTTAAGTTTTAATAATATATTTTTAAGATATTTAAAAAGCTTATTATATATACTAAAAATAAAGCTATAAGATAGGTTTTTAGCTCGACTAATAATATTAGTTAAATAATTAAATAATTTTATAAGATTAATAAGATATTTAATCTAAGATTATTTATTTTTATTTAAATAATAGATAATATATTAATTAATATAAGTAAACTTATTAATTATTTCTTAGAGGTATAAAACTCAAATAAGTATAATATAAGTAGAATTCTATTAGGTAAAAATATCTTAAATTAGTTATAAAATCTATTTAGTTATTAACAAATTATTTTCTTAGATAATTCTCTTTTAAATCTTATTAAATTCTTTAATTTAATAGCTACTTAAATTAATAAAGATAATAAGATATCTTATCTAATATTAATTAATATAAGATTATTATATAACTTAGTTTAATATAATATATTTTAGCTAAAGTTATTAGAATATAAGTAATATTTATTTTATTTAGCTCTTAAAAAATATTATTATCTTCTTTTTTTTAAGATTAAATAATATTATTATTTATTAGTTTAATACGAATAATACTAAGGAGATTATTAAGAGTAAATTAAATAATATAAGCTAAGTAAGAAATTCTAGTAATTTTTTATAAAAATATAATACCTAGTAAAGTTAAAAGATTAAAAGTATTATTTAACTCTTTTACTAATATAATATTATTACTAGTATTATTAGTTATTATAATAATAATATTATCTTTAATATTAAATTTCTATAAAATTTTTATAATAGTTTTTATAAGTATTTTACTAGAATAAGAACCCCTTAGATATTTAAATCTAATAAGAGAATATTAAAGAACTTATTTAGAGTTAATAAATATAATTATAATACCTAGAAAGAATATATAAGTTTAACTTAATTAATAATCTAATATAATTAATATTTTAGATTTTAAAACCTAATTATAAAATAAAAGTTATTTAATCTTATATATACGTATTATAATATTAGTACGTAAAATTTTAGCTAATAATATCTTAAACTTATTATTAAGTATAAAAAAAAATTTATAAAATATAAGGTTTTTTATATAATAAAACGAAAGCTTTAAACTTAATATAAGTTTTACTAGAAACTCTTATAATATCTTATATATAATAGCTATAATAATAGATATCTTTAATATAAATAATAAGTTAATAAGAAAATCTAGATTTTATATTAATCTTATATTAATTAAAAAAAAATATATCTAGTTTTAGAAAATATACTTAATTAAAGGTTATCTTAATAAGTTAGTTTTCTTCTTATATTTTAAAGACTTTAAATAATTTAGAAAAATAATAATACTAGTATTTCTTAGACTTAGATAAATAAGTTATATAAAATAAAGTTTATAAATAACTATAAATAACCTAGAATAATAATTTATAGCTTTAAAAAATAAGATCTAGGATTTTAAGATTCTTTTAGAAGAATCTTATTTTATATTATTACTTTAAAATATATTATTCTAAACCTAGTTAATATTATTTTACTAAAATAAAAAACTTTCTTTAAAATTATTATTAAAATAAAAATAACTCTCTTTTTTCCTAATCTAAGTAAGTTTAATTAAAAAGTTATTAGTAGACTTAAAAGTAAAAGAAGATATTTTAGTTAAAATCTAGTAAATTAATAATATAATTCTAAATAAGTAAAAGTAATAATTAAAGATAAAAATAATAATTTAAGATAAAAGTAATAATTTAAGATAAAAGTAATAATTTAAGATAAAAGTAATAATTTAAAATAAAAGTAATAATAATAACTAATAAAAGAATTTCTTAAAATTCTTATAACTAATATTAGCTACTTAAATATCTTATCTCCTATTATTTCTACTTAGAATAAAATTTAGATAAAAATAAATAATTATAAGATTATAAAATAATAAATACGAAAAATAAGGATTTATTTATAACTAAGTAAGTAAAAATATAAGAAATAATTATATTACTTATTAGTAAAATATTCTAGCTTATACTTAAAACTTTAATTAAAGTTCGAGTAAAAATTTATTTTTATAAATTCGAATTAAGTATTAGAAATATTATAATTACTAAGTAATATTTCTTAATAATAGAAAATATAATTATTTAAATAACTAACTAATCTTAACTTAGAATTATTTTATAGATTATAAAATAAAATAAGATAATTCTTAGCTTTTTAGTTATATAATTATACTTATTAAGAAAATTTATTACTAAAGTTATAGATTTATTAGTATTTATTTAATTTTAAAGAAAAATAACTTTTATAATTATATAAAATATATTACTTATTATATTAATCTTATAATAATCTATTATAAATCGGGGTTTTTTATTACTATAAAGTTTATTATCTTTTAATTAATAATCTAAGATATAAAAAATTTTTTTTTTTTTAATTAATTTAAAGAATAAAAGAATTAAGAACTAAGGAACTTTATATTATATTATTATAAAAGCTTATTAAAATCTTTTATTATCTTTTAGAATTATTATATCTTATATTAAATCGTCCGATTATATAAAAATAAAACCTAGTAATTATAATTAGTTTAGATTTTTATTATTCTTAATTACTTTAGGTACTTAAGATAAAAGATTTATTATAATCGCTTTTTTATTACTTATAAAAAAGCTTTTTACTAAGAAATTATATATATTAACTCTAAATAAATTAATAATTATTATAAAGATTATTATAAGAAAGTTATATATTTATCTAAATACTAATAAATCTTAAAATATTTTTAGGTTTAATTATAAAAAATAAAGAATCTTTATTTATAAGCTATTATTTTACTAGTTCTAGGGTATCTTTTTCGTATAACTAATTTATATAAAACTTAAATTCTAGACGAGTTAAGAATATAATAACTTTATAATAATAAACTCTTATATTTTTAGGAAAAGCTTTTATATATTTTATCCTAGTAAAGTTATTATAAGTAGACTACTTAATAGGCGAATAACTAGTATAAAGATTAATATAATATAATTTTAGAGTTAGGAAATAAAATTACTAAGTTATCTTTTTTAGATAAAATATTTTTATCTAATTTTTCTTTATTCTTTAGTATAATAAAGTTATTTGCTTTATTTACTTAATAAATACGATTCTTTTTATTATTATTACTAGTATTATTCTCCTAATTTTTATTAGCCCTTAGGTTTAGAATAATTATATTTATATTATTATAAATAAATCTAACTAAATCTTAGATTAATAATAATATATATTTTCCTTTATAAATTCTTATTTATATTAGTATTAATTATTATAATAATTACTATAAACTTATTAATTATTTTAGATATTCTAGTTATATTAGTCTAAAAAAGCCTTCTTTCTTATATCTAAAGTAGCTTAAAAACTAGGAGTTAATTTAAGCTTCTTTCTAGTATACGTCTTAGTAGTTATATCTACTTTTTTTATCCTATTAATTATTACTTTATAGCTAGTAAGACTAATATTTTGTATATAAGCTTTTATTATATAAGAATTATTATTAAGCTTTATTAATATCTTATATTTTAGGTTATATTATTAAGATATAAGATTAGAAGATATTATTACTAATATTAATTAGTATAATAATTAATATAAAGTAGATATTAAAGTAAGATACTAATAAGTATAATTACTAAATTATAATATAAAGTTATAATAATTATAAGATTAAGATTCGAATATTAAGATTATTATAAGTAAAAAGTAAAATATATATTTTATATAAGCTAATTAGATAATTATTATTATCTATAATTTTAGCGTATTTTTCTTTACTTTTCCTATTATTACTATTAATAATATTATCTTAATTATATAACCTCTTAATAACTATAAACCTTTCTTTATATTATTATAATATATTACTTCCTAATTAATAATATATTAATTATTATATTAATTCTCTCTAGTATTATAATATATTATAAACTAAAGATATTAAAAGCTATAAAAGCTATTATATATAAAAAATATATAACTACTAAAATATCTTATAAAATTATTCTAGGTAGTAAAATAATTCTTATAACCCTAAAAATTAAAAAGTCTTATTATTAGAAGTCTAAAAATAAGTTAATTATTATTTTAATTATTATTTTTACTAATATAATTATAATTATTACTTTTTATAATATCTATTAATATTAAAGATTATATAATCTTTTTCTCTTTTAACTTTTATTTTAGAGAATTATTAGGGAAATTATAAAAGATATTTATCCTAGTTATTATATATAATATATTATACTTAAGATAATATAAGAGGCTACTAAAATTATATTTATTATAAAATTTAAAAGTAAGCTTTTTTATTTACTAATCTTTATAATAATTAATTATTAACTTATTCTTAGATATTAACTTTCTTATAATTTATACTAAATATATTATAATTATATAAAAGAATATAAAGATATTATATTAATTTTATAAGAATATAACTAGCTTCTTTAGTCTTAATAAAAATAATATTAAGACGTAAGTTAATATTAATCTTATAATAATCTTAGTTAATCTCTTTTTAGTTATATACCTAAATCTTATTATAATCCTAATTATACTCTTATTATTAGTAAAAATAATACTTAATAATAAGTTATATTATCTACTAGATAACTTACTTATTATAATATTACTTATACTTAGTTTAACTCTTTTATTAAGCTAAGAATATATTTACTAAATAAATATTTTTATAATCTTTCTTTTTTATAAGTTATTTTTATATTAATCTTATAATAATTAAATAACTAAGTATTATTTCTAGACTATTATCTTAAAATAATAATCTATCTAATAATAATTTATATTCTCTAATTTTATCTTTAGTTTAATCTCTAAATTATTATTCTAAGTAAAATTATTAAGAATCTTACTTTAATTATAATAATAATCTATCTAATTTTAATAATTAAGATCCTAATTATTATAATAATAATAAAAACGAGAAAAATAATAAAAACGATAAGAATAATAAGAATAATAAGAATAATAAAAATAATAAGAATAATAAAAATAATAAGAATAATAAGAATAAGAAGAATAAGAAGAATAATAAGAATAATAAGAATAAGAGGCTATAAGTTAATAATAAAGAAAATTAGATTACTTAGGAGTAATAACTATATTTTAGCTTAGTTAAACTAATAAAATATACTAGAAATAAATTACTCTCTTTTTTATATCTAAGTTATATTTTTAAGTAATTATTATACTAATTAGTATAATACTATAGGTATCTATAGGTACCCGCCCTATAGGTCGGGTTTTTCCTAAAAATTATAACCTACCTTATAGGTACCTATAGGTTATTTTAAAATAATAAAACCCGACCTATAGGTACCTATACCAAAGTCTAGAACCAGCTATTAGGGTGTTTCTAGAAGGCCGATAATCTGAAGGATAAGGAAGATAGCGAAAACAGCTTGAAATACTAGAGGGAATCGCTATTGGAAAGATGTTTTATAGACACTAGTCTTATAATCCAACCTGCTCAGATATGTTAGATGATAGTTGCGGGCAGGATATTCGAAGTTCGTCGGATGAGACTTACTAGTACGAGATAACGACACCAAGAATAGTCACCGTTCCTTGTAACGTCACAAGAGCTCCTCGAATATCGGCCGGGGCGCATTCACTAAGATAGACTGGCGCTGTCGAAGAGTTCATTCTATTACCGATGCCCGTCACGATTCGGCCCACGATCAATTGTGCAATAGTGGTCGATGAAGCCAGGATTGCAGCACCGAGAATCATGATAAACCCTCCTCATAACAACATAGTTCGACGACCAAAACGCTCTCCAATAAATAACACACAATTGAGCCTAACACACAGCCGATATCGTAGATGGCGGTAATATTGCCTTGCATGGCTGCATTGGGATTGTTGAAGTCCCTCCCGAATCGATTATCAGCACCAATGATTCCCGCCATGACACCTGTATTTATCAGTAACCTTTCAGAAAGGACCCCTCGATTGAAGTCTGGTTACCTTGATCATAACCTAATAGAAGAAATGCCTGGCATGATGCCGCTGTTATAGCATATACCAGAGCTTTTCCATGGATGTTATGCGTCCACAAATGCATCTTTTCAAATGTGTTAATGCTGCCAAAACAGAGATATCTGCTCATATAAATTGATACATGAGAAAGAGAATCTCGGACTTCTTGAGATGAGATTAATAAAATACCTCGGCTCTTATTTCCCCAGAATGCCGAACCTTTGTATGCGGGGTCCTCATTTTAGATCCTTGAAGAGGAGCGAGCGATGATCTGCTCGGGTTTTAACAATAAGCGCAATATCCACCAGGCCCTTACTAAAGTGATTGATCATAACTCTTTGGGGCTGCGTTTCTTAGAGAATACTAGATAGGATTGCTAAAATTTCATATTAGAGCACTGGACGGTTTCTAATTCTGGATAGATGTGAGAATTGCATTACTTAAAAATTCTAATAATATACATCTGTTGGGGACATTAGACTACAACAAGAAAGGTTAGCTGATTTATTTCAAAAGCGAGGCTGGTCTGCGTTTGGTGTGTACATTAGAGGAGGAAGAAGGGAACTACAAAAAGAAAAGACTTATTGTAGTATTGATAAAAGTTTCAATTTAATTCATGATTTCATACAATTTATCCTAACAATTAAAAGACACAAGAAGAATAGATCAAGTCATGATGCCTGTCAAAAGAGGTTAAACTTGCTATTAGAAAAATAAAGCATTTAGATAAACACGACTAATAACAGTTGGACCTTTTAATTCAAAATGTAACTCAGCTAAATTTTGAGCAAGGAGTAGGTTAAGACAAACGTGAATTAAGAAGATTCAATACGTTATTAAAGGGTCTTACGACATGGTGAATATCATGTATTCAAACAACAAGTTGTAATTGTGTACGAGTGGAGAGCTAGTTGTTAAGATTGCAGAGCTTCTATAGCTCGAGGAACCATTGAACAGGACAAACCCAGTTATATGGACCATGTGACTTCTCGGGAGTAGGATTCTAATTCAACATGTTTTCAGGGACACTGTATATATCTTGTAAAAATGCAATGAGTTTTATATAGCAGAAGAAATGCTTGTGAATTTTAGGTATCCGATTAATTAAGTCTATTTAGCATCCAGAGTGTGTATCGTTAAATTGTAAACCTGCGGTAACTCTACCTTAGGTCACTCCACAGGTGAGCTATAGTATATAAATCCATCCCGCTGAGGTCTATTATACACGGTATTTCTGCGACGTTATTAGTGCAAGACTTTTCTCTTTGTTCGGTTTCTACATCTGTGTTTATTTTCATATCTTGGGTAGGAGTAATAGCGTAACATTTATTTTCTAGGCTACTAGAATAAATGGATGGCGCTTGAGAATAGGCAGGATTTGTACACGGCTTGAGAAATTAGGTATACCGAACATCCTACCTAAGATAGTCCAAGAACAATGACTATCATTAAGCAATGTGGCACACGCGGCAAAATTTTTACATGATGTCATTCAAAATACGAAACAACTGCATCCATTGCTTGCCAAATCATCCCTCATACGCGTGAAGTATTTCAATTGTAAAGTATCAAAGAATTGCTAAATTTTCAGGCTAGTTTCACGCACTCTCAAGTTCTATTCTCTGAAGCTATTTATTCAAGCACACGAAGATAGCGTTTGTTCAAATTCCAAAGCTCAGATAACATCAACTGTTGACTCAGTAAACTAATTGAGATGTGCTCCTCCCATGTTGTTTCAATACGTGTCATATGTTAAGGTACAAATTTTCTTAGCATAAGAAAAGAGCCTCCTCCTACTTCTTTACTGGAATATGTTGTGTCTTTGCTTCCCCTTTTGAATTGATACAGACAACTGTAATATGCTCACGTTGGTCTGCTTCACTTGTGTGATCGCCCTCTCTAAAATACAGTTAGTCAAACACAAGTAAGGCATAGAGAATATATGAGTTACCGAGAACAAATTTCTTGAGTATCTTCAGGTAACTCTCCTTCAAAATTCGAAATCGAAGTGGTCAACAGAGCGCCAACCTTGTCGGCCATAGATTCGGGACGTGTCCAGAGAGACGTTCTCGTCGCCGCAGACAATGTGAGTTGCTTTCCATCTTTTATAACAGATCCCACGACTTTCTTCTGGAGAATTCGATTGTAAGACATTTAACAAGGATGAGAAAGACTAGTGAGAATGTAAACAATGTGTCGAGTGTGATATAACGTGGGTGTTGAATGAAATGTGCGGACATGTAAGGGAAGTGTTTTGCGATGATGTAGAATCATCAATGCAGAGGGAAATTCCCTGGCTTTTATGGATTTCATCACTGCGCATAATTGTTTCCGCTCGGTCTGCTAACTGCTGTCAACCAAGTCCACACGGAATTAGAACAGCGCTTAGTCGGTTGGATAACAGTTGAGATGTGGTCCTTGGTGATGAAGCCATCCAACAAAAGAAGATTAAAAATACTCTCGATGTTGGACTTGGGCGCAGCAAGGCGGCCACGATGGTCAAAACCGCCAGGATTTTAAGCCAGCAGCAAACACCCTTGAAATATCCCTCAAGTACACGAATAAGCGACGACTCAAGACTGTCACCTGGTGCGGTAGCCTGTAGCTCGGTTGGTAATTTCCACTTTTACGATCTCCACTGCAGCGGTAAAACGTATGGTTGGTTGGCTTAGTCCTATCCAGCTTCTGAGATACTTCTTTCAAGATCATCGTCAGGTGATATTTCGCGGCTTTGTTTGACTTTGTCGCCCTTGCTTCGTTAAGAGCCATGCGGGCTGATTGCTTTGGATTTGAATGCCTTGGGCAGTTTTACTAGCTGGATTCTTACATGAAAATTATATCTGATAGGAAACATTTGTACTATCCTTACTGATTCCCCTTGTTGCTAGTTTGATAGCGTACGATGTCTTCGGCGCTTCGAGATGGCGCTAGCCCCATTAAGGCTAGCTGCTGAACCAGGGGATTCTTATATCATCGAGAATCGCATCTCATTCTCTCGTTTTGAAGCTGCGACAGCCTTTCTTCTTGTTCATTCAACATACGCACCATGCCATCTATTTTCCGTGTTGGACAAGTTTTGCAAGGAAATCTGGGCAGATACATCATCACCAAGGAAATACAAGACACGGTTTGGTTTGCTAAGTGTGTATACATTCCCGCACAGTGGCTCACACTAATAGAACAGAACCAAAACTGAGCATACTGTCATTGTCAAAAGTGTCCAAGGACACTTCAGAGTTGAGAATGAGCGCGACGTTCTCAGGAGGTTCAAAGGTCGCACGCCTTACCTCCGACCCCTGCTGGACGAAATCCAAGACCCTCCACATCCGATCACCATTGTTCTGAAGTACCTTCAAGACGACCTCTTGAGTGCATCAAAGAAAAAGACCTTGACCCGAAATGAGCTTAAGTATGTATCAAAAAGAGTGTTAGAAGCTCTTAGCATACTGCATGAAGATGGGTATGTCCACACAGGTCAGTTAATTGGTACACTTTCCTGCAAATCTGCTCATTTACTAAATCGTCGCACACCTAGATATAAAGCCTGACAATATACTCGTAAATTATGGAAACGATACGAAACGCAATATTCGGTTTACAGATATCCAGCTCGGTGATTGTGGGAGCACTTATCACGTGGACTCTGAGTATGCCAAAGAAGGTGCTCCCATCGGTGCTCCTATCTGGAAGAGCCCAGAAGCACTGTTGCAGATTCCATGGACTACTGCGACTGATATATGGTCATTTGGAACGATGGTAATCACTCTAATCTACTCTTTGGGAGTGATGTTGATGCTGACAAGAAATCTTTTCTCCTCTAGCTTATTAGTCTGATCTACGGTGGCGATTTCAATCTCTTTCGACCACGAGATGTGAAGTTCGGCCACGAAGACTACGAAATGAAGATTCTAATGCGGCAGTTTCAGTATTTTGGACCATTTCCCGGTAAATACGACGAGATTGCCGATGCAGAGACGGTTGCCGTCATACTTTATGTGATGGAGCAGGTGCCTCAAGCAAAGCTGACGGGGTTTCATCGCACTACTGAGAGAGAAGTATGCAAGGAGGATAAAGACTTCATTTGTAAGATTATGAAAATGGATCCCAGAGATAGACCGTCGGCGAAAGATTTATTGAGCGATGTTTGGTTCACGAAGACGTAAATGTTATCATAGAGTCTGTCTTTACCTGGAAGTTGTTTTGGAATTTTTACTAGCTGGGGAGGAATTCAAATTATTGCTACGGCTTCCCTTTTACAGAGAATCAGAAAGGAGAGAAAATGCATTCATCACGATATAAGTATTCCAATCATATATTTATCAATCCTGAGAGAATACCACTATATGGGTTGATCTCATCATGGAAGAATGTGAAGGAGGAGTGAGACGGGCATATTCTTTCGTTCAAGAGCCTGTGAGCGGGAGAGTCAGAGGAGCATCGGAAATCAAAAATTCTTACAACGTTTGAATAATTATAAAGAAGGTCGAAGGGATTCAGACTTAGTGAGATAGCAAATGAAATGATGTTTCTACCTAGAATTTTCAAAACTATGTAGGGAAATAAATGAAGTCAAAAAATTACAGCCTGCCCCTGCCTGGCTGCAAATAACTGTTATCGGCGATAACCATTCACTCCCCTCTCCACAATCCTACTATTCACTGCTTATAACTATCTTAGACCTTTTGATTGAACAGTGAATATCTATGACACATATTTCTCTAATCCGACCTATAGACTTTGGCTTTTCAAGCCCTGGGGGCGCCAAGAGACTGGGCGTTGTTCTGCAGGAGGTTGATGCTGCCTGGAACATCTTGGGTATATCGGGCGTTGAATTTGACGACCTTCTTGACCTTCAGGAAAGTGGCAGCGTCGATTGGCAGAGTTTTAGAGCTGACAAACCAGTTGACGCCCTCGGAGCATGGTGGAGTGGTCAAAGAGCCGGAGTATCTACGAAGAAGATTAGGGAAGGGCGATCTATAGAAACAATTATGGGACATACGTATAAAAGCTGGTGGCTCTCATGCTTGAGATAAGGGGACCGAACTTGAGAGGTCCAGTGGTTGTGATGGTGCCTGGAGTGGCAATTTTTCCAACATTTACTAGCGAAGCTGCGAGGAATTGGTCGGTGCAGCCGGTGGTAGTGCATAGCTCGATTGGTACACCGAACACGGTAAGTTCTCCAGCTATCTACTGGTTAACGGAATTGCAAAGATGGAGAGAAAGATTGTGTCTAATTACCTGCTGACTTGAAAACGAAGTGAACTTCCATAGGGAAATATTCATCGTTGATACGGTGCTCGCTTGGGGTGTGGAAGTGGTATTGGGCGAGATTAAAAGTCTTTGCTCCAACTGTCAAGGTTCCATTGGCTATGACTTCGACAGTAGAGCCCAAGTTTTCAAATTCGGCTCCAGTTGGGTAGTCGGTCATAGTCAAGCTCCACCCAGTGGTGCTAGCAAGTGGAGTCCTCGAGTCAAGCACAATCGGAGTTTGATGGGTCCCTTTAGCACACATGGTGTTGGCAGTACTGTTAAGACTGTACCAGTTCAATGGGCCATTAAGATCATCGTACGAGAACTTGGCAATTGGAACAGTGTTTGCTTGTCTTGGGAATAGATGTGTGCCATAGGCACAATTGGCCAAGGCAGTTGGTAGAGTAACAAGACTGGTGATAAGAATAACGATCTTTGAGAGAGACATTTTGAGAAGGTGAAGGATGCTTAGATCTTGGACTTTTGTAGAGTGATTGTTTGATGATTGTGATGAAAGAGAAGCTTGAGAGATGATGATTTGATTTTGAAATAGACAGCTGTGCGGGTTTCTTTATAGTAATTATTTACTGCTCAAATCTGGTCTTTCCAACACGAAATTCTCATCATGCGGTATCTTGAAGCCATGAAGCAACCTCGTGAGAATCTTCACAGCATACCCGGTGAGATTTTCTCATTGCTAATGTAGCCAAGATGATGTGGAAGCACTACTTTGAGGTCTCGACCACCTTGAGAAGTAAAATATCATGAGATTTTGCAAAGTGACCTTCTCACCGTACAGAATATCGAAATACCAAGACCATAGAGGAGTATTACAACTGTGATACTCATCTACTTGCAAACCATTTAAGCTTAAACTTTAAGAAGAGAAGAAAAGGCCAAAGCGTTCAGGGCATTGGAGATACAGGAGGCATTGTAGGTTGTCAACACCGAATAAGTTAGAAAGAGCATCGCAGTCTCCAGTTTGGCGTAGAAACGTAATGAAAGGAATCTCTATCCACGGGACAGCCAAACCTTGATACTGATGGTACTCGGCAACTCAAGCTAAGAAAGGACATGAAGTTTCTTCATCTCACACTTGGAAGACGACGATTATGTTGTAAATCCTCATAACACCGGAAAATATCCAGTGAGTCGGGTCGCCGCCTGAAGGATACTTTTGGGCTGGGTCTAGATCCTGTGCTCGTCACATGACCTAAAGAGAGAATACATTTTGGTATTTTTCTCCTCCCAGATTCAAAGCAGAAAACCTTAAAGTGCCACTGAAAATGCCACTGAGAATGAGACACATAAAAAGAAAATTTCAAGTAAAACGAGCTCTTATTCATTACACCACTAAAAGCATCCGAAAGAATCTCAACGAAGATTTGGCTAGGTAGATTGTCGAATATATGATTGTATAGATCTCCGTGCTGCAGTGTAGCTGCAGTGGAGCTCCCCAAATTGAAAGACGTTATCACCAAACCCCTAAGAGACTCCAAAATGCTTGGTTCCCCGCTGGAGAAGATTGACTGCATGCCCAGGGTAAACTAAAGAGCTTGACTCGGTGTCCCAAGGTCTGGGGAAAGCATGGTCGGCGTTGTCCGTTCACTAGACGAAGACATTTGCATATTGAAGATTGAGCTAACCCATTGGGCTTGATCAAAGTTCGTCCGAGCGAGAAAGATTGTATTTCTATTGTAGTTGCTACTTCACCGCTTGCCTCCAAACGAGAAGCGAGCAGACTACCAATTGTTCCTCGCTGGAGGCGTGAAATATGTTGGATCATGTGGCTGAGGATTTAATATATTTGACTTTGGCTCATTCAAAGATTTGGTATTCCATCCATGATGTGGTTGTAATGGAAACTCTGCGGCTATGCCTGATCCGAAGGTCTTGCCACAACGAGATTCTCCCTTTGAGGCGTACTCGGTGAGAGCTCATGAGGGGAGGCTAAAGGAAAGGAACTACCAAGTCAGGGCGTTCATGCCACCCTGACACTGAACCACGAGCCTGGTTGTCTGTGTCTTCTTGTGGGCTATGGTAATGGTTGCAGGACTATGATCGTGGTTGTTGATGCTAAGGTTGTCTGGTACCTGCCGATCATCGCACTGGGTTTTAAGCAGACCACGTGATGCTTTGTTAATAAGTGACCAACGCTTGTGGCTTTCTGGATGAAAAATGATGGTTTCATTATATGTGAGAATGAGATGAAATAAATGAAATTAGAAGTTTAAACTGAAACCCGGATCGTTTGGAACGTTTCCATGAGTTACATTTTAGTTATTTCTAAATCCGCTGGGTTGTTTACTGTACCTACCTAGGTACCTGGGTAACCACAAATGTTATATTTCTTTGCTGTTAGCGTATTCCTTAACCGTTTTGCTATCAAGTAACATCTGAAAGTAAAGATATAATCAAGAGGATGATATTTCCAACACGCCTACCATTAGCTCGGGCAAGTATTTGGAGGATGATACTAATTGTGGCACTGCGAGAGTGATAGCAAGATCTATTTTTGTCTGTAGGAAAGATGAATACTATTTGAAGACGTGCAGGCTTGAAATAGATAGCAGAAGATGCATCAGTGGCATAAGGAGTTTTGATCTAGTCAACGTAGCATGTGCGTTACTAGGAAAGGCCATCTTTGATCACAAGTGGTGTCCATGTATTTGTAGAATATAGCCGCTGTGTTTAGATACACTCAACAGTAAGCTTCTGCCTATCGTCCACTCAATGCTATGTCTTCGTTACTTAGATATATATATACAAAACGTTGTTACTAGCTATTGAGGATATGATGACAAAATACTGATACAATAGAAGCTACAGAGAACCTAGTTTATCTTGACGAAATTCGGGAGCAAAAACGGAATTATTCAAATCCCAAAGAATTAGCCTCACCATTAAGCAACAGTAATCTAAGCACCCATCATTGCCTGCAACCTGTTTGTCGACCTACATTATCACGTGGCACATATTCACTACCTGTTGGACAGCATAAGGCTGCGCACCCTCGAAATAAATCAACTTCCTAGAACAGCAGTTCATCAAAACACACAAGCCTCTTCTGCCAAACTTTCCCATCAATGCACAACATGACTTCCATCATCCAAGCTATCATCGGATGTATCCGTGGCCCAGTCAGCTACCACGCATCCAATACAGGCGACTATCAAGCCAAGCGCATCGCAACAGAGGCCTTAAATGTTCTTTTCAAAGCAGAGAAGAGCGGCGAGGATCTGAAGAAGAAATTAGATGAGATTGTAGGAGCATATGGCTGGACAGAGAACATTGCTCAACGCGTTTTCAATGGACTCGTCGCGGCTGTCAAGGAGGGAGCAGTGATGGGTCAGGCCATGACAGAAGCATTTGACAAGGCACTCAATGCTGCTGCCGAATTTTCAGAGGATCACCCAATGTTCTGCACAGTTGTTGCGCTTGGAATCTTGGCTGTGCTGGCGCCATGGGCTCTTGAGGCTTTGGGCTTTGCCGAGGGAGGTATACTTGAAGGTTTAATCTTTCTAATGACTTGCGTAGAAGATATAGCTGACGTGATATCAAGGTTCATTCGCAGCTGGATGGCAAGCTCGATATGCGGGATATGTCCCGAAGGGCTCGTTGTTTGCGTACTTCCAGCGATTAGGCATGGTTTGGCGTCGCAAGATCGCTGCTTGAAGATGTCACGAAGTTCCAGTAAAGAGTCACAAAGGAAAGGACATGAAGTTTCATCTATGTAGCCTTTAATGGCTTATCTATAGGTGGGACAGAACTGGCAGCAGTATCGTCAGGGCATCTGTCGCACAGCGTTGGGTTTAAACTTCGGTGTTCCACCATAGCAAGGCAAAATGAATGAAATCGGACCATTAAAGTTGTACAGTTTGAGATGTCCACTCTAATTCGGTTGTAACTCAGCAGTGACACTGTCGTTTATTTTTGAATTGGTAGGTACTACTACCCTTCCATTCCCCAACCAAGCAAAATCCTTCAGGTGGTTAACCTACCCGAACTTAAGCAACATTAAACTTGTAGGCGATTTTCTTGTGCTGCAACGCTCAGATTTAAGGAGACATGCGAAGATCTCAGCCTCAACAGTGAAACTCAGCTAGGATCGAAAGCTAAATATCCTATAGAGTACAAGAATACCCGAGACTTTCCACAAAATTACAAGATTTGTCCCTCGTGTTCCTAAGCCTACTCAAGCGCTAAACATAAGTTTACAAAGCTGTGTAATCGTGTAACTTTTTCATGGCTAAGGTTAATGGAAGCTACGTTAAGTAAATATAGTTCTATACCTGGTTAGAAGTTCCTGGGTGCAGATTTAATTGGCTGTGGCTGCCCCACTAAGTATAAAAGGTGATAGCCGAGCCTCCCAACCTTCAGCTTTTCTCTACAACCTTCTTATCACTAAGAGAATCAGAATCTGACCTGGTCCCATGGAAGAAACAGAACCAACCCCAATATACAATACCGATTTCATCATCAATCTTTATGCATTCGTCATCTTGGATTTCCAACAATGCGCCTCTGGAGATTTCAGCAACATAGGCAAATCATACTCGTTTGCTACCATTCGTGTGCTGGAACTATCAGATGATCCTTGTGAGATAACTGCGGTAATCCGACACTTGCCAGACGAGCGTCTTGATATGGATGTTATATATCACTTCCCAAAATGCAGATATATTGCTCCAAATAATAAAGCAGAATTTGCATTTTTATTGGCGGATGTGAGAGAGTCTGAGAGACATTTGAAAACCCCACTGGGGACACTTGGGCCGAAGATAGTACAACAGGACGATGAATGTAGGGGTTTCAAGTTTGTTCCAGTGGCAATTTAACTAAGCATTTTTCAGGTGTACCAAGAATCAAAGAAAATTCTTTGGAAGGGCTATATCCCGATGAAAACACACTCAATGCAGACCCTCCAAACGCTATGAAGAGACCCAATTTCTCAATTATTGCAAAAGTAAGGCAGGTCAGGAGCCAGAATTTCTCCATCATGTGGGCCACTAGGGATGAACATGATACAAATAACTACGTTCAAACTGCCACGATACGCCTTGGATGGGAGTTGCCTCTGGGAACTGTTCAGCCTGGAATTATCTACAAGATTGAAGGGATTGTATACAGCCTGAACCGATATTGTGGTTGGCTAGCTACTACAGTGATATCTTTAGGAGAACATAAGCTTCTCGATTCATGTTTGAGGAATTTATGAGGATGATCGAGCTGTTGAAATTGAAAGCAGACCAAAACATAGGAGTTCATTCGTAGTTCGATTACTCGGGTATTGATGAGAACATGCTAGGGACTGGGAGAATACAGTAAGGCAAGATAAATTCATAGCTTAACACATGCTGCAAAAGAATCTTTTCCGCTCCCCTTTCCCGGTGGTTCTGTTCCAGGCAGTGAAAAGCGCTACTATGAAAGCTCAAACCATAATCAGAGTTGACGAAGAAATCCTGTATTTCATTGTCAAGCATCACTCGAGGAGATAAATGGGAAGACATAGAACAATGACTGTTCTCAATTTGGGTTCTCAGCATTCTTCGCTCATGACAAAAATGGGACATTGCGGATTTGCACCACGAAAAGAACGGATAAAGAAGGAAACTTGTTACACTAGTAGCAAAGCCTTATTATACGTGAAAATTACCAGCGGGAAATCAATATTATGAATATTTGTGATGCTAGAGGAGAATGAAAAATGGAGGATAATGGTTTTGGTTTTTTCCGTCACGTGTTGCAGATCTTCACGTCATGGAACCCTTTCGGGAGCTCCCTCACATCCCACCAACATCCTCTATGGGCGCAATTATAACCTCATCAACCCCGCCAACGTCCAGATCTTCCAGCAAGTGATCTTTCTGTGATCCTCTAATTGCGAATCGTCAATCTGCCATATACTATGTCTCAAGAACCACCCCTCAACTATGAGGCATCGGCGGGGCAGACTCACCATCAAGTAACGGAAACGCTCCCTGCAGAAGTTGTACAATGTCTTCAAAATGCACGATTTGTACGTATGCCGGTATATACATATGTGTAATCTATATGACTGACTAATGAATAGCTACATCTTGCAACCTGCACTGATCGGTTTCCTCACGTCGCCCTCATGAATTACACCTACGTCCCCACCTCACCATACTCTTCCTCGCCGACGATAATAATGACCACCAATCCCTCCTCCAAGAAAACACATAATCTGATATCGAATCCGCATGTTTCTCTGCTGGTGCACGACTGGGTATCTCACCGACCTCCAACCACGAATGCTCGCCGCATGTCTTCAGACCGAACCGGTTCCCCGCCCCCAGAGGCACGAAGCTCAAGTTTGGCTACCCTCCTGGCAAATCTAAATACCAGTGCGTTAAGTAGTATCAGCGCAACCATCAATGGCGAGGCGAGGATAGTTGATCAAGGGACTGAAGAAGAGAAGTACTTCCGTGAGATGCATTTGGAGAACAACACGTTTGGAGAAGATGAGGAAGGTACAGATAGATGGGGTGCTGTAGGAAATGCAGCCCCGGACGGTGGAAGAGGGATTTTTATCGAGGGTGAAGAAGTGAGAGTCGTGGTTGTCAAGATTCGGGATGCTAGAGTATCGGATTGGAAGGGTGCAGTGAGGGATTGGAGTTTGAGTGATGAGGCTGGAGGTGATGCACAGCAGACTGCAGGTGCTGGAGGTTTAGTAAACGGCATATCTTAGCTTTGATTGTTGGAATTCTGCTACATAATTGGATACTTCTTACGAGGTCGGCCACGCACAACACGGAAGCTGTTGTGCTAGAATCTCATTCAGCACAAGAGGCGCAGTTCGAAGATCAAGGCAAATGGTCGCATTGATCATTAAACCAGTTACAAACGTCACATTTCAAAATGCTGAATGTGACAGTACAAAGACAATGCAATCAATTCGATTTAATTTGTAGAGAATCCTGATATGCCTCTAACATTGGTATGATTGCAAGTCCCAGCACGACCCTGCTCCCTGGCAAGATATCCACAACTCCATAAAATCCCGAATTCATAACATCTAGCTACAAGTAGCTGCGCGATAAATTCCCCATAATCTAATCCAGCGTCTTGTGCAACATCCAGGACAGCCTCACCTCCGATGTCTATACGCGCCTTATGGCAGAACCTCATAAGAGCCACTTCCAGAATGTGCCGATCGATTGGAGAACAACCAGTAGACAAACATACCGATGATAGGGAAGAGGAAGACGATGAGGCACCAAAGAAGCTTGTGGGAAGGTGGGCGGTTTGACTTCAAGACCTCGACTGCAGATATTAATTAGCTTCATCCCAACACAGAGAAAGAGTCGCAAAACCACATACTGAACACCAAGATATCGAGGATAAGAACGATAAATCCAATGACTCCTCCACCACTGCCATACTTCCAAGCATTGCCATGGCCAGTGGTCTTCAGTGTCTCGTCGGCCATTGCCAGCGAGAGCAGGGAGAACTGCAAGAGCATACTGAGAGTGTTCTGGAACATGATTGTTGATGTTGTTGATTTGCTGCTTTGAGCCTGTTTGTGTTTTTGGGAGATTGAGATGAAGAAGATGAAGAGAGAGTTCTTTGTTTATTAAGGGAAGGTTGACGTGATTGATGAGGGGGCTTTGCGATTGCGGTGTAAGCAACCTAATATGACGTAGCTGTTTTAACGAGCAAGCGAGACCAAGTCAAAGGCTTCGCTTGTTTTATCGTGGTCTGTTGGCACGCTTGGTTGCCTACCAACTCGACGGGTAATTGCTTGGTGAGAGTGATAGATAAGGTCCTCGCTGATGTCGGCTGAAAGACCTTCCTTTCTTATATTTTCAACGGTCAGATTCTATATGTATGCTACCGTCCAGTTTGACGCCCGGGAGTCGACGGATTACTGGTAAACAATTACCAAAAAGCCGAACGGAATGGGTCCTTTTTATTTTGTTTTCTCATTCCGAAGGAAGTATATCGGTGTGTTATTCATTACTTTGTCTTTTCCCTGCAGGGAATTCCTCAGCAGTGCAGCATGATTAGTGATACATAAGCGTGGCCATCGAGTTTAGCGAGCAATTGTAAGATTTTACCTGGTACATGTGCTATCCATTTATCAGGTCGAGTTGATCGTATATATCGAACCAAGCTTGTAGTCGTTTTGTTTCGTGCTGGCGGGTTTTTCTTGCACAAGAGTGTTGGCCATGATCTCGATTTTGTCTGATGAATGATGACAGGGTCTGTCGACGAAGAGTGATCGATATGCAAGCAAAAACGTGAGACCAATCGTTGGTCTAATGAAGCAAGGCACCAGAGTGTGCCGTGCGCGAAGGAAAGATAGAAAGAACTTTCTAAAACGGTAGGCGAAGAGATTAAGTGTGAAAATGGTCAAATGTCGATTTCTAAGGAGTTCGGACAATGTAACAATCGGCTTTTGTTTTGTTCGGCTCCATCAGGTACGACAATTATCTGCGTTCTGCCAGATAAATCCAAGTGGAACCAGGAAAATAGTGAGCTTAGAAAAAGATTGTTTCTATGGTTTAAAACTCTACGGCGTTGGATGTTCGACTTTATATATTTAAGCTCTTTTTGTATTAGATCTTGGTATTGGTTGAGTAGAAATTGCGGCAATTGTCGCTAGGCATTCGATCGACGGTTCAAATTTCCTTCTGCACTCTCAATATAAATCCGATTTGTAGTTGATTTTCTTGGAAATATCAGCGTATGTTCTCATAAACTAGGTAGTTTCTTTGGGACATAAGAACAGCGCTCTGAATAGATGGGACACTTACACAAAAGCTCTGATCATAACAAATGGACCTTGAGAGATGCAATTCTATATTCTATATCTACAACGTTACGATGGCCGTGGAGCCACCATCCTACAGATGCCCTTTGCCTCGTGCATATTTCGTGCCGAACTGCGTGAGAACTCGACGTTGCAAAATGAGCAACGCAGTTTTCCTTTCTGGCCCGATCGCTCCCGCCAATGTCGAATGATGTTACTCTTATTAGAGAACTTGCGGCCGCTGCAGCAGGATTCCCAACACCGAAGTTCCTCCCCCGCGTCTTTGGCAGGAGATCCAGAAGATGAGCCGCTTGACTTATTCTGCTGTTGCGTCTGCGGTGATATCGATGCAGATGATGATGATGATGTGGTGGTGCATAGGATAGCTTCGGTAAGCCGCTCAATTTCCTGCTGCAACCGAGACATAGACTCTTCGTCGTGATCGATACTACCAAGTTCATGTCAGTTTAAAGAGCGCTAGGTGTTGCAATAGGTTCATGCCTTGAGGACTGCAGCGCTTGCACATCTAACCGTAGCCGTTGCAGCTGCTGTATTAGGCTGGGACCGCTTTCTTCTCCTTCTGTGCCTATTTTGAAGACCGACTCAGTTCGCTCGCTTGTTGTTGTTACAGGGCTTGATGTTATGTCTGACGAAATTGAGGGGTCTGACAACAGCAAGTCCCAAGCGTCTTGCAAGAGAGACATTGTTGGTGAGTCGTGGTCTATCTTGGATAATGGCCCTCTCGAAGTACGGCGAATCATGTAGAATCGAAACTACAATATGTGCCCGAAAATATAGAAGAGTCATTATTAGGCGCTATAAACCTACATATACTTCAGTGTCACGCCACTGAACAAAAAGATGATTATGATGCAGAAAGTACTCTTTGGAATACTCATACAACATCAATCCATTTGTACTTATCAACTGGGAACTATAGGTTACTCTATGCATATACTCCACTGTGATACCAAGGAGAATATGACATTATGGCCTAGAAACACGGATGGAAAACTCTTGTTGTGGAGCTCGCTTAACTATTCTCAGGCTTGGCCTAGAACTCGAGGCCAAATCATGCAAGACCATATGCCCATAGGAGTAAGAATAATTAACCTTCATCAGACAGTCAAGGGTATAATTATGCACTACAACATAACTTACTTGTTGTAGGGTAGTATGGAAGTTTCACTTTTCATCACACTGTTCAGGGGTGTAACAAGAATCCAGAGGCCTAAAGTACAACGAATACAAAAGCACCACTGACCCTAATCTCCCTCTACCTTATTTTCTAGCCTTAAATACGGAATAAACATAGGCTAAGCTTTTAAAGAGAGTTTCTTAAGTTGCTTTTAATGAAATCAAAGATTGGACATCGCATGGAAGAAGAGTCAGCTGATAATATTTGTGTTAGTGTGCATAATTTTAGGCCCAAAGTACACTTCAACACCAGTAAATCAGGCACTCGACAGAAATCTATAGGTACTTATAGAATCAAGCGAATCTGAATCTTTGTCTGCATCTTGGACAAGTGGTGACTACGAAGCTACGAAAATGAACTCCTTGGGTCCCATATTGCAAGTCCTGGGTGGCATACTCGTGGTCACCTACATCGCTCTCATCGTCTGGAATCTGTTCTTCCATCCGCTCAGTCATATCCCCGGGCCTAAGCTATGGATTGCCATCCCAATGCTACGACACATTGAAGCGACACGAGGTACCTTTGATGCTCGTATGCGCGAGTTCCACGACAAATATGGCGATGCCGTCCGATTTGGCTCCGACGAAGTCTCATTCATCACAGTGCAAGCATGGAAAGATATTTATGATAAACGGTCGCCACAGATGCAAAGAAATATTGTCCCACTGGCACGCTTTCCCATAGATATATTTAATGCAGAAGAGGCTGATCACAATCGGTTCCGCAAAGCGCTCTCACCAGCCTTTTCGTTGAAAGGTCTCCAAGCACAAGAACCAATTCTCGTGCAATATGTTGACCAGCTCATCGACGGGCTCAAAGAGGTGGCTGAGTCAGGAAAACCAACTGACATGGTCCAATGGTACAATCTGACCACCTTCGACATGGTGGGCGACCTCGCCTTCGGGGAGTCCTTTGGAGGGCTCATCGAGAAAAAATACCACTTCTTAATCCATCTGATTTTTGACTCGTTCAAGATGCTCACTTTTTTCGAAGCCGCAGCATCATATCCGCTCGTGCTCAAACTCATCATCAAATTCATGCCGGAAAGTCTAAAGGAGGCACGGAAGCAACAGGTCTCACATGTTGAGACGACTGTTCAGAAGAGGCTGAATAACGGCTCTCTAAGTGGTCGTGGTGACTTTATTGATGCCATGGTGCGCAATAAAGGCCGGAAAGATGGTCTTACTCACCAAGAACTAGTAGCCAACGCCAGCACCTTAGTTACGGCCGGCAGTGAGACCTCGGCAACGCTACTTTCGGGCCTTACATATTGGCTGCTACGAACTCCCACGGCACTGAAGAAGGTCACCGATGAGGTACGGACGTCATTTGAGTCTAGGGCCGACATCACTTTTGGCCATGCCACCGCCCGCCTTCCGTACATGTTGGCGTGCATCGATGAAGCTTTCCGCTTGTATCCCCCTGTGCCCACAGGGCTGCAGCGGATCGTTCCGCCAGGTGCGCCGTCCACTGTATCAGGCTATCAGATACCCGCAGGAGTAAGTTGAAAAGTCCCGTCTGAGAGATCAGACAAAGAAGAATAAGTTGCTTACAATATCCCTTCCTTTTCTAGACCAGAGTTTCCGTCCACCAGACAGCAGCCTCCAGCTCTCCCAAAAACTTCCACCGTCCCGATCTTTACCTCCCCGAGAGGTGGCTGGCCGAGGCGAAAGAGAACCCGTCATCCCCGTACTACCATGACGCTCGTGCAGTCGTGCAACCCTTCTCGCTTGGCCCACGAAGCTGCATTGGCATGAACCTCGCTTACAACGAGATGCGCCTGATTCTCGCGCGGGTGCTTTGGGATTTCGACCTACAGTTATGTCCCGAGAGCGAGCGATGGAACGAGCAGAAGTCATTTTTCTTGTGGGAGAAGTCGGAGTTGCTCTGCAAGTTGAAGCTCAGGCATTGAGATACGATAGAGACTAAGCGAGGTTGTGGTGGTAAATGTTCATTCTTTACATTTAGGTTTACGGTTAACCGTATATTTTTGGAGGGAGGGGGGACGGGGGGGGTAAGGCAGGTGGATGGAACCTGAATAAATTAAGCAGATATACTAAGATATAATAGAGATGCAGACTTAGGCCTAATAAGATAACTTATTATCACTTACTTTTTATTATAAAAGTAGCGTAGCCTTAAGATAAATCTTTGTTAGGCCTAATATTTAAAGTTAATATTAGGCTTACCTATAGCTATTAGGCGAACTTACTCTTTTATACTTCTAAGAAAGAAGTATAACTAATAAGAAGTTATCTTATATTATTATAAGGCGTTTATATAAAAAATAATTATAAGTAAACGTAATAAATTAATAGAATAAGAAATAAAACTCCGCGGGCTAGGTTTTAATATTATAACTCGCTCGTAGGCTAAGTTATAATTTTATAACCCGCTTATAAGTTAAGTTATAATTTAATAATATAACTTGTATTATAATAAAATATAATATATACTATTAAGTATACGATAAATAAATAACTAAAAAGGAATAATAAAAGTAATATAATAAAAGAAGAATATAATATTATTTAAAAAGCTACGAATAATTACGAAAATATAAAGCTTCTAGCTTAGAATAACTAAAACCCGAATATAAATTTATAAGAAGTTTTATTTTATTATATATATTTTTACTTTAAATATATAATCGTCTTATAATTAGTATCTAATAATTTTATTCTAGAATTAAAGCTTAACTTTCTCCTAATAATTATTATTTCGCTTATTTTATCTTTTTAGTAAATAATAATTTTTCTTATCTTACTTCCTTTAATTTATCTTCTTTTAATTCTTTTATATCCGGTTTTATTACTAGTATAAGAATATTTTATTACTTTTATTATCTCTTATAATAAAAGTATAATTTATCTCTAAATAATTATATCTTCTTTTTTCTTATTAGATCAAATACTTCTAGTATTTTTTTTATAATTCTCTAGTATTACTTTTTAATAAAAGTATAAGCTATAACTTTATTTAAATTAAATAAGAGATTACGTTTTATAATTATTATTAGTAAGTTTTATTTTCTTTAGTATATTAGGGTATCTAATAATATACCTAGGTTATATAACTTAATAGTAATAGAAAACCGATATAAAATAATCTTATATTAATTAAATAATCTAAAAGATATCGCCTTAGGTATTATAAAATCTTAATATACTTATACTAGTTATAATTATATATCTCTCTCTTATATCTTAAGGTTTTCCTCGTTTACTTATATTCTAATAAACTAAAATAATATAATATATTAAATTTTTATTATAGATTTTATTATCTTATATAATAATAATAATAATATAATTTTAATTTTACTAGGCTTATATAATATTATCTTTTAGTTAATATCTAATACTTATATATTTTCTTTAGTAAACGTTTTATTATTAATTTGATATATAAACTTGTTAGTCTTTTATTTTTTATTTTTAATCTAGTTTTATTATTATTTTAACTTATATTATATACCTAGGAGTATAAATATATAATTATTATCGTTTTTTTCGTTTAATAATACGATTCCCTAAATTATAATAACTTCTCGCTTTTTTCTAAGTAAATCAAGTATATTAAAGTTAATATAAGTAAAATATATATTATTATTAAGTCGCGAATATTTTATATAATATAAGTATAAAATTAATCTTTATATATAATCCGATTATAATATTATATATAATATATAATATATAAGGTTTTATTATATAAGTTATTATATAACTAAAAAAAATATATTATATAATTATCTAATATTCTTATAACTATTAATCTCTTATAAGTAATATAAATATATATCGAATTTAATATATATCTTTTCCTTTAATTTTAACTCGAATTACTAGGTAAAAAGATTATATATAATCGAATTATTTTTCTCTTAGTTTTATTAAATTTTATTATTCTAAGTATTTAAGATTATCTTTTAGTTATACTAAAATTCTTTATTACTTAGGTAATAGAATTTATATAATCTAAGTTTATTTAATAGTCTAAGTAATTTATTTATTATACGAAATTATTAGTATATCTTTAGGTTTATCTTTAATTTATTAATTTTAAGGTATTAATCGTATAATATTTATAATCTCTCAAGTATAATTATATCTCTTAGTCTTTTAGTTAATAATCTTATATACCCTAATATATCCGCAAACCGGGAATTGCTAGGAATAACGTTATTCCGCTTACCGAGCGAAAGGTGCGTTTGGCGGGCGCTCTGGCGCACCTTTGGTACTATTAGCAGCGTACCTTATAATTATAGCACGCGTTTCGTAACGTTATTCCGTGCCGGTTAGCTAACCGTACCAAAGGCAGGTTACGTGACGTCGGAACGACTATTACCCTAACGGTCGAATAACCCTCCGGGTCGGACCTGTATTCGCCCGCGTCACGTGACCGGAATAACGTCGGCCCGTACGTGTTTTAATATGGTTCCCTTTTCGCAACTTATATATATATACAAATAACCACACTATATAAAAATAATTAATATATTCGTTCGATTTATATAAATTCGTTCTTATATATAATATACGTAATAATATATAAGTAGTAGTAGTAGTAGTAGTAGTAATAGTAGTAGTAGTAATATTTAAAAAAAAAAAAAGATTCGCTTAAGGTTTTCCTTAAAAAAGTTACTAAAAGCGTTAAATACGTACGATAGTTTTCTAATTATACTAAACGCGTTTAATATATTATATTTATTAATAAAAGCTTACTAAACGTACTTATACGCTTATTAATAGCGCTAGAAAACGGGATATAAGATTATTATATTTTAGTATTATTAGTACGCTTTTAATACTACTAATAACTTTCCTAGTTTGCGAATATATTTATTATATATATTAGTAATATATTTTCTTAAATCCTAGTATTTTCCCTAAAAGTTTTATATTTAATATTATCTTATAAGATTTCTTTATAGTTATAATTATAATTTATATTTCTATAATATCTCTAAAATACTTATATATTCGTTTTATTTTTTTATTTTTATTATCTCTTTTTAATTCTTTTAATTTCTTAGTTATACGATTAATTTATATAATATTAACCTTTTATTTTTTATTAAGTTTTAAGAGAAATTCCTTAACTTTTTTTATAAATAACTTTTTTATTTGTAGCTAAAGACGCTAATACTTATATCTAATAAGCTCTTTTATTTTCTTTATTAGGCGAGCTAAATTAAATTTTCTTTTATTATTTTTATTTTTAAAGTTATTACTTATATTTTTTTCTTTTAACTTTTACGCTTTTATCTCTTAGCTTATTAAAAATTTATTTTTGTTAATCTTAAGACTTAATTATTTTAGTTTTACTTTTATTATTAGTTTTATTTTATTATTAATTATATATCTTATATTTTATATATTCCTTATAATTAATATAATTTAAGTAAATATCTTTTATTACTTATAACTAAGTCGTTTTATTATTATAATATTAATATATCACTTAATTTACTCGAATATTATTACTTTCGCAAGTTATTTATATATTATTATAAAAGTAACCGAGTATTTTACTTTTATAACTTATATTATTATTTTCTTACTTAGTTAACTTTTACTTATAATATTTATTACTTTTAATAATTTATTTTATTACTTATAATTATTTTCTATTATCGCTCGAATATATTTTTATACTTTTATAAATTCCTTTTATAATTAATATTTCTTATAATTATTACTTTTTTTTACGTATTTATATATTTCTTTAATTAAATTACTTACCTAATTATAATATTATATTATTTATTCTAATACTTATATTTATATATTATATTTATATTATTCTTTTATTTTCTTAAGATACTTAATAATTTACTTAAGTAATATAAAATTTTTAACTAATAAAATTATAATAATATTATTAGTCGCGTATATTATTTTTATATTATTATTTTCGCGTAATATATTTCCTAATACTTTTATTATATTATAAGTTTTTATAATTTAAGCTTATAATATATATTAGAGTTATAATAATATCGTAATATTATTATTATTTTATAAAAAGAAAAAAAAGAAGAAAAAAAATAAAAAAAATAAAAAAATACCTAAAATAACTTATAACTTATAAAATTATTTTTTCGTATTAAAGAAATATTTATTATTATTTCTTAATTAATAAAAACCCTTAGTATTATTATTTTTATTAAGATTCTTTAATAAAAACTAAATAATACTAAGCGAAATAATAAAACAAAAAATAATAAAAAAAAATAATAAAAGTACTTATATATTAAATATAAATATTTTTTTTAATTTCTAATTTTTTTTTTTTTTTTTTCTTTCTTTAATAATTTTTTATTTTATTAGCTAATAAAATTAAAATATTTCTTTTTTATTATTATCTCTCGATTTTTTTATCTCTTTTACTCTTATTTTTAAGATATATCTATTAATTATATTTTATAGATTTTTATTATTATTTTCTCCTAAGTAATTATTATTATTATATTTTATATATATTCTTTTATCTATAATCTCGTTTTATTTATTATATACGTTTATAATCTTATATATAAATATAAGTTATTTAAGAATTATATTTTCGATTATATATTTGATATATTTTAATATAATTTTTTAGAGATAATTATTATTAAAAGAAAATTATATTAATTTAAGAATTTTTTTTTAATAAGTAAAATTATAAAATTATTATACTTTTATTTTAGTTACTTTTTTCTCGGCTTTAATAATCTTATTATAATTATTAATAGTATTATTTATAATAATAATAATAATATCTTATATTTATTTCCTTTTAGCTAATAATAAATCTTATTATATATTAATTATTAGGCTTAGATTTTTATTTTATTATATTATAATAATAAACGTAATACTAATAATTATTATATTAGTATTCTTAATAATATAATTAAGCTTAACTTTATTTTATTAGCTAATAATAATAATAATAATAATAATAATAATAATAATAATATAACTCTTATAAAAGTTATTATTCTTATATAAGCTATTATTCTTATATAAGTTATTACTTTTATATATATTATTATTCTTATATAAGTTATTACTTTCGTATAAGTCGCTAGTTTTATATAAGTTATTAATCTTATATAAGTTATCGCTCTTATATATATTATTAATCTTATATAAGTTATTATTCTTATATAAGTTATATAATATATTTCTAGTAATCTAAAGAATAATAATTTCGACTTAAGTGAAAATAATATACTTATATTTTTATTATATATTATATTTTTTTTCGCTAGCTTATTATTTATAATTAATATATCTAGTATTAAGTTTAATACCTTTTATAATAATAACTTCTTTTATAACTTTAATAATAATACTTAAGCTAATATTATATTCGGATTTTTTCTCGCTTATATTCTTTTTTTAGTTAATTCTTTTAGACTAATATTACTCGGATATCTTAATTCTTTTATATAACTTTTAATTTTTTCTTATTATATTAATTTTAGTTATATTTATTCTAGTAATTAAGATAATTATTATTATAACTCTAATAATAATAATAATAATAATAATAATAATAATAATAATAATAATATTTCTTCTAATATATATTACTTTAATTATACTTGCTAGGTATTTAATTATTTAATATAACTAATATTATATTTATTAACTTTTTTTCCTTAGTTTATAATATTAGTTTTTATTAAAATAATAATTTTATTATTAGCTTTAAGTATTTTCTTTAATTAATTAAATAAAAGTATTATTTTTTTAGTAAATTAAGAATATTTTTTCCTCGAATATTCTTTTTTATTTTATAAACGATTATTATATTATATTTAATTTCTCTTTTTTTTTTTTTTTTTTTCTTTTTTTTTTTTTTTTAATATTTAATAAAGTTTCTTTTACTAAGTAAATTAAATAAATTATATTATTTAATATTTTATTTAATTACGATAGTTATTTTTCTTTCTTTTAGTATAATAATTTTTCGCTTTTATTATTTTTATAATTCTTTTACGCGCTTTAATTATAATCTTATATATTTTCGTTTTTTATTTTTATTAATATTATTATTATTATTACTCCTAATAATATTTCTTATATTTTCCTTAGATATACTTTTATTTTTATTATTAGGATTTATTTTTATTAGTTCTTAAATTCTTTTATATTTCTTAAAAGTTTTTAGTTTATTACTTGTAAATATTTCTTTTAATTATATTTTATTTAATTTTTTACGAAAATATATTTTTTTCTCTTAAATCGCTTTTATTATCTAAAACGATTTTATTTACTTAAACTCGAGTTTTACTCTTAATAATATATTAACTTCTTATAATATATTATATAATAAAACTAAGTCTTTAACTTTAATTTCTTTTACTCGAATTCTTTTTAATTAATCGAATTTATTTTTCCTACGAATTTTTATCTTTTATTATTTTATTATAACTTTCTTTAAATTTTTATCTCGAATTTAAATTTACTTAGCTTATATAATTAAAAGGTCGTTTATATCTCGAATTATTTTTTAATCGAGGATTCTTTAGGTTAAAACTTTAGCTTTAATAAAAAATATAACTTTAGATTTATAATTTAAATAAAATAATATTATATTTATTATTATTTTTATTATTACTCGATTAACTAATAAGATTATATATAAGTTATTTACTTACTTATTAAGTCTTTTATTTGTTATTTTTACTAAGATATTTATAATTAATTTATATCTTTTTTTAATTATTTTATTTACTAGAGGATAATATATAAAAATTATAACTCGCTTAATTTTATATTTTTTTGTTAGCTTTTATAATTAACTTTTATTCTTAGGCCTTTTATTAATAATTAATTTACTAAAAAGCTTATATTTATAAATTATATTTTCCTAAAGAAATTTTATAATAATATCTAATATAATATTTCTTAGTATTTTTATTTCCGGTTATTTTAATAAATTATCTTAAGTAATTATAAGAAATTTATATTCTCTTACTTAAGGTATATAAATTATATTTAATCTTATTTTATATTATAATATACTTATTTATATAAGATATAATAATTCTTTTATCCGAGTATTATCCTAAAATTAATATATAATATAAATAATAATATATTATTTTATATTTTTATAATAAAAGTCCTAGAAATATCTTTTTATTATCTTTTAATATATACTTTTATACCTTTTATATTTTATTTTATTATATAAGTTTTATAGAATCTTTTATTTTTTTACCTTAGAATTTATTATACGCTTTTATAAAAGACTTTTATTTATTTTACGAAAAAGTATTTTTCTTTATATTATATAATTTAAAGCTTATATCTTAAATTATTAGAAGTTTATTATATATACTTATAAAAGTTTACGGAATATTATAAGATATTTTATAATTAATTAAAAGTTTAAGTTTTATTTTTTTTCTAGGAAATTATTATTCTTAGTCTTAGCTTATATTAATTATATATTAATCTTCTTATATTTTATTACTTGAAAACTTCTTATATAAGTATTAATAAAATTATTAATATTTTTCTTTTATTTTTCTTTTATTATTTCTCTTTTAATATACGACTTTTATAATAATTTATTTGCGGTTATATATTTATTACTAGGTATATACTTAACTTTAAAATCGAATAATTTAATTTAAGTTAATTATCGTATTATTAATACTCTTAGTAAATTTATAATTAATTAATTTAATTATATTATTAATACGATTATATTTATTTCTAATAAAAAGTAAATATTATATAAATAATTATATATTTTCTTTAATATTTTAAAAACTCTTTTATATTCGCGCTTAATAATATTATAATTTTATTTACTTTTATTTTATATCTTATTATTATAATAAATTAAGTATTTTCGCTTTTTAGTATTTAATTATATAAGTATTATCCCTTAACTTTTTAGGCTTATATTTATAGCTAAAATAATTAATAATACCTTAATTAATATATTTAATTATATAAGTATTAGAACTATTATAAATATTATTTTAAGCGTATTTATTATTAATTTTTATTTTTTTTATTAATCGAATTTTATATTTTTCTTAAGTAACTTATATATTAGCTCGATTATAATAGTAAAACCTTTAATTTAAATCTTATAATAAATATAAACCCTAAGGAAAACTCTTATATTTATAAGATATATATAACTTAATTAATTAATAACCTTTAATATCTTTTTATTATCTAATAATCTTTTTTCTATTATATATATAAATCTTATAATTTTAATTCTAGTTATATTAAATTATAATTTAGCTTTAATTATAATACTTATACGCTTAATATTTACTAATATTTAATTAAAATTTATTAAGTATTCTTATACGAATTTTTATATCCTTAGGTATATTTTTTTATTCTTATATTTTATTCTTAGACTAAATATAAGTATATTATCTATAAAAATCCTCGTATATATAAGAATATAATCTACTAAAATAATAAAACTCGCTTATATAAATTAAGAAATTAAGTTTATTTTTCCTTAAATTATTATAATATAATATAATAATCCTAAAAGGATTATAATAGCTATAATATTCTTATTATTCGGATATATTCTTAATTAATTATATCTAAAGTAAAAATTAATTATTAATATAATTTAATATTTCGCGAAATCTTTAGAAATCTTATTAATATTTGATAATATATTAGCGTTTTATATTATTATAATATTATATTTTATTATAATATTTATTATCTTATATTTCTTGTTTTTCTTTTTTACTAGAAATTATTAATTTTAGTATAAGTTATAATAATATTCGAGTATATTTATATTTAGTTTATCCTTAAGTATTTAAATAATTTTATCTTATAGATATTTTAGTATAAGAAAGCTAAGAGTTTATTATATTTTATAGAATATAATTCGAATTTCTTATAAGAAGATAATTTCTTTTTTAATTTTCTTATATTTTATAAAATTAAACGCGATTATTTTCTTATATTAAAATAATAATTTTTTTAATATTATTTTTTTTATTAGAAATAACTTTTCTCTAATTATTATAATCTTTAGTTTTTTTTTTATAAGTTTTTTCTTATATTAAATATCTAAAAACTTTAGGATTAATTATTAATTAAATATATTAGTAAGTTTTATTAGGTTTTATTATTACTTTTTAATTATTATTTTCGCTTTTTAATTTTTTCTTTTTCTAGGTATTAAGTTATTTAATAACTTTTCTTTTATAAGTATAATTTTATTAGCTTTTCTTTTATAAGCCTTAAAAATACTAATAATAAGAAATATATATTTCGCTTAAAATAAATTAATTAAACTCGACTTTTAAGATAATACTTAATATTTCTTTAATTTATTTATAATTATAAAAAAAATATATATTAATTTATTATTTTTTATTAAAAAATAATTTTCTTTATTAAGCGAATTAAATATTTTAATATTAAAACTTTTAATTATAGCTAAGTCTTTTAGCTTACTAGGATTATTTTTTACTTTAACTTTAGTTATTTATTTTCTAGAAATATAATCGCTTTCTTATAAGAGTTAATTATATCTTTTACTCTTATAATTATTTACTAGGTTTTATTATTATTAATAATTATAATATACTAGAATTTCTTCTTATACGAAAATAATAAAAAACTTATAATAATAAAAGATTACCCTAAAATAATTTTATTTATTAATTTTTTTATTATAAAAAAATATTTTATTATTATTATTCTTTTAATTTATATAATTATATTTTTATAAACTCTTATAAAAGATTATTATTTTTTATTATATCTTATTATTCTTATACGCGAGTTTAATCGAATTAATAATTTAGTTTATTTTATTACTTTTATATTAAAAATATTAGCTTTCGAATAATAATTAATTAATATATATAATTTTATACTTTTAATTTTTACTTAAATCCTTAGGGTTTTCTAAAGTTATAAATATTTTATATCTTTTACTTATATTATTAATACTTTTATACCTATAATAAATATTAATTTCTTATTAGCTTTTAGTTTTTTTTTTATTTATTTTTTAGTTTTCTTAATTATAAAAAATATATTTTTAAATAATAACTTTTAAAAGAAATTAAAATAAATAATAATTTTCCTTTTAGTTATTTTATTTAGTTTATTATTAAAGATTTTATCTAATAACTTAGCTAAGTTTATATATTTTTTTAGGATATTAAAATATTTATTAATTTTTCTAGTTATACGCGATTTTATCTTATATAATTTTTTTATTTATTTTTTATTAATATTTATTTCTTTAATTTTTTTATCTAGTATTTTTTTTATAATAATTTTTTTTTATTCTTTTATTCTTAGAAGCTTTAATATAATAAGTTTTTTTTCTTTTATTACTCGGTTATTAAATATCTTCCTTAGGTTTATTTATATCTTTTTATTTTTCTTTTTAATTTTATCTTTTATTATTATTATAAATATTAAATCTTTTTTTTCTAGCTTATTCTTAGAGTCTTTTAGTTTTATTACTCTTAAGATATTAATACTCGCTATTTATATAAGCGTTAAATTTAATTTATATATCTTAATAAATATATTATTTAAGTTAATAATATCTTACTTTAATAATTAATTTTTTTTTTACGTTTATTAAATAAACTTGTAAGCTTTTATTTCTTATAAAATAAACGCTCGGCTTTTATTTTTACTTATTTTTCTAAAAAAAAAATACTTTTATTTCTTATATATATAATTTCTTTTAATATTAATAAAATAATTTAAGTATTTTCTATAAAAATATTTTATCTTTAAATAATAAAAGTAATTCTTATATAATCCGAGTATAATATTTATCACGTATATTCTTATAATAAATATATTTCCTAGTAATAGTTTTTCTTAAGATAATATATTCGCGTTAATATAACTAATATTTTTAATAAAATAAACGTTAGATAAATTTCTCTTACTAAGCGAGTTAAATTATTATTTATTCGGCTTTCTTACGTTTATTATTATACGTATTAATAATACTAAAGCTTTAAAAGCGTCTATTAAATCTTCTAAGGCTTTTATTATTAGCGTATTACGCGCTTTTATTACTAATATATTTATTTATACTTTCGTATATTATACTAGGGTTATATAATTTAGCCGATCTATTAACTTACTTAGTTTTATTTATTTTTATAAATCTTCTAAGAATTCTCAAATTATTTTATTTAATATATAAATCTTTATTATTATTTTTATTATTAAATTAAATTTTATTATTATAAGTTTATCGATTTTTATTTTTTTTTTTTTAATTATTTTTTCTCTTATATTTTTTAGAAGTTTATTTAAAAATTAAATATCTTGTATATATTTTTTAAGTTATTTCTTACTAATAAATACTATAAAAATCGCTATATATTATCAGATATATTATCGTATATTATTTTCTTTTATTTTTCTTTTATTCTTAAGTATTTCTAAAAAAAACCTCGAGTTTATTTATTAATATATATCTTAAGCCTTAAACTTATTAAGTAATATATCTTTTAAACCCTTTTATAATAGTCGCTTTTTATTTACTTAGGTATAATTTTTATATATTATTTTATTATTATCGTATAATAATAAAATAATCTTTTAATCTTTTATAAGTCTTAAAACCTAATATTATTATATTAATTATTATATCTTTCTAAGAATTTTATAATATTTATATTCTTAAAATATAAAATCCTTAGTATACCTAGAATCGGTATTAATATTAAACAATTAAATATAAGTTCGATTATTTTAATAATTAAATCTCTTAGAATAATATTATTATCTCTAGTATTTAATATTTTTAATTCTCTTACTATTAACTTTACTTATATAACTCTTTTAATTAATATTTTTTTAAAAGATATATAATTTATTAGTAAAATAAAATTAAATTAAGTAATTTATAAAGATATATATATTATTATAAGAAATAATAAATATATCTCTTATATTATTTTTTTAAATTACTTTTATAATTTTCCTTTAATCGTTTATTTATTTATTTTAATTATCTTTTTATCTTTAGTAATAAAAAACTTTTTCTTTCGTATATATTTCTTAATTTACTTTTTACTTATATTTATTTTTCCTAATATTATATTATTTCGTTATTATAATATCTTATATTATTATAATATAATTTAACTTTTATTCTTTTACTTATATACTCGCGTAAGATTATAATAATTTTCTATAATATTTGTTATATCTCTTTAATAATTTATATACTCGTATAAATAATTATAATAATTTATTTTTCTTATAATATAACTATTATTTAACTTAAGGAAATTATATTATTAATTATATTTCTTATATAAGTTACTAATATAATAAAATATAATATATATTATTAAGTATAATATAATAAATAAATAACTAAAAGGGAATAATAAAAGTAATATAATAAAAGAAAAATATAATATTATTTAAAAGATTATAAATAACTATAAAAATATAAAGCCTTCGGCTCGGAATAACTAAAACCCGAATATAAATTTATAAGGAGTTTTATTCTATTATAATATAACTTATAAAAACTTATATATTATATAATATAAATAAAAATATATTTTATTTTAATTTAAGAATTAATTTAATTTAAAAATTAATTTAGTTTAAGAATTAATTTAATTTAAGATTTAATTTAGGAATTAATTTAATTTAGGAATTAGTTTAGTTTAAGAACTAAATTATTAATTTAAACTTTAAGTAAAAGTTTAAGATTCTAAATAATAATAATATAAGATAATAATTTTATTTTTATAGTTTTTATTAATTTATTTAAATATAAACTTTTATTTAAAGTTTAAATTATTATTTTTATTTTTAGTTCTTAGTTTTTAAACTAAATTAATTCTTAAATTAAATTAATTCCTAAATTAAACTAAAATATATCTTTATTTATATTATATAATATATAAGTTTTATAAGTTATATATAACTTTTTAAATATAATTTAAATATATTTTATATATAATAAAATTATAAAACTTATAAGCTAGGTTATAAAATTCTAATTTACTTATAAGTTAAGTTTTTATATTATAACCCGCTTATAAAGTAACTTATAACTAGGTTTTTATAAGTTAATAGGTTATTACTTTTTATTTTATAAATTAATATAATCTTAAAAAAATCTTAAAAAAATCTTAATATTAAAATTATTCTAATAAATAATTATTTTAGCCTAAAAAAAAACTTATATAATTTAACTCTAAAAATTTATATATAAGATTATACCTGGTTTTTTTTTTAGATTTATAAGGAAAATTCGTATCACGTGATATAAATTTTATTATATATATTATTATTTTATTATATATATTAGTATTTATAATTATATATAATAATATTAATAATTATATATAATAATATTAAATTATATATAATATTATTTATATTTTTATTAACTTATTAAATTATAAATATTATATTCTAGAAATAATTATAATAAAAAGTATTTTTATTACTTTTAATAACCTTAATTTAAATATTATTAGACTTTTACTTAAACTTAACTTTTAAGCTTAATAAGCTTTTAGTTATAAATAAGCTTAATTAATTAATAAACTTAATATATTTAATCTTTTATAGTTTTTTAATAAAATTATTTACTAATATTTTATTAGTTAAAATAAATATTATATTAATATATTTTTACTTATAAAGATTATAAATATAATAATAATATATATTAATATACTTAGATTATTTATAAAAATATAAGTTTTTAACTAAAGTTATAATTTCTTATTTATTATTACTAGGTTATCTCTATTATTACTAATATTTACTAATATCTTATATCTTAATAATACTTATATTATTTATTAGCTTATTTTTATTATATTTAATACTTAATATTATTATTAATTATTATTTTTTATTCTCCTAGTAAATAAGTTTATTATAAAATATTCTAATATATCTAAAGATATTCTTTTAATTATTCTTTTAGTTTATATTAAGATTAAAGTAAAATATTAGTTTTTCTCTTAGTTATATAAGATAATCTTAATTTATCTTATTAGTTTTTCTCTTAGTTATATAAGATAATCTTAATTTATCTTTAGGTAAATTAAATAAGATTTTATAATAATTATAATAAAGTTAATATTAGATAATTAATATTAGATATTATTTTATTTCTTTTATAATAATCAAATAATATTTACTTAGATCTCTTATATATTAGCGTAAGGATTTAAGTACCTAAGTTATATTTAAATATATATAAGTTATATTTAAATATATATAAGTTATAATATATATATAACTTCTTATTTATTATTAATAGATAATCTTATTAATTTATTAATCCTTAGATTATAAGAGTTATAAGTTATTTATATTTATAATCGAAATTATTTTCTTTTTATAAGTAATATTATATTAGGGTTATATACTCGATTTTATTACTTTCTTTGCTTTTATAAGGAGTTATTATTATCTTAGGTACTATTACGTGAGGGCTTTACAAGTACTTTTTAAGCGCTCTAGGAATTATATACTATTATTTATACTTTATTATTATAATTAATTAACTACTTTTTTTGCCTCCTACTTTTATAATTATTAATTCGATTACTAAATATACTTTGTACGTAATTATATATATTATATTAGTTACTAGTTACGTTTATAATACTATAAATTCGGATACGCCCTAATATTTATCGTCTTATTATAATATAAGAAATATTAAATCTTTTTAATATCTTTTAAAAATATTAAGATTAATATAATAATTAATATAAGATAATTTTAAAAGAAAGTTAAAACTTATATAAGTAAAATTTAATAATTAACTTATTTAATTAACTTAACTAAGAAGTTATAATATTAAAATTATTATATTCTAATTAATATATATTATTATATTATAATATTTATCTAAGTATTATATTAAGCTTATAATTATTAAGAATACTAATAATTATCTTACGTAAAATATTATTATATTATAAAATAATATAATTTTATTATAAGTATATAATAAAAGTAGAAAAGGTTTTATTATAAGTATATAATAAAAGTAGAAAAGGTTTCGTTATAAGTATATAATAAAAATAAAAAAGATTTTATTATAAGTATATAATAAAAATAGAAATAATTTCGTTATAATTATATAATAAAAATAAAACAGGTTTTATTATAAGTATATAATAAAAGTAGAAATAATTTTATTATAATTATATAATAAAAGTAGAAAAAAGATATAAATATCTCTTCTAGATTAAATTTTTAAACTAATTTACTAATAAACTTAAGTACGATTTTAATTTTATCTTATTTATCTAAAGAAGCTTAGGATAATTAAGAGACTCTTTAGTCTTAAACTTATCTTAGCTTTATTACCTTTTTTTCTAAATATTAATAGCTAATTATTATAATTATTTCTAAGTTTTTTTTATAATAAAAATTAGAATATTATTATTATCTAGAACCGGAAATATCTAGTAATATTTAATAAATTCTTATTAGAAAATATATTTCTAGAAAAGCTTAAGCGTAATATATTATAATATAATTATAATCGCCTTATTATATAACTAGCAAAATAATTTATTATCTTAGTATAATCGGTTTAAACTCTAGTAATAACCCTAGAGAATATTTATTATATCTCTTACGGTCTTATAATAAGCCTTATTACTAGATATTATTACTAGAATATTAATAAATTAGATTATTAGATACTTATAATAAAAAGGAATAAAATTAGTTTAAATCTTATTCTAAGTAAAAATTTCGTTTCCCTTAATTTCTTTTTGTAAAAGTTAAAAAATATTTTTACGAAAACGTTAGAAATAAATATAAGCTAAGAGAATTAGAAAAGCGTAAGTTATTATCTTATAATTCGTATATTAAGAGAAAAAACAGGATATATTATTAAGTAACTAATTATTATTTCAGATACTTTTAGTCTTAGTATTTATACTAAGTAACTTATAATCGTAAATAATAATATCCCGATTAATATTATTCTCGAATTATAATTAGTTTTAGTTAATAATAAGTAAAAACTAATTATATCTTACTTACTAGATAATAATCTTAAAGCTAAGCTCTCTCTTAATAATATTATTACTAGAAAAGCGATTATAATACTAGATTATTAGGTATTACTTAAGATAGTTTTATCTAAAAAAGCTTTATAAATACTTAAGAATATTATATATTAATCGCGTTTACTTATTTTAGATATTTTCCTAAGAGCTAATTAAAATAATTATCTTAAACGCGAAATAAAACTTATATATATTCCTTAAAATAAAATCTAGCTAGTAAATAATTATAATTACTTATATAAACGAAAAGAAAATAAAAGATTATAAAATTAGGATTAATTTTATAAGATAGCAAATAAGAAAACCCTTAAGTAAATATTTATTAATCTAATACTTAAATCGAATTTCGAATAACTTTTACTAAGAAAAGTTATTATTAGTAATATAATAGTTTTTCGACTTAATAATTATATTAGAAATCTTATCCTAAGATTATCGATCTTTTTATTTCTTAGAAGAGGTTATAAACGCCTAAAATACGATATTAAAAGTAAGCTTAAAGATAACTAGATTATTAAAAAGCTAGATATTAAATACGTTAAATATCTCTTTCTCAACTACGTATATCTAGAAAAATATAAGATTAATAAGCTAGAATACTAATTTCTTATTTAGTACGTAGATAATATTAGATATATCTTATAAAAGACGAATTAAGTAAAACTAAGCTTAGCCTAGGAAAGACTCTTATTTTATAAGCTATTTAATATACTTTTATAAATAATAACATTTTAGGAGATAAACCTAAGGCTTAATATAACTCTTATTAAAATCTCGTTTTTTAGGCCGAGCTTTTAGGTATTATTTTATTATAATATCCGAGTATAAATTAGAGAAAAATAAATACTTGCGATAAAATATCGAATCGAGAGTATTTTTATAACTCTAAATCGTAAAAGCTAGGTTTTTTATACTCTTAAACTAGAGTTTATACTTTTTACTTATAATAATAAGAAAAAATAAGCCGAATTATTATAAGTTTAAAGATATATCCTAAGGAAACTCGATAATCGATTACTAAATAATATTAAGATATTCTGATTATATAATATAATTAAAATATAATAAGTATTTATTATCTCTAGGGCTTACTTTTATTTTAGTCTTATAAGTACTAGTATTTAACTAGTATATTTAATACTTATTAGGGAGATAATAAAGCGAGTTACTTAGGATATAAGTATTAATATTCTTTTATATAATCTTATTTATAAAATACTTTATTTACTTACTTATAAGAAGCGTCGACTTTAATTCGAGATACTAGAAAAAAGGGAAGAAGATATATATCTAATAATTACGAATATTATAAGTTTTCCTAATAAAAAGATAAGAGATTTAGTAAAAAGATAAGATTTATTAATAAAGTTTCTAATTGTTATCCTTATACTTAAAAGTCTAATCTAAATAAATATTAGAATTTATCTAATAATTTATTTATATTATAAGAATATAAAAAAATAAAGTCTTAAAAATAATAAGTAAGGTTAAGAGATATATTATATTATTAATATTAAACGAGATTTCTAGTATTACTTAAGATAATTTCTTAGTATAAAGATAAATATAATAAGACGAGAAAGTAAGATTAATCGTCCTAGAAAATATCTTTAATAAAGAATCGATAAGAGGAAATATATATTAGGTAATTCCTTAGTTAATTAAAGGTATTATAACTCCTAATCTAATATTATTTAGAAAAAAAAAGAGATAATATAAAAGGTTATAAGTTATAGATAACTAGTTATATTACTCGTTTAACTTATTAATATATTTTATAAGCTAAAAGTAATAATTCTCGTTCGAGTACTTATAAAGCTTATATTATATATAATATAAAATCTTTATAAAAGTAATAAGATTAGGGAAAACGAAAAGATTAAGCTAAGTAATAAGTAATAATTATTTATAAGCCGGGTTCGGAGTTATATCCTTTTTATTATAGCTAGCGTATTTTATATTCGGGAATATAAAAGATAATCTAGGTTAGTATAAATATAAGAAGTATAAAAGACGAATATATTATAAAAATAAGATTATTAATATTAAGCGTAAATAAAATAGTTAGGGACTAACTTTTTATATTCGTAGTATTTATTTAAAAAAGTATTAAGTAAGAGGAGAAACTTAGTTATCGAAAATATTATTAGATAACTAAATTAAAAGGATAATAGCTTTTAGAGTTATTTCGAGCGATATTTAATTAGAAAAATAAGATAATAAAAGAAATAAAAAATATCACGTAATAACTAGGAAACTTATTATTACTAGAAAAAGAGAAAAAGAAGATAATAAACTAGTTATTAGATTAATTAATTTAAGGGAAAAATCTCTTAAACGAGACGTAATCGAGTTAACTTTTTATCCTTATAATTAGTTATAACTAATATTACGATAGTTTTATTTTATTTATTATATAAGAAACGAATTAGTCGAGAGTATTACGATAAATAAAAGTATTAGAAAGAATAAAAATAAGCTTAGGCCTCGAGAATATATTCTATTATTTATAGATTATAATACTAGGAATCGTAGGACTAGGTTATTATATATAAATTAATATTAATATTCGTAAATAAATAAAAAACCTGATTATTATTTATCAGTTAACGAAAATATCTATTAAGCTAATAAAACTAATACTAAATAAAAATATCTAATAATATAACTTAACTTTCTAGAATTAATATCGTATCTTAGACTTCTTATAATTTAAAGTATATATTATCGCAGATAAAAAGTATTAAAAGAATTAAATAATAATATAAGTAGAAAGAAAATACTTAGTTTAAAAAAAAAGAGATTTATATTTAGTTATATTAATATAACTAAATTAGCTAGTAATAATTCGGGAATTAATATAAAGATTCCTAGAGTATAAATAATAAGAAATATTACGTAAGAAATATAATATAAAAGAGTTATTAATATATTATATAAAAAGGCTAATAAAGTTTAAAATACTTGATTAATTAAGTTAAATAATAATATAAAAGTAAAATAAATAATTATAAATACTAGGAGCTAGTAATATTATTATAATCCCTAGGCTTTTTCTAATCTTTTAACTTTCTAGTTAAAAATAAAATAAAGTTACTAGAGATAAAATTAACTTAATAAAGCTTAGAATTTATACTTATAATAAAATTAATAAAATTAAGGAGACTCGAGGGCGAAATATAATAATAAGGGTTTATAAGACTAATAATAAGTATTTTTTTCTTAAGAATAAGATTTAAGATAATCTTTTTTATAATAATATAAAAATATATAACCTAGGGAAATATCTTTATTATTAAGATAATTACCTAAGATAAATAAAAGGCTCCGAGGTAAGTTATCTTATAATTAGTTATTCTTATATTATTAGAAAAATAAAAAGAAAGATCCTTACTAAAAAGATATAACTCTTAAAAAAAAAGCGAGAATATTTATATTAAATACCTAGATAAATTAATAAATACTTAGCTAGGCTTAGAGAATATTATTTAGTTATATAAATAAGATATATAACTTGTAATAAATATAATAGAGAATATATATACGATTATTAATTTCGTAAGATTAAATAAAGCCTTATTTTATAAGAAACTTATATAATAAATCTTCTTAGCTACTAGTAGCTAAGTCTTATAGCTAAACGAAAAAGAAGTAAAACTCGTATATATAAATATTTTATAAGATAAAAGAGAATATTTTATTATACTTAGCTAAGGCTTTCTTATAATATTAGACTAAATACTTAAAAAAGAAAAGACGTATCTTAGGAAGTAAGTTATTATTAGTAATATAATATAAGAAAAGAATAATAAAAGATAAGATACTAGAAATCTAATCTTATAATAAAAATTTATCAAGAAAAACTAAGAGTTATTATTAATATTATACCCTAAAAATATTATTAAAAAAAAATCGTATAATTGTCCGAACCTTAATAAGTAATAATCGTATTATTATAATCTTATCTTTCTTCTAATATAATATTTCTAATTATAATAAACGTTTTACGAATAATATTATTTAATCCGATAACTTAGTATAAGTTTATTTAGGGATTATTTATATTATTATAAGATTTAGTATTAGCTAAAAGTATAATAAGAGTTTATTATCGTTTAAGGTTTTAGATAATTCGCGTTCTCGTTTACGTTTTCGATTATAAGATATAAATATAATATATATAAGTTTTAATAAAATATATTAAGAGTCGAATAAGAACTAGCCCTAAGAAGATATAAGAAGAAGAGATAATATCTTATTAATCTTATTTAATTATAAGAATAAAACCTAGAATTACTTGCTTATATTAAGAAAGTATTAATAAAATAAAAGAAAGTTATTATTACGCTTATATTTCGGTTTCTTATAAATAAGCGTTATTATTTCTTTTATAAGCTATAAATAATTAGAAAATATAATAAATCGAGAAAGATATTATAAATCTTAGTATATCTAAGCGAAATTATAAAACGTATCTTAAGTAAAATTAATTAGTCGAAAATATAAATAATTAAAAGAAAAAGAAAGTATAAGTAGATATTTTATATTATAAGATTATATAATAATTAATCGAATAAGGCTTATACTTATTAATCTCGTTTATTTTTCTAAGGATACTTATTACTAGTTTATTTCTAAATAAGTTTTATATTTTATATTTGGTCTTAGTAATACTTAGGATTCTTATTAGCTTATTTCTAAACGGTTTTATATTTTATATTTAGTAATACTTAGGATTCCTACTAGCTTACTTCTAAATAGTTTTATATTTTATATTTGATAATACTTAGGATTCCTACTAGCTTACTTTTAAACGATTTTATATTTTATATTTGGTCTTAGTAATACTTAGGATTTTATTAGGAATTAATATACTAGCGTTTTTAACTAAGATATATTTCTTGCTATAAACTAATTTATTAGTAATTAAGTTCTTAGTAGCTAATATATCTTTCTTTTTATAAGCGACAAAGATATTATTATAATAATAAAACCCTAAGATTATAATTATTCGAGAAAATAATAATATATTTAGAGTATTTAATATACGATAATTATTTTCGCGTTTTTTTTTATATTAGCTTTTTTATAACTATAAGAAACTTTATATTCTCTTAGTATTTTACGTCTATAATCGCTTTTATTATTATTATCTCGTTTTTTATCTTTTTTTTAAAACTTTTATAGTCTTTTTTATCTTCGCCTTCTCGCTTCTGTAGGATATAAATATTATTACTTAAGATGGTAAGACTTATTATAATTAGGTTAGTTAGATAAATAATATTATATTTAAGAGTTTAAAGCTAATATTTTATTTTCTTAGTTTCTATAAGATATAAATATTATTACTTAAGATAATAGAATTTATTATAATTAGGTTAATTAGATAAATAATATTATATTTAAGAGTTTAAAGCTATTATATTTAAGAGTTTAAAGCTAGTATTTTATCTCCTTAGCCTTTATAAGATATAAATATTATTACTTAAGATAATAAAACTTATTATAATTAGATTAATATAAATAAATAATATTATATTTAAGAGTTTAAAGCTATTATATTTAAGAGTTTAAAGCTAATATTTTATTTCCTTAGCCTCCGTAGGGTATAAATACTATTACTTAAGATAATAGGACTTATTATAATTAGGTTAATATAAATAAATAATATTATATTTAAGAGTTTAAAGCTAATATCTTACCTAATAAAAAAAAAATTATAAAAACCGCTCCTAGGTATATTTAGATTTCGAGTTAAAAGTATTAGCTAGCTAATATAATAAGTATAATTTATTTAATAAGAAAGTATAGCTAACTAGCTAGTAAGGCGAGTACGATTTACGTAACTAAAAAGAGAATACCTTTAAACTTTATTTTATTATAATATATAATTAATATTAAAATATTATTAATATAAGACTTATAAAGCTTATAATTAAATTTATTATATTATAGCGAGATTATTTATATATCCCTAAGTATACTAAATAAATTATCTTCGTTTATTATTTTATAAGCGTTCGTAATTAACTAGGTTATATTTATTATTATAAGAGTCTGATAAATAATTGTTATTATTAAATAACTTATTTAATTATAACTTATACTTAGTTCCTAAGCTATAAGCTAAGTATATAATTTTTTCGCTAAGGGGTCGGGTTATAAGCTTCTTAGATAATATATTATCGATTATCTTAAGCTTCTTAGATAAGAAAAACGTAATAAAAGCGAAAATAAAAGTAAATCTCTTTTAAGAAATAAAAGAGATATAATTAACGTTTATAATTACTAAGATATTAGAAATAAAAAAAGTAAACGAGGGTTATAATACTAATAGCTAAATAACTTAGATTAATTTAAATTTATTTCTAGTTTATATACGATTATATAAGTTAGTATATTAGATCTTATTAAGAGAAAGGATTATACTTATTATTTGTAATTATACGTATTATTAATTCTCCTAAGAAATCGAATCTTAGGATATCGCAAATAACTTTCTTAAGCTAATTTAAAAGTTAATATATAATAATAATAATAAAGAGGAAAAATATATTTATTATCTAGATTATTTTCTCGCGTTAATAAGTAAATATAATAAAAGTAAAAAAATAAGCTTTTTCTAGCTAGAATTAATAGTTTACGATACTAGTAGGTTTACTAAAAGTAAGGTTTAATATTACGATAACCGAAATTTCTTTGGATTTATTTATTTTAATTAAAGGTTTATAAGATTTTAGGTTTATAAAATAATTATATTATAATTTTATTATATACTTATAACTAAATATATATATTAGGAAATAATAATATAAGATTTTGTTATACGCTTATAACTAAATATATATATTAGGAAATAATAATATAAGATTTTATTATACGCTTATAATAAAATATATATATATATAATAAGACTAAGGTAATAATTATACGAGTAATTATTAAATTATAATATATACGACACGTACGATATATATAACATAAAAGTATACGATACGAAAGTATACGATACGAAAGTATATAATACGAAAATATATAATATAAAAGCGTACGACACGAAAAAGATAATATTACTAGAAAGGAAGATTTATATATATTAATAAGAAATATTAACGCGAATAAGAAAGATCGTTATAATAATATATAATATTAAGTATAAGGATTAGCTTATTTATTTTTTCCTTATTATTATATTTATTTAATATAAATAAACGCTAACGCCTAGGATATCTGCGAGAATATAATAACTAATATATTAAATTCTAATTTTTATTTATCTTATATATTAAACTTTACTTTCTAGTATATTTATTATAGGTTTAAGTAATATCCTTTAATTATCTTATATCTTAACGTTTACGTCTTAGGTATTAGTAATAATCTTATTACTCTTAGCTTAATTATTAATAGTAACTCTCTTACCCTTAGCTTAGTTATTAGTAATAGCTCTCTTACTCTTAATTATCTCGCTTAGTTCGATCTCTTTTATAACCTTTAATCTCTTAAGTAATAATTAACCGTAAGTTATTAAGTTAATATAATAAAAAGTAAAAAGTAAATCGCCTTATATAAGATACTTAAGAATATTAGTCTCTAATAAGATATATAACTAGTTAATACCTAGTAATATATCTTAGACGATACTAATAATAACTATAAACTTTTAGTTACTAAAAATATATATTCTAGAAGATATTAGAGCTTAGGGTAATATTAAAGCTAGGAACTTACTTATAAATCTAGCTAATATAAAATAAGATAATAATATCTTTACTAAAGATAATAATAAGTATTATTAATAACTTAAGTTTATAAATAATCTTGTGAAAGCTTTATAGCTTTATCTTAATCTACTTAGTAAGATATTTAATAATAATAAAAGTGTAACTATAACTAATACTTAGTCTTAGTATAATTTATTTTTAAAGATTTTATAAAAACGCTTATATCTAAGGTTTTTTTCTTCTTTTTATTATAATAAATAAGCTTCTTATAAAGAATTATAAAAGAATATATATTATAATAATATAAGATATATTTCTAGACGATAAAATAAGAAGTTATATTAATATAAGTATACTAACTAAAATAGCTATATAAGTTACGAAGCTAACTAGGTAAGCTTAGATCTTTTATTAAATTAAAAGCTTTTTATATATATATAATATTTCGTTTAATAATAATAATACGAATCTTAGTACTAAGAGCGATTAAAACTTATATTACGCTAAATCTAAATAACTTAATAAAAAAGAATTTTATTATTATATTAATCTTTTTAATATTTAAATAAATAATATTATTTTTATTAGATTTACAAATAATAATATCTTATATTATTAGCCGATCTTAGAACGTAAAGATTAGGTTATAAACGATAATAAAGATTAGCTTAGGAGTAAGATAAGTAACCTAGGCTTTAATACGAATAATAAGCTATTTTATTAGATTGATAATAAAGATCTTAGTCTTACTTTTAAACTTAGTAATAATAATAACTTTTATAATTATAGTAATAGCTTTACTAGCTTTTTTATCTTACTTATTCTTAATAACCTTTTTATCGTTTTTCTTATTATTTTTCTTATTTATATTTATATTATCGGTTTTTTCCTCGGATTTTATTTTTATTATATTCTTAGATATCTTGTTTTTTATAATTATTTTCGTATCTAGCTTAATAAAATTATCTATTAACTCGATTAATTTACTAGATAAGTTAGTTTACTTATAAGAGGTTATAATTATATTAGTAGATAAAAGATTAGTTTTAATAATCAGACTAGCTTAAAAGAAATCTTTAGCTTAGATAAAAGCGAAAAATTAAGAGAAAGTAAAAGATTAAGGGAAAGTAATAATAATAATACTAAATTAAGATTAAGGGATAATCTAGGTTATATCTTAATAGTTTATAATTATAATAATAAAGCTTAATAGATTATATACGCGAGTATCTTATATATCTAGGATTATCTTATTTATTAGAAAGTCGATAATATTCTAATAAAATTAATTAAGTTTTATTAGAAGAATAATATTAAGAGAAAAAGTTTAATTTACTTTTTTAGTAATAATATTTTCGCTCGAACTTATAAGAATCTAGTTTTAGCTAGATATTATATTATAATTAAGATTAAGAGTAAGAGGAATTAAATTAGTTTTATAAACTTATAAAGCGTTTATAATATTATATATATATATTAAATAAAAAGTATAAGAATAATATAAAAATAAAAATATTAATAATTCGTATAATTAATTATTTATATTTAGTTATATATATATAACTAAACTAAGTTATTAATATTACGTGTTACTAAGATATTATAATTCGGTTATAATATAATAAATTATAACACGTTAATATAATAAATTATAATATATAATATTAATACGAGATAAGAAATTAATATTCCTAGTTATTATATATAAAATAATCGTATTTAATTATAAGTATATAACTAAATATAAATTAACTAACTTATATATCTCTTAAGATTATCGAAATAATTATTAACTCTTATTATATTTATATTAGTAAGAGTTCTTGATTATTAATATATAAGTCTAATTTAGTCTTATTATTTTTCTTAAGGTTTAATTTAACTAAAGTAGCTTTTAAACGTCTTTAATCGTACGTAAAAAAAGGCAGGTAATAATAATAATAATATTATACTCTTAATAGTTATAAAAGGTAATCTTTAAATTCCTAACTTTCTAGTTAATCTCTTACTTATATTTTATAAAGTTATTAGTTATCTTAATTATAAAAGTACTAAAGCTTAAGACTATAAATATTAGTAAAATCTTTATCTTCTTATTTTATTAGTTATAATAAGTTAATCTTAGACTATAAATACTTTCCTCTAAGGTTATATAATTAAGAAAAAACTATTATTATTTATAATAAGTCTTATACTTAAGTATTTAACTAATATTTTATAAAATAATAATAAAGATAATTCTTCTATTAATAAACTTATTACTAATAATTAATAATTAACTAGTAAACGTAAGGCTAGCTTATCTAAGAATAAAACCGAGGTTTAAAATAAGATAAAAAAAAAGAGAGAAAAAAAGATAAAAAAGAAAGAAAAGAAAAAAACGAAAAAGAAGCTAAAGAAAAAAGCGAAAAAGAAATAAAAATAAGAATATTATAATAATACTATAGGTTATAAAGTTAAGTTAAGATAAAATTAGTAGATTAGATTAAAATATCTTAAATTTATTACTTTGTTTATATACTAGGATTATAATATATCTCCTTTTAATTTATACCTATAAATTAATTATATTTTATCTAACTTCTTCTTCTCCTTATACTTAAATTATAGATAGCTTAAATTAAACCTTATAAGACTTAAAAAGCTTCCTAGTATTCGTAATTATAAGTAATATCCTAATAAAAGAATAATTAATATTATATTTATATTTTAATAAGAAAAGATATATTAGGTTATAACTAAGAACTAAGAAATAATAAAAGATTTATACTTTTTATCTAATAACTTAATAAGAGAACTTATTAGCTACTTTAGCTTAATAATAGCTAAGATAAAACTATTATTTACTTCGTCTAATAATAATAAAATATCCTAGTATAAATCTAAAGATAACTCGAATTCTAAGTTATTAACTTAACTTTTAATTATAAGTAATATCCTAAGTTATTTATATTTTATTAATAATAGAGACTTAGGTAACTAGGTTAATATTAGTATAATTACCTTTAGTAAATATTTAGGTATTATTATTATTATTTATAGTATTAGCTTTACTAGTATAACCTTTAGTTACTAAAATAATATTAGGTTAATTATCTTAAAGAAAGAAGTTACTAGAATTATTATTTATTACTTAGGTCGAGTATTAAATAATTTAAGTATAATACCTAGAGTAATATTAGTATATTAATAACTAGTTAAGTTATATCTTTTTATTAATATTAATAGTTATTAGCTTTTAACTTTCTTTTAGATCGAGCTCTAGGGTATAAAAAGCTATAAATTATAAGCTAGAGGTTTTATAAGAAATAAAAAGGTCTAAGTTTACTTTTAATTATATATTATAAAGTAATATAAAAGTTATCTTTAGAATTCTTATATCAAAACTAGTATAAATATTATATAAGCTATTAATTATAAGTATACGCGATCTAATAAGTTAGATAAAATATTAATCTTTTATTCTAAGCTTATAATAATATCTAGTTTAAGGAGTATAAATATTATATTAAGGCGCGATAAATAAGTAAGAGTTAAATACATATAATAAAGGTAAAAGTAAGTAAAGTATAATAAGTAAATAATAGTCGGATAATATAAGTATAATAAAAGTAGATAAGTTATAAGAATAATAAGAGTACTAAGGAGTTAACCTTCTAGGGAGAATATAATAAAGCGTAATAAGATTATATATTATACGAAAGTAAGAGAAATAACTAATTTAGAATCTTATTAATTTCTATAAACGAATATAAAAGTCTAATATCTTAGAATTAATTTAGCTAAGCTACTTCTTAGTCTTATAATAAACGCGATAAAGCTTTTTAATATTAGGGGGTAATAAGACTAATAAGATTAGCTTCTTATACTTAATAATATTACCTGCTATAATATTACTAGTAATAAGCTTTAGTATAACTACGGCTACAATTATAAGAGGCCGAGTATTTAGCTTTATAATTAGTAGTATATAAGTTAATATTAAATTATTTAATATATTATTATTAGCTTTATTATTAGTTAAGCTAATAATAGGAGGAAAATATTATAAGATATATAATAAAGATTAAATATCTTATTCTAAAGATTATATTAGTATTTTATTTTAATATTAAGAAGAGAAAGAATAAGCCTTATAAAATAAGCTTATACGAGAATAATAAGTAAAACTAAAAGTAATAATAAGAGTAATACTTATAATAATAATAATATTAATAATAATACTAATAATAATACTAGTAATAATACTAGTAATAATACTAGCGATAATACTAGTAGTAAGGCTAATAATAAGGCTAGTAATAAGAGTAAGGTAAAATACTATTAATTATTAGTAAGTATATAATAGAAAGAAAGATATAAGATTTACTTTAGATATAATTCTTTAAGATAATTCTTCTAATAGTATTAGGTAATAAAATACGCTTAATTTCCCTAATATACGCGACGATTTATAATAATAATTAAGATTAATAAAAATTAGATAAAGCGTATATTTATCTTTTTAAGAAGAAAGTTTATAGTTTCCTTGTTCTTATTAGAATAAGATATAATAGACGAGAGAGATATTTATATAAACAGGGTAATATAATTATTATTATTATTATTATTATTATTATTATAATTCGCTTTATATATTATATAAATTATTACTCGCGTTTTAATTATATATATATTAATAAATAATCTACTTATATATTTACCTTTTATTATACGCTTATAACTAAACCCTAAGAAATCGTATATTTACCTTTTATTATACGCTTATAATTAAATACTAAAATTATATATTCTTCTTTTATTATACGCTTATAATTAAATACTAAAATCTTATATTCTTATTTTCTTATATATTTATAACTTAGATCTTATATCTTATATTAAAGTATTATTTATCCTTTTATTTATCTTATTAATAGCTTTAATATCTAAAAACGTATTAACTAAGTAAATATTAGATATAATCGCCTAGGTTTAATATAATCTACTTTTATATATTTTATTAACTTATATTATAAATTAAGAAAACTAACTAATAAACTAATATTCTTTTAATATTCTTAAACCTAGATTTCTCTACTAATAATATCCTATTACCTTTAATTTAAGTTATTAGAGTATATAATAATTAAATTAAATATTTAGGTAAAATTATAATTAAGGCTAAAACTATAATATTTTTATAACTAAAAGTACTTACTTTTAAGTTATTAGAGAAAAAGGTTTACCTAATATATAAGTTAAAGTCTTAGAAAAAGATTACTAGAATTATATTATAAGACGAGAAAAATTAATAAAAGTAATTTGGGAAAAGGTTATAATAGAAAAATAATTCTTATACTTTAGATTTTATTCTAATAATAGCTTTACTCCTAGATATTAATAAACTTCGTATAAATTAGATTCCTAGAAAGATAATAATACGACTTCTTACTTTTACTAAAGCTCTAAGATTTATTATCTAGTATAAATAAAATAGCTTATTAAATAGCTAAATTATTAACCTAAGAGACTTACTTTTATAAGAATTAAATTAATATAATAATCGTTTATTTAAGGAGAACTAATATATATTAGTTAAGAATATTATAATAATATTATTCTAGGATATCTTATAATTAAAATTCTATAAATCGAAGGTAATAAGATATTATAGAAATAATATATAAGATTATTAAAAAGAGATACCTTAAATTATAAAGATAATAATTATTATACTAGAATCTTAAGTAATATTAGATATACTAATACGAAACTTATATAAAACCTTAGTATAAATTTTACTTAATACGATCTTTAGGGTATTAGTATTATCTTAGGGATAAGCTTAGGTATTATATAATTATTAGTCTTATAATAAACGTAAGTATACGCGATAACTTATATAAAATCGCTTATTACCTGTTATTTATTTTTATAAGAATTAGAAGACTTTAGGTAAAAAGATAATAAATAAGATAAAAGAATTCTTTAATAATATAAAGATTATATACCTTAGATCCGATCTTTAAGTTTACTTATAAGATTATTCCTTACTAGGGTTTATTATATATAATAAAAGTTATTTTACTTTAAGTTAATAGATCTTAATAAGCAATAAAATTTAGGCGATAAAATATAATAAAATAAAAAAAAAAGAAGATTTTAAAATTATATAAATACTTAAAAGAATATTTCTAAAAGGTAATTTTATATCTTTAATAATATATTAGTAAATAGAAAAGAAACCTAAGTAATAATAAAAACAAAGACTTATTTCTAGATATTTAAGTAAAAAATAATTATTTAGTTATATAATTATAATAAAATAAATAAAAGTTACTCGCTTATAATATTTTAATATAAAAATTAATAAAACCTATAAGCTTTTAAATTAGATAACTTATATATAATTATTTTTAGCTAATATTTGTTTTTTAAGATTAGGATTATAAGATATATAAGAGAAAAATATTTTTTCTTTTCTAAGTATAAAAAATTCCTAAGCCTAAGAAGAAAGTTATACTTAGAATAAAAATTACTAGATAAACCCGAAAATATAATAATAAGCTTAAATTAAATACTTTTATTATTTTATTTTTTATTTTTTTTATTATTTATTATATTACTTAATATAAGTATAATATCTAATATATATCTCTTATATTATATAAAAGTATAATTAAATATATATTTATTTTCTAATATATTTATATTATCTAATATATATCTTATATATAATACGTATATATTATTTATTATATATCTTATATATAATATATATATATTATTTATTATATATCTTATATATAATACGTATATATTATTAATAAAACGTAATTTATTAATTATACTAATATAATATAATAGAAATCTTTTAGTAACTTTATTATTATATATAATATAAGTAATAATAATATTAGTAATAATTTAGTTAAATTAATTACTAAAAGTAATAATTATAACTTATATAATTATATTTTTAATAAATATAATTTATATAATATAATTATTAATATTAATTACTAGAATAATTATTAAAGTTATTTACTTATTTATTAATCGTATTAGAAAATAAAATATAAGATTATTATATTTTAATATTATTAATATACTTTTAATATTATTAATATACTTTTAATATTATTAATATACTTTTAATATTATTAATATACTTTTAATATTATTAATATACTTTTAATATTATTAATATACTTTTAATATTATTAATAATTTTCTTAGTTTATAAATATATATTAATAAATAAGTTTTATAATAAAGCGAATACGATTTTTTATTAGTTATATTAATAAGTAAAATTATAATTATATTAATAAGTAAGTTTTATAATAAAGCGAGCGTAATTTTTTACTAATTATATTAATAAGTAAGTTTTATAATAAAGCGAGCGTAATTTTTTACTAATTATATTAATAAATAAAGTTATAATTATATTAATAAGTAAGTTTTATAATAAAATAAATATAATTTTTTACTAGTTATATTAATAAATAAAGTTATAATTATATTAATAAGTAAGTTTTATAATAAAGTAAATATAATTTTTTACTAATTATATTAATAAATAAAGTTATAATTATATTAATAAGTAAGTTTTATAATAAAATAAGTATAATTTTTTACTAGTTATATTAATAAATAAAGTTATAATTATATTAATAAGTAAGTTTTATAATAAAGTAAATATAATTTTTTACTAATTATATTAATAAATAAAATTATAATTATATTAATAAGTAAGTTTTATAATAAAATAAACGCGATTTTTTATTAGTTATATTAATAAGTAAGTTTTATAATAAAGCGAGTATAATTTTTTATTAGTTATATTAATAAATAAAGTTATAATTATATTAATAAATAAGTTTTATAAGATATTATTAATTCTAAGATATAATCGTATTTTTTTCGCTTATTCTTTATATAAGAATTATTAGATAAACCTAAAAATATAATAATAAGATAATTAAATAAACTTTAAAATATAATAATAAAATTATATTAATTTATTATATTTACTTATAATTATTTTTTATATAAACGTCTTATAATAATATAAGATAACTTTTTATTTATTATATCTTCTTCTAAGAAATATATTATAATAGCTAAGACTTAGAATTTATTATTAATATAAGTAGAGATAATAATCTTAGTAAAGCTAATACTTTTACTTAGATTATTATCTTAGATAAGAAATTCTTTCAAATAAATCTAGAAGATGAAAGCAAATTATCAAATATATAATTTATAAGTAAAGTTATTCTTAAATATATAATCTATAGGTAAAGTTATTCTTAAGAGTACCTCACGCACCCGCCCTTATTCCTAGCTATCGTAACAGAGGGGAAGCCGATTTTGCAAGCGATTATAGCTCTTATCGTTTAAGAATCTAAGTAATTAATCAGGTAAACGTTCGGATGTAGTTTTAATCTAAACGAACGGAGTATACTCCGGTTATTTTATCTGCTTATAGAAAAGCCCCTCTACGATAGTTTTACTTACTCTATCGAAGTTCTATACCGGCTCGGCAATCTCGCCACTATTATTCTAGCTACTTCCGTCGAGTATTTGGACATTTGGAATGCACGGTCAACCTCCCAGACTTTAAACTTGAATGAATCCGGAATATTCAGCATTTTGTCCATTTCAATAAACGTCATCTAAGCCTGGATTCGAAGCCGACCGGGTATATAGATATAAATTACCGTGCTTGCTAGAACTCATTTACTTTCATTCTTCTCCACGGTTATTCTTGTTTTATAATCATGTATCCCAACTTCAGCTTTGTTGCGATATTAATAGCTGCCGCTTCTGTGAACGCGCATTCAAATCATGATCATGCCGTTCTTCATGAACGCCCGAAACGACTTGTGTCAACAGTCACCCACAAATCAATCGTCACATCTATTGTTACAGCTCCAGAAACTATCAATACGGACATTTCTAGCACAGGAATATACACTTTCATTCCAGGGGCTCTGACTATGACTTTCAAAGCTATTCCAGCTTATGTTTACATAGAGACAGTTGTTGAGACGAAAAGTATTATTACTTTTCAATTCGTTACAACAAGCCAGATTTCATCGCCTTCAATCATCAACAAAGACCTGCGCACCTCGACGCCAACTATTTCTCCCACCAAAGCTTTAACTTCCATTGTTTTGCCATCTTCAGCCAACCTTAAATCAGTCACTGATTCTACCGCCAAAGCCAATTCCAATACCAAATCAGTCGCACCAACCAAATCGACAACTAAAACTTCGGTCAAGAGTCAAACAAGCACCTCTTTATCCTCTGAAAGCAGTTCAGCATGTTGTAAGAATAATGGATACACAGTCACCAAGAGTTCAGCATGTGACGGAAAGGACGAGGTAGGCTGGTGCTTGTTGTATATGTACTCAGCTAATTATTACAGGGAGCGACATGTGGTTCATTTCATACATGCTACCAAGGTGGATGTTATTGGTTCAATCATGATGATATGTGTGGATCTCTCACCAATGCTGTAAGTCTCTCAATTGGAAAGCCAATCGCTTACTAATAGGGAAAGTGTAACACCGATGCTGGTTATCTATGTGTAAATGGGGATTGTACTAATGTCCTCAACGATCCAAATAATTGTGGTCTAGCCTATCGAGTCGTAAGTAAAAATATGGGGTATCAAGTATATACTCTAACGTCTCTCTAGTGTGGTGATAACTGGGGGAATCCTTATGGGTGCTCCAAAGGAGAATGTGTCAACCTGAATGGTGATAGTAATAACTGTGGAGCTGTAGGAAAAGTGGTAAGTTCAATTGAATTAGAACTTACTCGTATACTAACAAGAATACAGTGCGGAACAGGCAAAGGTTGCCTGGCTGGGAAATGCATTGACACTACAAGCGATGATAATAATTGCTCGGTGCCTACTTATAAGGTAAGGATTCTACTTTTCTCTCCAATTGGATATATTATTGAATCAAATTTTAGTGTCCATCAGGAACAAAGTGTAAAGACAGCTGGTGTCAACCAAAATAAATCATAACGTGGGATTTATATGTTTATACGTGTCTTTTCATATTATAGAATTAGCTTAAGAGGAAGCATATTTGAAGGGATGTTATATATAATATATAGAAATGTTAACCGCTAGCTTTTCACAGTGAAATTTCATTACTATCTTCAGTTCAATATATCGTTAAATGTACTGCTGAATATAAATGGAGACATGATGTGGTGCAATGGTGATTAATCATCAGTTGATATCTTTATTGTCCCCGCGTTTGGGGAATTCGATTTTCACGTAAAAGGTGACCGAAAGAGAGTTCCATAGTCCAATTGTAGTTACCTTCGACGGTATTTTTGAATGCTTTTTCTACGCCTACTTGGGAAGGTTCAGCTCGGAGATTTTCTCAAAGAAATGCAGAGGGTTAAATCCCTCGCTCTTTGTAGTCGAACCCCACATAATACTAAGAAGAATGTTCTCTGGGTCGTAGCATGGAGCTGAAACCTGGATCCATTCAATGTGATCATGGAAATGCTTGATCTGGAAAAGCTGCTTTTCCTTCAAATCCTAGAAGCTGCTACGGAGTCTGGCTAATTGGAGGTTATATAATTCATGCAAGTCAAACCACAAACCGATCTCCACCAGGTTGAGAGCACTTCGATAAAGGTAGTCCGTAGAGATAATATGAATGTCAGAAATGCCCCGCTGGACCGCTCGCACTGGAATGATGAATTCAAAGACATGCAGGGCTGTAATATTCTGCATTGTATTGCCGCGGGAAATTAAGTTAATAATGCTATGTTTATTGGGATTTGGGACTTACTACAGGAATGCGGGCTTGATATCAACGAAAAGAATAAACTAGGAAACACACTCCTGCGTTATCTGGGTTAGAATAAGACCCGGGGGATAATTGAGATTATGGCAGAGAATAAAGCAGATCCAAGTGTCATATATCAGCTGGAGGAACTAACTTTTCATGTTGTAGCCTGAACGCTCAACCTCGAAGCCCTGAATTATCTTATGTCGGCATCCAATTAGTTATTTTGCATTGGTGCTAGCGGCGACCACGGCAGCTTCATAATCAAAACCTGGATTGAATAAAATCTGCATACTTCTTGTTGGCTACTTCTTGTTGAGGGGATTCAACTTCACTTCTCATGCTAAGTTGCCTATCACTATAGATCGGACGATGGCGAAGATTCTCAAGTACTTACTCTGACAAGGCTTCAAGGTTGATAATCAGCGATCTGACCCCAATAAATATGACAACGAGGCACCGTTCTCTAACTTCTATTTGATCGTGACTCGTGTGGACGGGATTGGAACATTCGCAATATCTCGCAGATGGATGGATATTTAGAGTGCGTGTATTTTATTATTTATGCAAATTTGATGGTAGTTCGCGATGGAAAGATAGACTGAGAGGTTATTTTATAGCGTCTGTTATATGTTGTACTAAGCAATTTAGTTCACTCTATAAATATAAACATTCACATATCTACAATTAGACGGCCAAATGCCAGAGCTAGGATGAGATTTCGGAAGCGAAATATGAAAAAATTAAAACTTGATAATAATAAAAGGCTCTAAAACCTTAATCCAAGGGTTCTATAATCAAGAAGCTGCCTCATTTCATCTTTAGAATGAATAAGTTCTGTTCCATGTAAAGCTAGCATTAAGCGAGGGCCACGTACATGTGACAACGGATTAATTTCCAGTCTCTTTAGGATAAGAAGCAAGCTGACTTATAAATTGCAAGTGATTAACCAAGTTATTAAATTATCAAAAAGTTATAAAATTGGATACTCTAACTTATGCTTTCGATTGAATGCTATCTGCTATGTGAAATCATAAGTTCCTTCTTCATTCTTTCCCTTCAAACAACGTCTAATTAAAGAGATCTCGAGGCTCTACCTTGGCGGCGGCAACTGATTTGAAAGATTGTATGAAATCGGCAATGATATCATCAATATGTTCTGTACCAACCGAGATACGAATAGCGTCTTCACTAACACCAGACTCAATGCGCTCTTGTTCCGATAATTGTTGGTGGGTGGTTGACCAAGGGTGGATTGCAAGCGTCTTAGAGTCACCAACACTGTCGCATTATTAATATCAAATACAAGACCGGAAAAAAAAGGGGGAAAACATACTTAGCGAGATGGGAGATCAGTTTAAAGTTATGGACTATCTGACTTCCGGCAGCAGCTCCGCCTTTGACGCCGAATGTCAACACACCACCAAAACCTCGTTTTAGATACTTCTTGGCTGTTGAATGGGTGGGGTGGTTCTCCAGTCCTGGGTATGAGACCCAGCTTACATTCTCGTTATCCAAAAGCCAGCGTGCAAGAGCTATAGAATTGCTCGCATGACGCTCACCTCTGAGACTCAAGGTCTCTAATCCGAGGAGGAGTTGCTGAGCTCCAAATGGGTTCAAGCATGAACCAAGGTCTCGGAGGATGTCAACTCGTACCATGACAGCGAATGCAATTTTTCCAAAGGTTTCATAAAACTTCAGTCCATGATAGCCCTCGGATGGCTCGTTGAAATGAGGGAAGCGAGCTGCATGCTTTCCCCAATCGAACTTGCCACTGTCTACAACGATACCACCGATTGTAGTACCATGTCCACCAATCCATTTGGTAGCACTTTCCACAACAATGTCAGCACCATGGTCAAAAGGTCGGAAGAAATAACCGCAGGCACCAAAAGTATTATCAACCTAAAATCAGATATCAATTAAAATAATTTATAAGATAGGTGGAATATTCAGGGATACCTACAATCAAAGGGACACCTTTCTCATGTGCAACTTTCGCAATACTGTCGAAATCTGGAACACTCAGACCAGGGTTTCCAATAGTTTCAATATAAATAGCCTTGGTCCGGTCATCGATAGCTGCCGCAAAGTCTTCAGCCTTTTCAGTCTGGATAAAAGTGGTTTTGATTCCTAGCCGACGAAGAAAAATCTTCCACTGATTGTAAGTTCCGCCGTACAGATTGCTGGTAGAAACAATGTTGTCACCAGCATGTGCTAATGCTGCAATAGCCATAAATTGAGCAGAATGGCCAGAAGATGCAGCAACGGCGGCGACACCTCCTTCAAGTGCAGCAACACGCTTCTCAAATACATCAATTGTTGGCTGCATTCGAGTATGAGGTCAGTAAATATTTCCAAACAACACTGCAAAGCCACTCACGTTCGTTACACGTGAGTAAAGATTTCCAAACTCCTTCAGACTGAAAAGTCTTGCGGCATGTTCAGAATCTTCAAAGACGTAAGACTGAATAAATCAGCAAACTGTATCAGCTAAATAGTCTGAATTTTTACGCACAGCAGTGGCATGGATTGGGACAGCACGTGAGTGACTGATTGGGTCCGGTGTATGACTGAATATCCGATCAGTGTTCAAATATCTAATTAATGATGGATAATCTTCAGTCGAACTTACCCAGCATGAAGCTGCAATGTTTCAAATCGCGGTAGAGGCTCGGATTCTTGAAAAGACATGATAACTTGAGTTTATAGAAGGGATATCGTAGAGTTTCTGAATAAGAGAGCCAACAATAAAAGGAGTGTTTGATGGAAGTCTCAATTTTATAGTTCGCTATTCCAAATATTGATTGTGGCAACCGCTTGGTGTACGGTACTAATGAGGCACAATTGGGTCTGATAGAACTACTCCAATTTACTGCATGACTTACCCCCGCACACATACACGACATAAAGCTTCATAGCAGCAGGGGTCGGTACTTGGGCCCACCCGATCGATTAACTCCTGTTACCGAAGATTTAGTGTAACAAGTGGTGTTTAAATAATATATTTAGTCATCTTATAAAGATACACTCGCGTGTGTTTTCATATAACTACTCAAGCGACTTGAAATTATACTTTAGCAGTTTTTTACTATAGTTTTATATTATGTACGATAAAATATATATTTACTAGCTACTTGAGTATCAAGGGAAGATTTTTATTAGGGCCGTATACCTCAGTTATCATTTACCAGTGTTTTAACAAGTGTTTTATTATCACAAACACGTTATACTGGATCCGTGTATACAGTCTACCTAGTTAGGAAGGTATATTGGTGTTCTCATGTCGCATCGCCTTTCCTTATCGTTTCGTCCTACCTTAGACTTCACGACTACAGGGTTATATGTAGGCACAGTCAGACAGCTAATGCAAAGACATGGTTTTCGCCCCTTACCCCGGATTTCACAACTGCAGGAGTATTAGAAAATACAGTCAGACCATTAAGACGTGATTTTTGCCCCTGCCCGGGCGTTTGGGACAGCACGGTTATTGGTGAGTACAGTCGAACTGTTTTAAAGACGTGATTTTCCCCCAACCGGAGTTTGCCACAGCATACTCGTAGTCAATACAGTCGGACTGACAATACGAATACGTTGTGCCGCATTTGTTAGCAGCTGAAATAGATATATCATTGAACCGATTCTCTTTTCGGATCGCTTTACCTTGTCCGTTTCGTCCTACCTCAGATATCACTCCTGCAAGGTCATCAGTACACACAGTCAGAAGTTTCTTTCAGCTGAATGAAGTATGCAGAAAGTCATGATTTCGAAACAATAAAATGCTGCAATGGCGAAAAGTCTTACGAGAATTTTGAGACCGTGACAATAAATGGTAATGAGCTTCGCCGCAAGCATCAGACCATCCACCTTGTGGTAGATACAGACTGTCAAGACACCTACCTGAACAAATCCCACCCCGATCGATAATCAGCTACTTACCCCGATTTCAAAATTCAAACCACAGTCAGAAAGTCCAAACGCCTTGTCATTAGGTATACTTTCATTTCAAGATGGTATCCAAAACAGTTTTATCCTTTGATGTTATTGTTGTCGGTGGTGGTAACGCTGGACTTGTCGCTGCCCTCTCTGCCCAACAATGTGGAGCCCGCGTTGCGATTTTCGAAGCTGCACCAGCAACCCATCGTGGTGGCAACAGCAGATTCTCATCGGGTATCTTCCGTATCCCTCACAGCGGACTATCTGCTGTAGTTCCACTGCTTCACGAAAGTGCTCAAGATGATGTGCAATACTGTCGGATGGCTGCTTACACACGGGAGATGTACGAGCATGACATGCAGCGCACAAGCAAGGGGCGGTGCGATAGTGAGCAAGTGGCGGTGATGCTGGACCACGCCTTTGAGACTGTGAAGTGGATGAAGACAGATCTAGGTGTAAAGTGGCAGCTACCACTTGGCAAATTCTTTGATCGTGAAAAGATTGTGAGTGCACAAGGAGGCGTAGTCGACATGTCGCCTTGGGACACAATCATGGCGATTAACGAGGGGACTGGATTGACAGATGATCTCTGGACCGCCGTGGAAAATACAGACATCGAGATATTTTATGGGACGCCAGTGGCCGATTTGATTGCTCAAGGGGACACAATAAAGGGCGCCCGAATTCGACAGAGAGATTCAACCGTAGATGTCCTCGGTCAGGTCATACTTGCTTGCGGCGGATTTGAAGCATCTCCAAGGCTCCGCCGACAATATCTTGGTGAAGGATGGGATCTGGTCTCCTTGCGTGGTACCCGATTCAATACTGGAACCATGATGGAGAAAGCAATTGGCGTCGGCGCGGGGGTTGCAGGACATTTCGGCGGCTGCCACGCGACTCCACACGACCTGAATGCGCCTCAGATCCTTGATCCAAAAGACACCGACAAGATGAGCCGTTACAGTTTTCCTTACTCGGTCATGGTTAACTTGGATGGCCGTCGGTTCATGGATGAGGGAGAAAATCATTTCAGCCTTACATATGCAAAGACGGGAGCAGCAATTGCGCGCCAGCCCGACGCCACTGCATTTCAAGTCTTCGACCAGAAGACGCTCTTTCTTCTCGAGCCCAGGTATAGTCTTGCATCGCCAGTCCAAGATGACACCCTCGCTGGCCTGGCAGAAAAGATGGGTGTCAAGGTCAATGCATTCTGCGAGACAATTCAAGAGTTTAATGCTGCAACCCCCACCGCAGCCACTGATAAATTCAACGCCTTCACTCTCGACGGTGTCTCGACAAGCGACAAACTCAGTATTTCCAAGAGCAACTGGGCACAACCAATTGATAAGGGGCCATTTGTAGCGTATGGCGTCACATGTGGTATCACCTTTACTTATGGTGGTTTGAAGACGGACGATGCTGCCGTGGTACTAAACGAAGAGGATATACCCATGCCTGGTCTTTGGGCGGTTGGTGAAATTGCAGGTGGTTTCTTTGCCTTCAATTATCCCGGAGGCAGTGGCTTGACAAAAGGTGCAGTGTTCGGAAGGATTGCAGGCCGCGCTGCTGCAGAGAGAGCAAAAAAGCTTGCTGCATCTGGGTCTGCGTAGAATTATATGTAGATTAATGGTAATCTTACAGTCTTACAATCAAGAGGTAAAATACCAAATTAAACATGTCCTTTCAGTTTCAAATCTTGCATAAAGTTTAATATACAAAAGCCTTGGAGAATCGCATGAATAGGCCAGTTGTGCTGCTTCAGCAAGCAAAATCTCTTTGAGGTGTGTAATTACTTCACGATGTTGACTTGGACTTACATTGAACAGCTGATCATACTCGCAAGCTCAAATAACTATGTGCTTGAACATCACTTTCATTACAGATATCTACTTGATAGCGTAAAACATCACTTAAGCTACTGGTATGAATAAAAAGTGATGGAAAAGACTGTGTTTGCACTAATCAATGTCTGAAATCTAACTAATTGACATGAATGCGCCAAAGCTCGCGGTCCTCAGTGCCGCTGAATGCCGTGCGAGTATGCAGCATTTTATAATTGTCAGAGACAAGGACATCTCCTTGAGACCATTCGAAAGTCAAAGTGACCCGGCGGTCATACAACATCTCGTCAATGAGATCAATGTACCACTGGGGCCCGTTCTCGATAGAAATTCTGTTGTAAGTGAACTTTGTCTTCCACTGTGGCCATGGCTCATGATATCGGAGGCAATCCTCGCCGGTATCTGGATGAGGAGCTACCAGAGCAATTTCTTTCATGTGTTCTTCCCAGTTGGATGAGTGTCGGCAGTCCCAGGTCAGTTTCTTGAGATGTTCGACAGTGTGTGGATGTGGTAGGTTTCTGAAGAGAAGCAGAGATGATGCGAAGAGTGTACGCCCGGAACCAGGAGTGGATGGAGAGACAGCTGTGAAGTATTGATATTGAGGCTGAGATGATACCATCTTGGTTGTACCATCTGGTTGTACCTTTGGAATGAGGAAAAAGAAACCGTCGAAATGCATAGGCATGGCCTCGTTACTTGTCACGATCGATGTGACAGGATCGGGATTTGATCCACGAGAATCCTTGACCGATGTTTTGATACCAAATGTCCACTCAGCCGGTTTTCCAAGATCATATGCTTTGGATGTATAAACATCGTTGTCGAGGGTGTCTTTAAACCCTCGAAGGATCACTGGAGAGCATTCCGTGCTGAGTTTACGGACCTTCTGCATTGGAACATCTTTCAAAGAAGGAGTCTGAGACCCGTTTTTAGGCGAGATCATTATGCCTGTGGGATATAGATATTTGAAATCAAGATCCATACCAGGCCAGTTGTACAAGTCAGACCTCTCTCGGAAGTGGGATGGTTGACCGTTGACATATATCAACTCGTGTGTGAGAGCGCTTACAGTGGAAGCATGTGCCGTATGGACAATCCCATTGACTGCGCGGACGAGTGCCGAATGCCATGGAGTTTGAAATCGACCTTCCTGAGGAATTACAGACATGGAAAGTTTGTCGGCCTCCGTAGATGCATGAATTGAAAGACGGACGTAGTTGGGATGCTTCGCAGCAATGGCCAAGGCAAATGCCTTTCCACGACAGATCATATTCTTTGCAACTTCTTCGTTCCGTTTCTTTATCTGAGACTTGGTCTCATTGGTGTTCTCTTTTGCCAGATCAAGTTCAAGGAACTTGATATATCCCCGATATGTCAGAGCAGCGTCGGTATTCGTTGCAATTTCTGACTCGGCGTTGAACTTTTCTGGCAAGTATCGACTCGATACTTCCTCGCGGAATCTTCTGGCATGTTGGAGGTAGTACTCTTGATTGATGAGAGGACCATCGTCATCAATCAGGTCATGTAGAGAGAGAAACTTGAGGTTCTCTAAGCCATTATCCAAAGCGAGCTGTCGCAGTGCCTGTCCATACGTCCAAACTTCATTGTCCTGGATACCGAGAATGTCGTTATACATCAAACCATCAGACACAATGAAAACCAGAGCTCCTGGTTTGTATACATCTTGAATTCCTGCTGCAAGTCCATTCAAGTGTGCCAAAGCAATCTCTTCGCCAGCATCTGGAAGGACTCCGAGGACTTTGGACTTTTTATTCGGAGACTTGAATGGGAACGCTGGGAGAATCAAACGAACAGGATCGTTGGTTGAAACAAATTTCTCAACCTGATCCAAGAACTTGTCCTTGGCCACCCACTTTCCGAGTTCGGTGTGATGAGCAAGTCGATACTTGCTCAAGACGTGAACAATGGCTTCGCTCATCTCAGGAACCGTCAACGGCTTTGGGGGCGGCTTTGCATTGGACTCGGCAATTCTTCGTTGCTCCTCAACTGTGCGTTTGCCTTCTTCATTTTGGAAAAAGTTATTTACGTTAACCGGTTGGACCTTGTCTCCAAAAGTCTGTTTGTCTATGATCGATTGCTCGACGGATTGAAGGAGGTTTGTAGTCTCTGGGGTAATCTCGTGAGAGAAGGCCAGCTGAGATGAAGCTGCATCTTTCTGGCCAGCAATAGAATGAACACCCACAGGTGGTAGTGTAGCAGTAGACATGATGGAAGGCTTAACAACGTAAAATGACAAGCTTGGTGTCTAAGAAAGCAGTTGTAGCTTGATATTAGACTAATGTATCGGGATATATATACTAGTCCGCCTGCAACTACTATTTCCTCTTACCTTAACGATCTCGTTTCGCGCTTCCCTTTGGACCTCTTAGTCTCCTCGTCTCGTCTTTCACATTTTGATTCAACACAACTTATATGGTACGATTTAGAGGCAAGGAAGTAATACGATGCAAGTTATTTCATAAGCGGAGGAATAAATTCCCTAGTCTGATAGAGTATAATAATTCTCACGTAAATAATAACGTGGGGGTTTTTAGATTTCATATATAAATGACTAGGAAAATATTTATTCTAAGACTTTTAACTGAGTAAATAAATTATATTACATTAGTTTTTAAAAGAGACATTTTAATAAAATAAAGGAATATTTTATAACGTGATTATTATTTTATTATAATAATTATAATAAGTTTATATAATATATAAGATGAGATATACGTAAAAGGTGATCTATATCACTCGAGGAAGTAGGATTATTATAAACAAAAAATTCTATGTATATCTCTCATTGGCCTTGCGAAACGAGCGAATAACCTTAGCAAGATGTGAGGTGCTTATTACCCCCTGCATAGTGCACCGTGCACGCGGAGCCACCCGACCCCGGGGTCCCCAACTTCTTGATTTAATTTCATACATATCATATCATCCACTCAGGTGTTTGTCGCGTCAGAATATGACAGGGACTTTTACGAATCGGAAGTTATCCCCCCGACGATCCTGAGCGTAAGAGGACATTTGTCAGCTAATTGATACCTTCCAAGTTAGGTTAGAACACAGTCAGCAATTCACTCGCTTTCTCCGACCGTAGAATCTCATGATTCATCTCTTCGCTCAACATCTTAACTGTGTCAAGAATCAGCAAGTCACAATCATCACTTAATCAGCCAACGAGCATCTACCTTCACACAGGAAGATGGAAAAATCAACCGAGGAAGATACCAGAGGGTTAGACGAAGAGAGTTGGGACACGCCGGAGACGACCACCGGGGTTTCTAGCAAGAGCCAAATAGAAGGTAATCCATCCGAGATTGCAGGTGCTCCGAAGACAGAGGAGAACAATGCAGGATATAGTAATGCAGAAAATAATTTCGATCATGGTCTCACTGCCTGGCTCCAGGTTTTAGGAGCCTTCTTCCTCGTTTTCAACTCATCGTAAGTTGCGTTCCTCCTCTTGAATATTGGTTGCTCATACTTTCGTTTAGTGGTTTGGTCAATTCTTTCGGTGCCTTTCAAACTTTCTATGAACAAAACCTCCTCTCAGACTTGTCTCCATCTTCCATCGCCTGGATCGGATCTATTCAATCAGCTCTCCCAATGTTTGTTGGCATTGTGAGCGGCCCTCTTTTCGATGCCGGATATTTTCATCTATTGCTTCCAACTGGTACTTTCTTGATGGTATTTGGGTTGATGATGACTAGCCTCGCCACTCGATATTGGCAATTCATACTGGCTCAAGGGTTCTGCGTCGGTATCGGTGCTGGGTGCCTGTTCGTGCCGTCTGTTGTTGTATTGCCACAATATTTTGAGAAGAGAAGGGCCCTCGCCAATGGGATCGCAGCCTCTGGAAGTAGCATTGGTGGAGTCCTATACCCGATCATATTCCGTCGACTTCAGCAGAGCATCGGATTTCCGTGGGCAACACGTGTACTCGGATTTGTATGTTTAGCGACCAATTCAATCTCTGTCGGTACAATGAAGGTCCGGTTCCCTCCAAAAGAGAAAAGAACCTTACTACAATTGTCTGCTTTCAAGGAAATTCAATACGTCATCCAGGTCTCTGCAGTCTGTCTGGGTTTTCTTGGCTTCTATCTCTTCCCGGTGTTCGTTCAACCATACGCCCTTCAAGGTGGATTCATCAACGAAGATCTTGCCTTTTACCTTTTGTCCATCTTTAACGCTGCCTCAACTTTCGGTCGGCTGGTCCCGAACTTTTTCGCCGATCTCGTTGGGCCAATCAACGTACTTGTTCCTTGGGTGAGTATAACGGCTCTACTCGCTTATTGCTGGATCGCTGTGCATAGCAGTGAAGGTATAATTGTGCTGTCAGCATTTATAGGGTTCTTTTCTGGGGTTTTGGTGTCCATGGCACCAGTAGCGATGATGATTATCACTCCAGATTTACGTTTATTTGGAACCCGCTTGGGTATGTGTTTATCACTTGTGTCTGTGGCAATGTTAATAGGAACTCCTATCGGCGGTGCAATTATTCAAAATACCGGTTCCTATCTTGGCGTTCAGCTGTTCTGCGGGTGTTGTTTTGCCAGTTCTGCAGCACTTTTCCTTAGCCTTCGCTTAATTAGAAGTGGACCAAAACTACTTTTTTATACATAAAATGAAAACAGCTCTTCACCAAACGGTACTCATAATTCACGTTTTTGTTAGTTACCGAGAATTCATGTTTTATTAACTCGCGTCCGATTAAATATTTAGTAGTAGGTTTGAATGGGGCTTAAGTGTCATCAAGCTATAACGCCTTGCTATTCTGTGGCTTCGCAGGGATGGCCTTCACACCAGCACGGCTACGAACTGTAATTATAAAACTTCAACACTCGATTTAATCTATATAATATTCGTCTCATAGTTCTATTTCCTCGATTTTTCTTTTAGAAGATTGCTCTCACTTAGCCTTAACAACGGCCTGTCGGTAATCTAATTCATAGCATTTTCAGCTTGACAACTTATCATTATAAAAGAAAATTCAAATTCAGTCTCTACATAGAATTCAGCATATAGGAGGCAAACTGTTATTCGGGATTTATATGTATCTAAAGATCGAGAGCCCACTCAGAGCATCTGTGTATAGTAAAAGTAAATACTACATATTTGCAATAGCCTTAAAAACTTTTCATTGTTCTGTGATCTTCTTAATCTTGACTTCAAACCATCCTGCAAGGCGAGATTATAAAAAGACCGTTGTTGTAATCGGAATTGTCACCGATGTCAATTCTCCCTCCTTTTATATGTCAGCCTTTTTCAAAACAACAATTTGTAATACTTACAATGGTTTTCGTATACTTAGTTTTGGTGACAGTATTCGGCTGGAGGCTTAAGCATGAGCAAGCACTGGCAATTGTTTTTCTCGGATATTTCTTAAGATCCGCGTCAAGTTGGTCGCTACGCTTCCTAATTATACCTTCAGGCATTGCAGTTCTTTTTTCGGGTTCTCCAATGAGTGTTATAGTAGTGAGAATGGTCACAGTTGTATCACTGAAACTTAGTTAGATAAATTCAAGCTTGAGAAGATGCACATACTCTCTTGTAAGAATATCCTTTAACGTTACAGTCTTATCCTTGATATGGAGGTACCTGCTACAAAATGTTGAAGCAGGGGCTGGGGCATTGGTAAGGATGGAAAGAGCTCCAGTTACAGCGCATTTTGAATGTTTATGTCTTGCTTCGAGTTGGAGGACTGTAGCACAAGAAAATTGAAGTTGTGCCATAAAAGTTGTGATCAAGAGCCATCCTGAGAAGAAGTTTATAGAAGGTGCCATATTGACGCGAGGAGTTGTTTGACAGTCAATCAGCAAGTAAAGGAATAGGTTACTGGATATTTATATCAACAATATTTTCTCCCAATCTTTAGTAAACGAACGCTGTGTCCGATGGCTTGCATAATATGGCGTCTGGACCGTTGCTCGCTTAATCTTTGACCGCAACTAGTCTAGACTTCAGCCGGACTTGGCAATACTAAATAATAATACGAACCGCCACTCTCATATGTTCTTCCGTGTCTTTAGAATTATTGCAGATGGATTGGTATCATTAGCCTCCTTTTAGCCGGTCTTGGTATGAATTTACGAGTGATTTGCGGCACCTGAAATAATGCACACTCACTCATCTTATATCAAATTACACGAGCTAAAAAGACTGGTTTACTAGGTGGTTAATTTAAAGATGCAGAGGCAATTGATAACACGCTATTGAATCAGATCACATGATCTAAAAACGCTCTTCTGTTATAAATGATTTACCAAAAATTATGTCTACATGAAATGAAAGGATATCTAATGCTTCAAACCCAAAAGAGACAACAAACTATCTAAAAGTGACCCATCTCTCATGGCTTGTCCAACCTTTCTCACTGTATCCAGAGGTAAAGTAAGATCATTAAGCCACTTGTCAATTGCCTTTTGATCCGGATTAGTAAAACCCTTGATTGCCACAGGTAAAACCTTGCTGCACTCTTTAAGCTGGTTAATATTATTAACACCAAGCAAACTTAGTCGTACATATTCTCTCGCAAAGTCCTGGTAATTGTTAGCGGGTATTAAAGAGTAATGAAGATGACAAACCTCATTCCAGTGTTCTTGTCCACCAGGACCAGCAAATTCTTGCCACTCTTCTGAAAGTTTTGGATGTGTTGAAAGAACTACATCACTAGGAAATTTGAACACACGTGGTGGTGTAGCAACAGTCCCAAGAGTTTGGCCATAAAATAGAACATCCCAAACTCCAGGTGTACTATCTTGTGGATCTGTAGCTCGAGATGTATCAACAAAACGTTGCTGGCTGGTTGTGTGAGCCCCAAGCAATGCTGTCAACCCATGGGCCTTGATGGTTTTGTCCTCGAAGAGCTTTACAAGAGAATCGGCACTGGCGAATACATCAGGAAGAAGTCCGTCTGCATTAGGGGTCGAGCTGTCTTTGCGACCAACGAAAGAACGAATCCGTGGTCCGAGAGGGCATACTACTGTTGCGACGGTAGCTCCCATCTGAATAAGATCGGCCATGCTGACTCCGTAAGACTTGTATTTATTATACCAACCTTGAGTGACAGCCACAATCTCTTGAAGTCCATTATTCTCAGAACGAGACATCTCACCAGCCAGAATTATGCTTCCATCTGCACCACCGAATCCAGTAGACTTTGACCAGGTACCGGCGTCGTGGAATCCAAGTCGGACTGCTCCACGAGCAAAGCCATTGCAACGCCCAGCACTTCCTCTAAACTTTGCCTCCATCTCTACTGCTATGACTTTCCAAATGCAACATGTATCCGCACCCGGAAGAAGGCAAGCTGCCGTTGATAGTAGTCCAAAAGTTGCGGTGCTCTCAGGGTTGGCATCACCAACTATGATATCTTTTATTGCTTGGCCGACTGGTGTCGTAGCTCCGTTTGTGGCGAGATCTCCAATTAATTCATCAGAATCATTCGAATCCGCTCGCTCGCCGATGGTTCTTTTTGTGTATTTATCGTTTATTTCACGCATGGCTCTGTCCATTCCAGGACATGCCATAACGCCAACGACTGTCGCGAGTAGAATTGTAGATACCCTCATGGTGAAAGTTGAGGGAGGAAAAGAAGAAAAGATTATCTGTCAAGACTGGCTTGCGAATGAATGACAAGATTTAGTTAGAACACTTGATTGAGAAAGGGAAATTCTAGGAACGAGCTGGTATTTCAATATCAGAAACTCTCCATGTTGAAAAATTCCCTTTGATCGCAAGGTAGACCCGACGGAGATGGCTTGCGAGAAATACTTTGCTGGGCAGGCAATTAATAAGATTTCGTGAAAAGAAAATGGAAAGATCTGCATTGTACATGATGATGAAAGGATTTAAGGCTGCTGCTTACCTTCTGTCATAGCTGGATTCGACGCCACAAAAATGTGCCACTAGTGGCGACAAGGGACTCAGGCCTTGGCCGTTGTGCCCATTGTTGTGTTGGGAGTTTTTGGTTAGTCAATCAGCTTCCCGCAGCTAAAAAAGCCAACCACAAGATGCTCTTCAGCTTTAGCACGCCACATATTAACTGACCGTCATAGCGATACGAGCCTCATTTTTCTTTTCAATGCCAAAGTTTCTCTATGATCAGACGTCGTTATTGACTTCAAGTAGAATGTGACGTCACTCGTCTTGTTTGTGCATCCATCCGAAGTTCTAGATTCCACACTGTGACATTTTGTAGTACAAGAACTGTCAGGCGCCATGTTGAAGATGCGCAAATGTGTTACCAAAATAGGTTCACCCCATAATATAAGCTTGTTTTAGAAGGTCGGCAGAGTTCCTGATATCACGCTCGATGAGCTGTTCTATGCGAACGTGGCGCGCTTGACTTAACTCTAATAATTTAGGCGAGGAACCCTGGTTCTTGCGAGGTCCGAACAAATGGATCAGAAAGACATTGGACGAAGAAATTTTTTCAGCGCAGTGTTGCGAATTTCATTTCAGCCTATTTTAAAATCAATCACCCAATAAACGGATGAGATATCTCTACCTTACCACGAGTGAAATAGTTGAGTATAATTTCAGTAGCTGTATTACATCACAAAAAGCTAGTAAGCCGCATTATCCTCCGAGGGGCTTATGTACAATTCAACGTCTGCCAAATGTCATCAGTTAGCGTTGGGGCTGAGTACAGACCGTCGTTTTGATAACTCGTATTCGAGTTAAATTTTCAAGGGTAGAGTTGGCAGATGTCAGAAAGTAAATGCTAAGTATATTTTGCTTAGAACTCCGATGAATCTTGTATGTACTAACTTGGCAGCTTGAGAATGATTGTTTGGTGCTTCCTGCAACAAGGTAATATTTAGCTTTGGGACTAAGTTTGGATGATAAGAGTTAAAAGTCTGGAGCTAGATTTTGCAATGGGTTAATTTAGGTGGGATAAAGGAGTAGAAGTGGTTACCTGATGAGATAGTTGTGAGACTATAGATGATACCAAAATTACACATACTTGGGTCAAGGTTTGATGTAACTGAAGTACAACTAATTGTTCTGTAGGACATGTGTATTGAGATGGATCTTTTACTAGTTGGTGTAAGTTCTTAAGGTAAGACTTTAAAGTTGGTGGAACCGGTACTAGTTTGAGTTGCTGTTGGTGGGTTTGAAGGGTCTGATAAAGTGGGAGAAGTAGTTAATATTCATATTTAGTGGTTTCACAACTTGCTGACAAAAAATACCCAAAATTTGTGACACCCGAGAAAACGGTACTTTTGGAACTATCAAATTCGAGCTTCTATTTTTGGAATTAGTAATCTTTCTTAGAAGAACATGATTCGATTAAAGTCAAGTGATAACTTGCGTTAAGCAACATTTTAAAGTTGCATAAAATCAAGTGAAATGTGTCTCACTAGAATACATTTCAACCCTTAAATTCGATTGTGGCAAGGCTGGTACAATGTTTCCTTAGGCTGTTATAATGTGTAATAAAAATCTAAGATTATTACTTTCCTTAGTTTATATAGAGCCGCGGAACATACTCCCTCAAACTAAGAGGTTATATATAATGAATACTTAAATGAGAAATAACAGACCAGTCTAGGGACGTGATTGGAGATTCCTTATTATGTTGACCCAAGCTCGCTATTATCCTGATGCAAACAGTACATCATCTAGTGAACGTTGTTTATCCGTGATTGTTTGGTCCGGTCTCAGAGCCAGCCATAATTGTGGCGATACCTCTTCAAGTTCGTATACTAACTCGATTTGTGTTGTGCTCGGTCTTGAGCCGTGCGTTGGACTGAACTAAAAGAGATGCGCGTGCTTTAGTTCTGTCCCGCTTCCACGGACCTACATCTCACACACTGAAAATAGTTAGGCTGCCAATAGCTCGATTCAGGAGCTCTGGGCGCGAACTTCGACTGGCCTGTACAATTGATATTCGTGCGAGGTCCGCTTTGATCGTGCCATCGTTTGCTGTGCTCTATGTATGGGTCATCCATCTCCCGTGAGAGATCTTTCGCGCCGCGTCGCGTGCGGTGGCTCCGAGAATGGCGGAGGGGTCGACATGAAATCAAGAGATTGATAAAATAGAGAGATTGTACTTACAGGGACAGAGTGCTTGGTAGTAGTGGTGCCTGATCGAAAGTTATGAGCAGCGAAGGAGAAAAGAACAAGCTGAGATCGTGGGTTGGAAGTTGTGGGTGGCACTCTTTGTGTCACGTGATGCACGACCACAGAGGGTGACCGCGTGTGTTCAAGGCGGCGCCGCACTAATTGAGTAATTATGGAGGTAATGCCATGTATCTGACCAATACAAATTTACACTTTACCCACCTCTCATCTCTATCATCAACCTTGTCTTCAGTTTCAATCACAACTTGAAAAATTATCTACACCAGGTTGACTGCTCGTAGCCGAAAATCACAGGCGAAGGAGATTGATATCAATCCTTTTATATACTCAATCACTCTTAGAGAGCCTCTCAATATTTAAATACATATCAGTCCAAAATAATCATGGAGCTATTCATGGTATTCAAACATCTTGCACCATTGAGAGCAGCAGCAATTTACTTGCCAATGTCACTGACTTCAAAATTACTCCCATCTATAGTAGGCTTTACTCAAATGAGAGCGGTAAGGCTTTTGTCACATATAGAGTCAAAGTTCTGACGAATTCTAGCTGTATGATCAACAAATTACAAAACTACGTAAAGATCCAAAGCTGGCGATAGATGCTGAATATCCCATAATCTACACAAGCTTATTAGATCCTTCTGCTCAAAAAGGCCATCCGGTTCCTTCCCATGGTAGCCTTCTAGAAGAAGCAATCGCTTTAGTAATGGCAGGAACTGATACAACAGGGGCGACGATGGAGTGTGGCACTTTTGAGACAGTCAGACAGCCACACTTTTATAAGCGACTAAAAGCTGAATTGAAAGAAGCCTGGCCGTCGCTTAACGACAGGCCGAAATATCGCGATTTACAGAAATTGCCATATCTGGTAATTCGCCTCGATCCCTCTATAAGTGTCAATTTTCTAACAGTCACAGACAGCAGTAATCAAGGAATCATTAAGAATCGCCCCTACAACAACCTCGGAAAATTCACGACAAGTTCCTCAAGACGGTGCCATGATATCAGGAAGCTTAATTCCACCAAATGTATGTGAACGCTTGGGATTTTTGATTAATATTGACTTTGTTAGACAATCGTGAGCATGGGTGTTTTATTCCCCCAAACTCATTCGTCTGTATGGGAAGACCCTAGGAAATTTGTGCCTGAAAGATGGCTCAGAGATGATATTAAAGAGAAGGAAAAGTATTGGGTGCCTTTTTCAAAAGGTCCAAGAGCATGCTTGGGCATCAAGTAAGTTGATGTAGAGATTTAATTCTGAGCCATCCAATTAATAATGTATAGTCTTGCACACACTGAGCTATACCTTGTTTTTGCGAATCTATTTCGTCGCTTTGATTTAACATTAGATGGAACTAAGTAAGTCTGAATGGCTTGAAAATTTGTATATTATCTACTAGTTCGCTCAGTAAATGTTAAAGTTCGTGAGAATGATTAAGTTCTATAAATAATACTCAATAAGAATAAACAGGATTGACTATGTACATAATAACGATTTGCCAAGAAAATCAATCATCTGTCTTCGAGACCATCAGTCTAACTCCTTTGCTGTCTAACTTTGGGTTTGGAATAAAGAAATCGTGCTCCAATTTGACATCACTCTCATCCGTCTTGAATAGCTCAAACTTCCACTGCCTGAATACCGTTCCAGCAACCAAGAACATCTCTGCCCATGCCATACTATAATCTGTCAGTTCCTAAACTCTTCAACCAAGATTTTTATCTTACTTTATACCTAAGCAAGCCCTCGGACCTCGGCCAAAAGCAACTAAATAATGTTCAAGAGGGGTTCCATCAGAAGTTTTCGGATCATTAAGCCATCTCTCTGGAATATAGGAATATGAGTTTGGGAATATATCCTCATCATGATGTACATCAACAATTGTCATTGATACAATTGTCTTGGCAGGTATAATATGCCGCTTGTATTGCAAAAACTTGTCATGTTTTCTAGGGTTTCGAGCAGAAAGACCGTACGAAAGCCGAAGAGACTCTTGTAGACAAGCTTTGAGATATGGTAAGCGCTCCAAAACCAACAGATCTGGGGCTGCTGTTTGATCTGGAAATGCTTCAACTAGTTCTTTATGAAGTCTTTCATAGATTCTTGGCGTATTGGTTATGTGAAATGTACCAACGCAAAGTGCAAAAGAAGTTGTCTCGACTCCAGCTCCAACAACTGTTTGAGCTTCATCTGCTAACCTCTGCTGGGTTTTATCTTCGTCAGGAAGTTTGCTTTGAAGAATCTCCTGAAATATTGTACGATGGGAAGTCTTCTCTTGAAGGTTTTCTCCCGCAATAGTTCTTGCAACCAGGTTCCATTGATCCTATATTTGTCAGTCAACATTATGATAGCATAAGGAGAAGCTTTACTCTTTTGAGCGTCAACAAGTTTATGAGAGCTGGTTGTAACTTCTCGATAATAAAATCAGGGACGGAGTTCATAAGCTATCAGATATTAGCAGTTATTCTTCGAATTGATTCAAGCACATACAGAGATAAACCAAGGAAATTGAGAAGCGATATGACCAGAAGATCCAATTGCCATAAATGCTTCATGAAAAGAGGCGAAGTCATGTGACTGTAGTTGTTTATAAGAGAAACCAAAAGAGTACTCCATAATGATATCACCAGTAAGTGCGGGGTATGCATCGGTGACACACAGTGGTTGACGAGTCTTCTGAAACTCGGCTATTCTTGTATTGAGAAGTTCAACGTGTTGACGTATGACTGGTTCAAAGCTCATTATTGATCTCCGAGAAAACCTGTTTAAGGAAAGTCAATGTTTGTGTGGTCTTGCTCAAGTTGAAATACTTACATTGAACTGAGTGCTGCACGACGGCGACGATGAAGGGAACTATCTAGCGTAGTAAATGTAGAAGCTTTACTACCAAATCTAGTATCCCATCCTGGCTTTTCTACTCTTGGATTCTTCATATAAACATCATCAAAGAAAGTACTATCTCTAATATGAAGTTCATCAGGAGCTACACGAACAATGGGGCCTGCAAAGTCAGTCACATGACCTTGACATGCTGGAATATTCATACCGTAGATGTCATGCATTTGATCAATCTTGCGAGAGTATTTGCCATTGCAAATTATCTCGTAATATGCTTCATACCATCGTGAAAGAGCTGCTAATTTTGGACCAGGAAAAGATGCAAGAGGGCTGAAGTAAAGACGGTGGATTGCAATTCCAATCAACCCCGCAACCCAAGCTACGAGTACCGTGGTAAATATGGACATATTCAGGCGGCTGATGATGGTCAGAGTCAGGTTTCCGATTTCTGTTGGAACAAATGGCAATCGTCTGATTCATCAGGAGGTAAATGGGGATTCTAAAAGATCGGCAGATTCGCGTACAATGAGAATTTTAAACGAGGTACACGTTTTAAGACTCGTGCAGCTGGGAGAAGTGGGTCATTCATCCAGGGTACGCATTAATTTCAAAAGCCGAGGCATATAGCCCTGGAGGTCCATAAATGATAGCGAATGAAGAAGGTATCCATCTCAAGTCAGGCCACTGATTGTTCAACTAAATCGGCGATGCTCATTGCTCTCCGGGTATTAGCTCTATTCTGGCCACGTCTACTGCATGTCTTACCATTTCAGGGGCATTACCAGGTTTGAAAGAGACATGCTGGCTCAAATTTTGTTGTAGCTGCATATTTTCTGCCTCTGGTGGCTCTATGCGACGGATCTTCATGACGTGAAGTAGCATGGTTACCCCATCTCTCATTTCAGATTCATCTTTTATGATAGATCTGATTCAATCCATCTCACTATCATAATGTCTTCAGAAACACCAGTTACCAGCGATTCAACGCAGGTACCACCGGCAGTACCAGAGAATCAGAATCCACCTCTATTGGAAGCAGACAACGATGATGATGCTGATTCTGCCTTTGACGACGATACGAATTTTTCAGCTTGGTCAGAATCACTCACCTCTTCAGTAGCGGATTATGAGTACCAGAACGGGCGTCGATATAATGCCTTCCGCAGTGGTGAATATCTTCTTCCAAATGATGAAGAAGAACAAGACCGTCTTGACTTGTTACACCATATCTTTCGATTATCGCTCAAGGGTGGTTTATATTTAGCTCCCATAGGAAAAAATCCTCAAAGAGTACTCGATATTGGTACTGGTACTGGTATCTGGTCAATGGAATTTGCAGACGAATTCCCTTCAGCTCAAGTCATCGGCACAGATCTCAGTCCTATTCAGCCATCTTGGGTTCCACCAAATGTCAAGTTTTATATCGATGATGCTGAGAGTGAGTGGGTTTATAGACCAGAAGAAGCATTTGACTACATCCACTGTCGAGGGATGGGAGGTAGTTTGAACGATTGGGACAAGTTGTGTGCACAAGCTTTCACTCACTTGAAACCAGGAGGTTGGGTAGAGCTTCAAGAACCTGAGGCTTGGATTAGGTCTGATGAACCAGAAACGACCGAAAGGGTTACCTCTCTGAATGAGTGGCAAACGCTCTGTAATCAAGCAGCTAAGAAATTTGGAAAAGAAATCGATCTTGCTCCGACGCATAAACAGCGTTTGATTGATGCTGGATTTGTTGATGTGAGAGAGGAGGTTTTTCAGGTAGGTGTTTATAATTTCTTGAAGACTTTGACTCACAATTTATAGGTACCAGTTGGTCCTTGGCCAAAAGATCCAGCTCTTAAAGAAGTTGGTAGATATCAACTATTGCATTTGACAATAGGTATTGAACCTTATGCTTTGGGTTTTATTGGAAATATATTGAAATGGGATGAGATGGAAGTTCGAGTTCTTGTTGCAAAAGCTCTTCAAGATGTTCGAAATCGGAAAAATCACCTATATGCTAGGTTTTATTTCGTTTATGGGAGGAAGCCGACCACCGAATGAGGGGATGTATTAGAGATTAAATATTTTACGCAATTAAGTTTTGGCATACCAAATAACAAGATCAAGTTGATGTTTCAAGCTAGAAATCTGATTTGCTGTAACCTGTCTTTCAGCTGCTTTAGCCTCTATGATCAAAATCATGAAGTGTCAGGTTAAATAACCATCTCTAGGGTGAGTCCAATCTAATTTTATCTGGAAGAACCATATTAAATGTGAAAATCCAGAATTTACGAAATCTTTCTTATAATTCCCAAATACTTAATATAAGTCTTGATGCTCCACGTAGCAGTAAGTGTTTCGGTAAACTCCCCTTGGTGCTTTCAGGTAAAGCATTATTGAAATAACCTCTTCACTTTCTCATTTCAATCTCTTCGCTGATATTCACACCTCAAACCCAGGCTTCCTTTCAACAACCGAGAACTTCTATCAACCTCTAATCACAACCCAGCCCTCCACCCTGAGAAATAGGTATGCATCCTCTCAGTTTGACCTGGTGTGAATTCGGTAGTACTGTTTCGAATCAGCAATGTCCACAGCGTTTAAATAAAAACATACCAATCGTCATTAGAGTAATCCATATAGTTTGTTATTGGATCCAAACCTTCAAGATCTGGACATGTATCTTGATTTACTGGACAACCTGTGCTAGCACTTCTTTGAGGAGGAGTATCTAAAACACCATCACCATAAATAGAGCAACCCCCTTGAAAAGTATGAAGCAGTCCAAACCAATGGCCAACTTCATGAATTGTTGTATGTCCAAGATTGTTAGGTGGTGCATTTCCAGGCATTGTATTGGCGTTAATCATACATCCATCGCGATAGAAAAAATCACTGTCCGGTTGTACAATTGTTGGTAGGTTGCATGATCCTTGAATTCCAGAAGGAAAGTCGGTATAGAAGTAAACATTAAGAGCATCATATCCTCCTTGGCGAGTCTCTCTCAAATATACCAAGAATTGAGCGAATCGTTCGTCGCCAAATGTACCGTTGGGGAAGTAGAATCCAGTTCCGGCCAAATCATCCACGACGCGATCTATAGAGATCAAATTAAGCTGGAAATTATGTGAGGCATAAGCGTCTCTAAGAACTTGGAACTGACAAGAATTAGCGACTAAAGTTAAACGACCTGAAATAATATACCTGATCTGCAACTTGTTGGTCGCTAACCATATTCTCATTTGCTACCGTACTCGCAATATGAAAGTGAACTGGGACAGTAACATTTTCGAGTTGTCGATTAACTACGTCGCGTCTCGTATTTGGCACAAGTTCAAGGAATTCGGCAGTTGGTTCCGGTGTGCCGCAAACAAAACCAGGGACGTCAACGGCAAAGCTGGTGCCAAGCAAACAGCCTGCGATAAAAAACGAGTGACAGAGCTTCATTGTGACGATGATTCTGATCTTTAGAGATTTGGAAATATCTAGTATTTATATTCATCATGGCAGAATTCTAATGCGCGTGATGCATTCACAACATCAAAATTGTGCCTTCTCCTTCCTGTAAAGGCTACATCCGAAGTTTTCCCATGCTCGGCATATCTTGGAGATCTGGATACGAACGAGATCTACTGTATATATCCTTGATTTAGAACTTAGAATCAGGCTTTACCCAAGCGAGTTCTAAGATGGTAGAGGACCTGCTTTTTAGGGGATAGAAGTTAATTTTGAAGTAGAATAATGCATTGATATTACCACGTGACTTGCAGACACAAGAAATTTAAAATAACGAAGAACCTTTGTACGTTCAGTTGAATTATGCTTATAGTGTAAAGTATCCGGTTTTATTATAAAAGATAAAACATTTCGAGGTATTCTAAAAACATGACATCACTAAACGCAAAGCGCTATGACTTGTGCCTGCGGATTTGATCGCCGAAAGAATCCGAAGGGGTCGTGATAAAATTTATGCGAGTAAATAATACTAATTGTATAATCAAGGTCTTTATAGAGTTTAATTCAACTAGATTGTCTAAAATTAGCTAGTGACATACAATGCCTTAGTAAATTATACACTTTATGAAATAGAACACAATTGAGAACAAAGCTGGGGAATCGATCTTCAAACACCGTGCCAACCTCGTTAAATGACCGTGACAACCTGGAGGTGGGCGTTCTAATATCTTGGTTTCAATTTCACAGCCAGAGATTTTATGTCAAAATATCAGATTCATTGTGGATGTCCTCATAAGAAAGTACGTACTTTTGTATGTCAAAGGTACCATTCTCAAGGGATTCATGATTATGTCATCCACATCTCGGTCTCGTTTGTTGAAATAGGGGCATACGAGGCGTCCGAATATTCCTCCCGCTTCTGAATCCCTGCATTTCCAATCACTTTAGACTTTCTACAGGTATCATCTTGAAAAAGTTTCAATTCGCAGTGAGTTCGGCTGTGAGATCCTCCTTCTAATTTCCAGACTTCCGATTTCATACTTGAATGAATTAATTCCTGTTCTTCACTCTTCAGCTCTGTGCTGCACCACACTCCTTTTTAAATCACACTCTTTTGATTCATCACACTCCTTCATGACAGTCTTTACCTTAATATGAAGTTATTTAAAGTTTGCGCCTTCTCGGCACTCTTTGCCTCAGCGGCAGCAAAGTTGGAAAAGCGCCAGGATGGGGTACCGGCGACTTTTTGGCGTGAGGCCATGGCTCATAACGGAAGGCCCGGATATCTGAACAGCGAAGATGCATCTCTTTATTCCGTATGGAGGGATGTTAGAAATACTAGTTTCGCTGGTGGTGTTGTTGGAGATGGTATTACGGATGATGCACCAGCAATTCAGGAGGCGATCAATTGTAGGTCTAGCTACTACTTGGAGAAAGTTGCTGATTGGTGTAGTCGCTACTGGTGAAGTCTTGTATTATCGTACAGGAACTGCAGCTCAATCATCCGTTCCAGCGATCGTTTACATTCCCGGTGGAACATACTTGATTAAGAGCAGTTTACAAATTCCAGTTCAGACAATGATCGGTATGTCCAAGGACAGTGTAATTTCGTTGACTAATTATTTCAGTTGGTGATCCTCTTAATATGCCAGTTTTGATTGCAGATCCATCACTTGGCCAGAATGCAATCATTTATGTCTATGATTCTGGTCATGGACTTCAACCAACAACACAATTTTTCCACGGATTAAGAAATCTCGTCTTTGACACAACTCGTGTTCCTGCAAATGTATCTGGTAATGGTATTAATTTACCTGGAAGTCAAGCTTGCGCCTTTCAAAATCTTCACTTCAAGATGACCGTTGGAAGTCAGCATCTTGGTATTCAAATGTATGGTCCAAATGATTCTGGTGGATCTGGACTTATTATTGGTGTATGTACACCCGTTAGTATTAAGTCTTTACTAATAAGAACAGGATATGACCTTCTATGGAGGTGGAACGGTGAGTTGTGTGGATCTTCTTCAGAATTCAACTAATAATGTAGGGAATCCGGTTGAACAATCAACAATACAAGCAAGTAGGCTTTTTCTGTTCATATATAAATATTAACACTTTCCAGCTTCAAAAACATGTCATTTGATTCCGTCGGTACAGCTGTAAGTAAATTCGCCTTCTTTGTGTCTTTAACTAATCCTCTAGATCAACGTACATCATGTTTTCTCTGTCACATTACAACAAATGGAATTTAAGAACTGTGGAATGGCAGTTGACATGAGTAATGCGGATGTGGGTGGTAGCGTCACACTTCTTGATTCTACGTGTTCTCAAACAGGTGGACTTCGAAGTAATTCAAGTTCCACCGTCATGAGATCAAGAGGACCTGGATCAGGCGACTTTACTTTGGTTGTGGAAAATTTCAAGAATGACAACTGTGGAGCTTCAGTCACAAACGCAGATGGAAGTTCATTATTAACAGGCTCGGTTACTGGTGCTTGGGTTCTTGGTCCGACCTTTGGAAGCGGTGCATCAAATTCAACCAATCTCAACAGTACCACGACCATTGCCAACGCTACCATCAGTGCTGGCATATATACCAATGCAACGACCACAAACAGCACAAACAGCAGTAGCGCTGGTACTTTTATGGATGTCAAGAGACCGACAATCCTCACCGACGACGATGGAAGTTATTTCACCATGCAGATCCCACAATACGAAGAATATGATGTTAGTCAATTCTCAGATGTAAAAAGTGATTTCGGTGCAGTTGGGGATGGAAAGACAGATGATACTGCAGCCATTCAAGCAGCCTTGACAGCAAATGCCGGAAACAAAATCACTTTTCTGCCTCAAGGAACTTACCTCATTTATCAAACACTATATGCCCCACCTGGAACAATAATGGTTGGAGAAGTCTGGTCTGTCTTGAATGGTATGTAAATCCAGATATAAGCAAATTGCGCTAACAGCCACAGCCGCTGGATCTCATTTTTCTGATGTTTCGAATCCTCAAGTCATGCTTCGAGTTGGAAATCCGGGTGAAGTAGGAGGCAAGTTTCTCGTCGCTTATCTTGACATCGCTAATTTTCTTAGTTGCTCAATTCACTGATCTGCTGTTTTCGGTATGTATGTCGCCATGGTTATCTAATTATCTAACATGTCCAAGGTCTATGGAGTCTTACCCGGAGCCATTCTTGTAGAGGCAAACATGGCTGGTGAAAACCGTGGAGATGTCGGATTCTGGAATACCCACTATCGCATTGGAGGTTGGATCGGAAGTGGTGATATCCGCAGAAAGTGCCAAACAGATGGTATGCTTTCAGTTCTCTCTTAGAATTAAGCTGACAGATTAGATACCACCAACTGCAAGGCAGCATTCTTGATGCTTCATCTCACCAATAGTTCTTCAGTATACCTCGAAAATATCTGGGGTTGGACAGCCGATCATGACATTGATGGCGGACCAAATATGAACATTGCAACAGGTCGTGGGGTATTGATTGAAGCTACTGAAGGTACTTGGCTTGTTGGAACTGGATTTGAACACAACACGCTTTATCAGTATCAATTGGTCGAAGCCGAGAATGTTTACATGGGACTTCAACAATCAGAGACTCCATACTGGCAAGGTCCAGATAGTCCCAACAAAGCACCTGATCCTTGGGCTCCCGACACAAGATATTATGATCCTGAATTTTCCGACTGTGGATCTAATGCTCAATGCAACATGGCGTGGATGATGCGTATCGTCGGAGGGAAACAAATCTTTGCATACAACAGTGCTTTCTGGGTTTTCTTCAATCACTGGGCACCAGGAAATTACCTTGTCAGTATTGGTCAAGATGAGGTTGGTCAAGAGAGATGTACGGCGGTGGAGTCTGGGACTACAGACTTGTATTACTTCAACATCAACACGAGATCTTGTGATTACATGGTTTATGGTAAGTATTCTTTCATTTTTTATGGCTTTGCTAACAGGATTTAGATAATAACCGTACTCAAACGACCCAAAGAAATGCGCCGGGGTCTTGGGGAGGAGCAGCTGGGGTATACTTGGCTTGAATTTATTACATAAACCAGCATTTTTATAATGTATCTACCGAGGTACGCATCCAAAAGCGCATTTCAAAAGGTTGCCAAAGTACAAATCATACCATTGTTCCATGAATCTCATCTAAATGCCACAATGCTGTTCGTGTCATCCCCATGAAAGTAGAAGCATACCACATCTTCCCCATTTGCCTTCCGGTGTTGACATTGCGGGCACTCAGCGGAAACATCCTCCCAGATAACCTCCCAAGCAGCCTTCTTCTCTTCCACCAAGCTCTTTCCAACTGGAATAGGCACTGGTGATTCCCATGTCTTGTCTGCGTGGTACAATGAAAGCCAGCAGTATCTGGGTCTGTCGAGATTGTAGTCTGCGTTCGTCTTGCGGTGAGACTTGGTCTGACCATCCTTGTTGTGAATCAATCTGCAGATGTCCTTTGGAAGCCCAGATTCCTTCAATTCCTTCGCCTGTGGTCTTCGGCCACGAGCAGCCTCTCCGATCTTGATTAGCTCCCAAGTCGGTAGTGAACCATGAGAGCCAGAGGCATTCGTAGACCCTGGAAGACCTGCGGATTCGGAAGTGCTCGATGGTCTTGGAGAATTGGACACCTCAGCATTGCCTCCCATCATCGTCGTGCCAGATGTCCTGAAAGCATTCGAAGGTCTAGAGGCATTCTGTGGCGTGGGAGTGGCCATCGGCTCGTCCACTGGCTCGATATTACCTAAAGGTTTAAATTTATCAAATGTCATTGATGAATCTAACTCACCAGAATCAATCAAGAAAGAGGAATTTGCAGCCGGCAGAACATCTGATGTCCCTAAAGCATTGGATGACGCAGAAGAATGTGTTCTTCCAGAGGTAGTTGGCTGTTGAGCGGCAGCCCCTGCGGTATTAGTCCCATCACGACGATTACCTGTCTGTTGTGCAGAGTTATGACCAGAGCCACTCCTCGACCCATGCGCATTGGATTGAGGATTAGATTGAGGACCAGAAGATCTGGAAGGAGGGGGCTGGGAACTGCTTCCTGGCTCATTGGGTCCTTGCGATGGTCCAGGTTGGTTGTCGCCATCAGTAATTGTGGAACCATCTCCTCCTCTCTTGGGGCAACGAGAATGAATCCGAACTAAATTGTTGTATTGGTTGAGCAAAATTCTCAGTTCATCTTCTTTAGCCTGAAGTCGGTTGGTGGACGTCTCGTGGTCGCGTACAAGTTCATCGAAATTGCCTCGTAACGCAGCGTAACCTTCCAGATCATTTTTCTGTTCATCCACCTTCTCCTGCACTAATTTCAACTGAGCTCCGAGTCCTATGATTGCCGAACGGCTTGCATCTACCTCAGATTCGGCCTCAAGATTCCTAATTTGTTTGTTAGCTTGTGTTTCCTTTTGCTTCAAGCTTTCAACTTCTGAGGCCCTTAGTCGCTCGTGCAACACAGCGTTCTGCCGAGAATATTCTTCCTTGAGGTCATGCTGCACGTTGTAGTCGTCAGTTACTGAATCCAGTCGTTTTTGAAGCAGATCATAGTACATATCGTGTTTTGCCACCAGTCGCTCGCTCGACATCTTCATGGATTCATACCTAACCTGCCAGACCTTACCATCGTGCTCGGCTGTATCCATATCTGTCTGAGTGGCTTCAGCTATTAATCTCTGTTCTTGACTTTCCGCTTTGTATTTGTCTCGAGATTGTTCCAGACTCTCGATTCGTGCTGCAAGTATTTTCTGTACAATTTCGCAATTTTCAATTTCAACAGCCACCTGACTCTTCAGTTTGGTTATATCGGCCCTTAGTTCAGCTTTCTGCGTCAGACCGTCATTGTACTTGACCCTGACTTCTTCGAATTTCTTGGAAGCCCATCTATCATAATCCTTGAGCGAATCCGACACGTCTTTTCGAAGATTGGACTCCTCCTGTTTCAGCCTGGTTACCGTTTCGTTGAGTTCTCTGATCTCGTTCTTCTGCTTTGCGATATTGGTGTTCAGTCGTTGATTATCACCCTTCAGATTATCACAACGCTTCTGAACAGTTTCGTGCTTGGTTTCCCACTTACCAACCGTTTGGTCCACCTTCAAAATTTGCGCTTCCAATTTCTCCTTATCTCTCTTCAGTGATTTGATAGTCGTTTCCAAATTGAAGCATTTCGTTTTTTCACTTTCCAACATGTCCTCAGCACTTTTAAGGTCTTTCTCAAGCAACTCGTGCTCCTTTGATTTCTCATCTGCAGAACGCTTCAAATGCTTGATCTCTCGCTTGAGAGGTTTGGTTTTGAGCTTCTTCACTCGACGTGCCTCTTCATCGGCGTTTTGTTTTGTTTCACTTGCCTCCTGCTTGTCATCCAACAATTTCTGAAGACGTTCTGTCATATCACTGCCTGTACTAGAAGCAGCAGCCACCTCTCTGAGCCTAGCGTTCTCCTCTTGTAATTTTGTGTTCTCTGACATTACCTCACAGATGTGGCGATCGAACACATCTTTCACTTGAGGCCAAACACCTTCAATGAGATTCTTGGTCTTTTCACGACGCTCTTTGCGTTTTTCGCTGAGATCATCTCTAGCAGCAAATACTTGCTTTGTTGCTTTTTCAACATTTGCAAATATTACCTTTGCATCTGCAAACTGTTTCTCTTGGAAATCAAGCTCTTCCTGTGCCGCTACGACATCAATCTCGTGCAGCTTTATACCCAATTGATCTGCGAGCTTCTGCGCTTCCTGCATCTCGGTAGCAAATTCCTGACGATATCGTGCGTACACGATACTAGGAGCAAAGTCTCTCTCAAAGAGATCCTCCCCGTCTGTGGTACGGCCATGACGGGGGTGATCGGGTTGACCGCGAGGCATTTTGAAATAGGAGTGAGGTTGGAACTTTGAAAAAGCCCGATCAAGTATCTTGAAACAAGATCTTGATATGAGTGCCCTATAGATTATCGTTCCCGACAAGCAGGAAGTCAAATCAGAGCGAGGGTATGATCTGAGCAAGTCCTCCTCAACTTAATGAAGAGGCCTGACTCTACGATCAGTGCGATCTGAGCAAGTCCTCCTCAACTTAATGAAGAGGCCTGACTCTACGATCACTGGGATCTGAGCAAGTCCTCCTTAACTTAATAAAGAGGCCTGACTCTACGATCACCGCTCAAGATTACCTAGGCAATCCTGAGAGAGAGAAAGAGAGGGGGAAAATGGCACAAGGACGGAGAGGTTGCAGAAAAGAGGTGGACTCACGGCCGTAGCCGCAAGTGTAGAAAACGCGGATTTACAATAACAAAGTGCTGAGTAAAGGGGTCGATTGAGGGGTGCAGAAAGGTGCAAGGAAGGAAGAGGAAGTGAAGTTCGGGAAGAATATTTTGTTCCCGGGAGTGCTTAGTAATCTGCTTACTGCTCACATCGATGCGAGCACCAGTGAGCTATGTGCCGGTGCCGGTGCCGGTGCCGGTGCCGGGCTATTGTTGGGCAGAAAGATGGGCGGTCTGCAAACTTGTCGGGACACCATTACCAAAACTCCCAACATTCACAACCTCCGATATTCTTCACTCATTGACAGGAATAACCCAGCTACGACATCATGACGGCGGGTCATTACCTCCGCTGAGTCTTACCTATTGACTGAGGAAGCCTAATTTAGACCTGACAAGTCATGAAGGACGCTGATCGAAATTCTCTCCGGCCCTACAGTGGAGAACGGATTTAAACGTTGAAGGGGATTTCATTACTGGATTGGTTGATTAAGTGCCTGGATCAATCAAAGTACCATCGATAATACTTTCGACTTATTTAGATAACCCGAATTGATTCGCGGGATACCACTGGCAGTGTTTTTTACTCAAACACCAGTATCAAATTCCCTGCCACGTTGAGTCGCTCAGGCCAGTTCAATCACCTGATTTAGTTCAGTCACTCCCGTCACGAGTTCAGTCACATACACTCAACCTGATCCAGCACTCAATGCAGCACAACTGTAGCATCAAATCACAATCAATTAGGTCACAATACAACAAGCCACAAGTCGAGGGAGGAAAATAACTTTTCATTGCCTTTCTACATGGTGCAAATGAGAGGAGGGGGTATTGTTCCGTTGTCTGTTCACCTCACTCATAATCCATCAGATCACCATCATCCCCATCTGGTAAACCAAGCAAATTCTCCGGGTCTTCTTCTGTGGTTTCAGTGTCGATACAGGCGTCCAACTCGCAGTCGGGTGGTAATGCATTATTGCCCATATCAACATCCTCATTAGCGGTGTCTGATCTGTCGCTATCGGTATAGATTTCCAGTTCAAAGTCCTGACTTGCTTCGAACATCTCCTTGAATCTCGCTGCCTCAGCACGGACATGATGGAGTGCGCGAAGGACACTGGCTTCGTATTCTGCCTGTTGGTTAGCAGCGGCCTGTTGCCCACCCGTCGATTCAAATGAGAACTTCTTGAGAGATTGGCGCAGGTTCTTCTCCTTCGTTGGGTCCATCTCACGAGTCCAGGCGGAAGCCGCGGGTCGCTTGTCGAGTTTAACTCTCAAATACTGACCTTCATTGATTGGAAGCACCGAATGGTAGGCGATATCAACGACATCTCCCAGATCCAGTAGGTCCATGACGAGCATTGCGAACTTCTTACTCTTCAAGCCCTCACAGATAACTCTGAGCTCCGATCGCCATTGGTTCAAATTGCCGACGATGTAGAGGCAAGACTTCGCGCGGGTTAGAGCTACGTTGTTACGGTTCCAATCTGCCATGAATCCGATCAAAGAACCGTGGTATTCGTTTGCGGGCGTTAAGTCGAGGATGATGATTTCGTTCTCACCACCTTGCGTACTATCAATAGTCGTGATCTTGGGGAATCTCTTGATGTCGGCATTATGAGCACGGAGTCGCATGTGCACCTGGTAGATCAACTCATTTGTCTGGTCCTTGTATGGAGACAGGATTGTAATGTTTGAGGCATCCAGTTGCTTGATCTCATCACGTCGATGTTCATCAGGTTGGAAGAAAATCAAATTCTGGACCAGATCACAGATTGCGTTCACATTGGCGTAATTGACCTGGGAGGTTGAGCCAGCAACAGTGGACGACTTTCCATTCACAACATTGAAGAGAATGCGGCGGATGCTCTTGCCTCCGTCTGGATTGTCAAATTCTGGCTTGCGTCGTTGCTGTCGGATCGTAAGATTAGCAGAAGAGTGCCACCACTCTTTGACGAGCTTGTAAGAATCTGACTCTACCAATGTTTGAGGAGCGCATCCTAACCAGCCATAGGTCATAGAGCCTGGGAAGTTCGCAATGTCAGGATGCATGCGATAATTCATCTTCAGTTGGAACAGTCGAACATTCGGACTATGGAAGAATCGCTCGAAAATCGACATGCGGAGTTGGCTGTACCACTCATTAACACCCGAAGATCGAACCACTGGTTTCAGCTGCATGTGATCGCCCGATAGGAACAGCTTCTTTGGGAAAAGAGTTAGTGGAACGTAGCTGTCTAGTTCTGTTCCCAACGCGCAGTCGTCTAACAGAAGCGCAGTAGGCCTGAAACGCGCTTCTCTGAGTATATCTGCGGTACTGCTAGTACAGACTGCAATGATCGTCTTGCCAGCTTTTCTCTTGAGAACTGTGATTTGCTCCTGATGGATCATATTGACGAATTTGAACCAATCTTTTCGACCAAGTTCTTTGCCATCTCGCAGCAGCTCATACCATCCACACCATTGTATAGCTTCATTTTTCTGTTGGCCAACAACGGAAACATTGCTTGGTGCAGCCTTAGATCTGAATGAGGCTTTGATCCTAGTCCAGAGCTTGATGTCCTCAAACTCATCCAAAATATGGTCACCTTCGTTGACTGCATCTTGTGCGTCGAGTGGAGCACGCTCGGCTTCGCTCATCAAGTTGCCATAGTCCTCCTTGAGCTGAGCATTGGTGGGAACGTAAATCAGCTCGATGTTGTCAGCAGCCTTCGAGCCGGCGTCGTTGCATACTTGTCGTAGCTCATTCAATTTTCCCTGCACCTCCCGAAGGACCTGCTTGACGGCAACATTTGAAGGCGCACAGACAGCAGTATCCAATCCATAGTACCCGAATGTCGATGCCACCACGCCATTGGTATTCGTCTTGCCGGTTCCTGGTGGTCCCTGAAGCATGGTGACAAAGCCGTTATGTCTGAAGACGTTATTCCAAGCATCAGACTGAGGACCATTAAGCTTCTGGCTGTTGATGAACTTTGCCAGGGCTTCTTTATCCTCCTTTGAAGAGCGCTGGTGCTTGGCACCATTATCGTAGATGGAATACTTATCAAGGTCTTGATCTTCGTCGGTGGCCTGGCCTCGCAAAAATCGCTGCATCAGTCGCTTTGGTGCACCATCTTTATTAGTTGGTGGGCGGGCAGTAAGCAGTCCGATTGCGTTAAGCTGTCTCTTGCTGGGCAGGACACTTGGCTTGAAGTCGAGTTCGATCTTAAGTTCAAGCCCACGAGAAAAGTCCTTGACAACATCCTTGGGAGCCGTGGTGCTGACAACAAAGTCGAAATCTTCCCCAATTCTTGGCTCAAGGCCGAGACTCCGACCTTTCAACTCAATGGACGTGGCCCCTTGCTTGGCTTCCTGTTTTTCAGAATCGCCTGCAACCACGTCTCCATTCTTGTACAGTTGAAGTTTGAAGAAGGTGCCGGGGGTGACCTTTGGAAGTGCAACAGTATCCACCTTGGAGAGCTTGACGCTGACCTGGCAATAACCGGTACGACGATTGATTGTGATGATCTTTCCCGCATGGAAGTTGCCAAGTCCGAAACCAAAGTATGCTTGTCGCTCTGCATTATCGAACATTCGTTCGCCGAGAAGGGCAACAGATTGACATATCTCAAGCTCTTTCATCGTACCGAAAGATTTCTGGACATTGTGTGTGAGATATTGAGTTCTGACCTCGGTATTCTCATCCTGTAACTTCTTCTCTTTCCATGTCAGGAGCTTTTCCATCCAAGGCTCGTGGTTGATGCCGCTCTCGTGATCCTTGATCCATTGTGCGAATCGCTGGCCATCGGTTCGAAGCTTCTCGTCGATCTGCTCCTCGTAGTGGTACCATACACCTCGGTTCATCGCCACGTTGTTGAGCTCATACCAATGGGTATACATCTCATTGTTCGAGTCAATAGCCTTACGCATGATCATGACCTTTTGTGGTCCAGAGTTGAGCACATCCATAACCTCTCGAGCAGTGACCATTGCTTCCGGCTTCGTGCCCTTGGTATCCAACCAGAACTCGCCCTTGATATGGAAAGTGGTAGCAATGTAGCCCGCGCGAGAGTTATCTGCTGGAAACTCGCCGAATTTCCTAATTCTCTCGGCCATCTCTGGAGACAAACCCGGTACTCCGAGTGCTTCCGAAGTAACATTTTGGATCTTCGGAATTGTGAAGTCCTCACTCATCAGGCCTGAATGAACCACTTGCCGGTTTTCTTCACCCTCGATAAAATCAAAGTTATTCGATCGCAGCCGAAGCTCGCAGCCCGATATAGACAGGACTATGGCCGGAGCTTGAGGGTTGTAATCAAATCTGAAACTGAATCCGTGAGACCAGTGAATCTTATCTATCGTCGCATCCTGGCTCGTGCACATAATGAGAACCGGGACGGCTTTCGACTGTTGTTTCATTAAAGACTTTACTGCCTTGTCAGTTGGAAGATAGCCACCTTTATGTCTGCCATCGACACGTATTCCTGTCAACAATTTGACGAGTAAGTCTTCTTCAGACATCCCCTCTTTCTCGAGCTTCTCTTTCTTGCGACGTGACTTGGCAAGCAGGAGTGAGGGCTCCATCTGGATTGCTCGCTTACGCTTTTCTCCGACACTTGGGTCTTCTTTGTAATTGCTAGCGCTCATTGTGAGCAACGCGCGGTTGGTGCCCTGGTTCGCAGAGGCAGTACCCGAGAATATCTCATCGAAGCCAGCTGGAAGAGCCTCTTCATCCGTGTTTAGTGCAGTGGCATCGTCCTCTAGATCGTCCTCTAGATCGTCCTCTAGATCGTCCTCTAGATCGTCCTCTAGATCGTCCTCTAGATCATCCTCTGGATCGTCCTCTGGATCGTCCTCTGGAACGTCCTCCTTTGGAGCGTCGTCTTTTGGAGCGTCCTCCATTGGTACATCATCATTTGGGGCAGCCTTCTTTGGAGCAGCCTTCTTTGGAGCAGCCTTCTTTGGTGCATCCTTCTTTTGTGCAGAAGAACTTGCCTTGGATTGTTGAGCCTTACCGCTGCCTTGACCCTTGTTTTTATTTGGGAACATGGGACCTGGACCTGCGGTGACACTCTTGTTGTTCTTCTTTGATTCCAAAGCCTTCATGGTAGATTTTGGAACCGCAGCTGGATTCTGAGGTGGAGCCGGTGAGCTGACAACATCTGAGAATGATGCCCCGAGTTTTCCAGGCGCCTGTGCCGGTACCAGTGTCTTCTCAGCTGGAGTGTTTGGTGTAGCGGCTCCTGAAGCTTGATTAGCTGGGGGAGCTTGCTGGCCAAAGAGATGGCTGGGGCCATTTCCGCCGAGAGTGAATTTAGAGACAGCAGGTTTTGCAGCCTGTGTCTCAGACTTTGGGTCTTTCTTCTGCTGAGCAGAAGTTTGCTCTTTGCGAGCGGGAACTTGACTGTCTTGAGAAGACATGTTTGAAGAGATGTAAGGCGCTAACGCACCTAATAGATCGCGAGATCTAAAGGGGGTGTGCATTCAAGTGAATTGCCTTGCGACAATTCTCTATCCAGACACGGGGCGGAAGAGAATAAAATCTAACCTTTCAGACCGGAATGTCCCGTCACAGACAAACCAGACTTTCTAGTTAGAAATCTCGACCAAGAGAGGGAAGAGAATAAACTCCAACCTTTCGGACCGGAATGCCCTGTTACAGACAAACCAGACTTCCCAGTTAGAATTCTCAACCGAGGAACTTGGTCGCCGAAGTAACCAAGGGCGGAGAGAGAGGGTGTGGTGGCTTGCGCCTCCAAACTGTGCTCACCTCAGGGGTGAGCTCGCGCCGAGTATCAGTTTTGACCTGCAAGTACAAGTTAGCACTGTGTTCCTTCTCATAGAAAAGTTTTCGAATCAACAGAAATGAAAAAACGGCAACGGCAAAGGCAGCTCAAGGAGCATCAGTCAGTACAGGACAGTCAAGGACTGTGCCTCGAGATCCTGTATATCCACAAGTATGTCCCACAATCTTGTGTTCCAAAGAAGTTCCATTGCTCATGTGTTCTCGATGCCATTGCTTCTTCGGGTGTGTCTGAGCTGCGCTGCCGCATGTCGTGGTTCACGTCGGGTTCTCAAAGCTGAGACCCTGTTGGATTCTGTCCTGGTTTCACTGTCAATTACTTGTTCTTCTGTCCATGGGCTGTTGGGAGTACTCACAGTTCATCGCTGACTGGCTGCGCACCTTGTGCAATGAGACTGACCAAGCTCAAGTGAGATAGCGCCTCAATGAAGTGCCGCTCAGCATTGCACCGCATTCTAGCACCCATTGTGCTTGTTTCTTGGCTGTGTTTATGGTATCGAGCTGCTGTTGCTATGGCTCATCTTGCTGCTGCTCTCTGCTCGTCTGACTGCTTTGCTGATCCAGCTCTGTTGCTCTTGCTCACCTGGCTCCTTGGCTCTGGCTTCGTGGCTCTCTGCTCATCTTGCTTCTGCTCTCTGTTCGTGTGATTGCTTTTCTGCTCTGGCTCTCTTGCTCTGGCTCGTCTGACGGTTGCTCCCTGCTCGTCTGGCTGCTCTGTGGCTCTGTCTCTGTTGCTCTTGCTCACCTGGCTACATAGCTCTGGCTCCATAGCTCACTGCTCATCTGTCTGCTGCTCTCTGCTCATCTGGCTACTCTGATGCCGCCCCTCTGCTGCTCTTGCTGCTCTGGCTGCTCCCCATACCGCGTCGATCTCCAAGGCTCAACGAGGCCCACTGGGACCTCCCGAGGACCGGAAACGGGAAGATTGTAGTAGATTTATGAAAGAGTATCACACTTACAATAGATGAGAACAAGTTTGACAAAATGTACCCTGTAAAGAACTTGAATGCTGGCGAGCAAGGAGGGAAAGTCGTTGTTGTGCAAATCTCGTTGACTTGAGTGCGCGCGGGAGTTCGTGGGTCACGTGATGCTGGTGCGGCCTCGAGCGAAGCCCCCGACCTGGAGATTGACGGCTTCCCCAATGGGCAGAACAAAGCGAACTTTTATTTTCTGGCTTATTGTTCTGAGTCTGTTTGTTTCAACTGCTTTTATTTCCCTGCTAAGTTCAGGCGACATCACTTCAAACCCTCCTTTATTGCAAGACAATGGCCCTTGTGTATATCTTTGTCACTGGGGTTATTTCATTTTATTTGTTGTTTTAATTGATGTCAAAGTTAGTACATTTGTTAACGGTAGACCCCTTCCGATGCCCAGAACAGCCCTCTCATTGTATATATATACCCACCCTCTTTCATTCCACTTCAAAGGGTACACATATCCATAGCAGCCATGGACACAAACGGGCCGGATTCCGATACCTCCTCTTCCCCCGAAGATTCGCAACTTGATACTCTTCTGGTTGAGAAAGAAATGGACGAGCAGGAGAATCTACCCGCTTCTCAGCCACCGGATTCATTTCCGCGTTTTACTGAACTACCACCAGAGATTCGAAACCAGATATGGGGTTTGATTTCAGAGATACCCCAAAAAGTAATAGTTACCCCTCATCCTCAGAACATACTTCCACCCCATCCCAGCCGGTCACCTTTCAAACAGCTTTATTACGATAAGGAATATCGTCGCAAAGCACCTGCCATGATTCATGTCAACCAAGAAGCCCGGACATTTATCCTCCGCAAATGCGATTCGATCTATGTCAGATCTATAGGTCAATGGCAGCACTATCGGTGGGACGATGATAGAAACCCTCCTTTCAATGAGTCAATAGTGGTGCAATTCCATACAGATGAATTCTACCATCCGCATCCTTCTTTCAGCACTATATTGAATGCTAACTATAGTATTGAGGGGTATAATCTTCAACCAGATGCTATTGCTAGGATTCAATTCCTGTCTTTAATTACCTTATTTGAAAGCTGGTCGAGGTTACGTGTTCTAGAAGGCATAAACCTAAAAAAGTTTCGATCGTTAAAGCGGCTAACATTCCTCCTCAACTTTAATATCTTTCATGATATGGAGACCAAATTTAGAAACTATTGGATGCATTATGGTTTAGGGTTAACGCAGGACATAAGAGAATTTTGTGAGAGAAAGATGAGGGAAGATTTCGCTGAGAATATCGATCAATACAGAGAGCCAGATGATTCTCCTGTTGAGATTTGTTTTCGGTGGGATTCGGAACTGGCAGAGAGGATGGGGCTCTGAGATTGTTTAACGGGGAATAAGAACTGATTTTTCAGTCCTTATTAAAGTATTAGTTTCCCTTTAGGAGGATTACCCTGATTCGCGAGGATTGCCCTGATTCGCAAGGATTTCTTACTAATTCAGAGATGCTGTGTATGTATTTTCGGTTTACAATACATAGATTCTCCACATTCACTAATATTTCTTGCGTGCACTTGAATTCTGACCTCGTTTTTCTTTCATGTGGGAATAAATAAATGGAAGGGCAAGTAAAATACTTTGCTAAGACAATTATCCCAATAATAAACATTTGCTTTCCTTCATATATGCTCCACCCATCAAGCTGATTCCCAAAGTTTGAAATTAGACCATCCTAACAAAATTACCCTGTCGTCTTCCTTTCTATCCTCAGCACCCTTCTCATCTTGCGTCTTAGGAAAAGGGTAGAACCGACGAGTCTCGCGTAACTTGTAAACGATAGCGCTTATAATTCACCAAATATGACTATCGCAGGAGCTAAGCGACGAGCAAATTAATAAGTCTAGCGACGGAGTGCGATATGCAACAAAACTCCAATCAAGTATAAATAAGGCAGCAGAGATATCCAAATAACATATAGAAGCTCTTTGAAATGTTAGGCTTTGTGGTTATTCACCCTTTGTTAGGTAAGGTAAGCGACAGAGGCGAACGAAAAGTCTAGCGACGGGTTACGACGTGCAACAAAACTTCTAGCAACAATGCAGAGCTTCCTGAGACTCAGAAGATTATATAAATATCTAGTGGGTCTTTGTTTGTGGTTTTAAGAATCGAGATAACCCTTTCAATTGCTCGGTTGCAATTCTTGTCTTCATCAACATACCATCGCCGGCCTGACCTTGATGTTCTTCTAAGCTTGGATATAAAGAAATTCCAGTCTTTGAAACGTTTAATCTTTCATCATGATGAAGACAGTGTCATGGAGGGACTGCGACTGAACGGCAGGTTAAATGATGGGACAAAGACACTTGG